>JAREYC010000006.1:47602500-47917500 GCA_030015325.1 Cryptoblepharus egeriae
CACCTGTGGCTGCTGGTTTGCCCTCATGTTCTGGAACGTGTAGCCATCAGTGGCAAGAATCCTCATTATGTTAGCTTTAAGTGTTGATTGCATAGGATTGTTGTGTCTTTAGATGGATTTTGCATTCTTACTGGCTAGATCTAGGATCTCTGGAGACACTCCAGATTCTCATGGTCTCACTGGCTAGAATATTAATATTCAAAAATGCTTGAGGCTTCTTTGTTTTTACTGTTGGGAAAGTGAACTGACAGGTTTAGAGTTTGGACAATAACATATATGCTGTATGGTGAGAGAGCCAGAGATGAGCATATAAGCAGGTCAAGGAGTGATGCTGCTTCATAAGACCAACAAAATGGCCTTTCCTCCAAGAAGCAAATAATGAAGCATGCCTTCCAGTTCTAATGGACAAAAGAGTTTACCCATCATGCCTGTTATGTTGTTTAACTATATGTTGGGAGATTTTAGCAGTTTTGCATCAGTGGACTGAGATAGTGACTGCAATTTTCTATTAAATACATTGGTCTGAAAATTTGTCAAGCTTCAGCTGATACAGATTTGATCTCTCTTGTACATGAGATGTAACAATATTTTAGAACAAATTCATGCTATGATGTAGTGTGTACTGGTTCAGATTTGACAACTACATTTGAACAGCTTTGTAGGCTTAAATACTTTTTCTTTTACATCATATCCAGTTATTCTCCCCCTACTAAATAAAAGAGGAACACCCACTTAAAAGAGTGCCTCTTGCCCAGTTAACAGAGCAAGTAAAAAAGTTTTACTTTTTCTTCTGTTGCTTTCATGACAAGCTCTTTGCTAGCCAGATAATACAAACCGTGGGATGTATTCTGATGGCTAAAATGTATTAATTCATGGAAGATGGAACAACTTCATTCTGGGCAATCTGTTTTTGGTTTATATTTAATCCCACCAGTTTGGAAAGAAAGTAGAGATGGATATTTCTATTTGAAGACTATTGTTCAGCCTACACACATGTTTAAACAACAGAGTCCAGTGGCATTTTAAAGACTTACCAAATTTATTGTAGTATGTATAAGCTTTTGAGGACCTGAGCCAATATAGAATGCTATAAATGTATTTGACAACTGGGATATGAAGAAATAGCAATGATATATCAGCAAGAAATGGTTCTTGAAAAAAATCCATCCCGAATGTCACTTTGGATTGGATCTAGAGAGCTGCAGTCAGTGTCCTGCTTGTAGAATGGAGACCTTTCCATCTGAAAGGACTTTTTAGGAATATATAAACTTTGGCTGACTCTGATTAGAAGGGCCTTCCACTCCCAAGTAATACAGCTGAACACTTGACAAGATAGTACTGCTTTTGTATGCTAGTAGTACGTTGGAAGCACTACATCCCCGACTTTGGGATGGTCCTGACTGCCAGTTTAAAATCAAGAAGCTTAGAAATTGTTTGCCAGGGGGAAGCAGAGTGCTTTCCATGGCAGAGTTAATTCCATTCTTGGAGCTCTAAGATAGTATTAACTTATGTGTGGGGGAAATAGTAGCATGTAGTGATAAGCTCATACGAAGTAACCCATTGAGGCAAAGGATCAGTCTAGAGCTGATTGATTGATTGATTGATTGATCGATCAATTACCAGTATTTATATACTGCTTTTCATCAAAAAGTTCACAAAGCAGTTTACACAGAAAATGAAATAACTAATAGCCCCTGTCCCAAAAGGTTTCACAATATAAAAAAAATACAAAAGAACACCAGCAGAAGCCACCAGAAAAGACACTGCTGGGATGAGGTGGACCAGTTCCCCTGCTAAATAAAAGATGAACATCCACTTGAGTGTCTCTTGCCCAGTTGGCAGGGGTAGTTTGATGAGGCTTCAGTGTAGAAAGGATAAGAATAGGAGAGTGAGTGACACTATGCTCTTAGTGGCATAGCTGGTGGGGGCAGAACATTCACTTTTGAGGAAGCCTCCCCATGTCATGCAAAGGGCCCCTCCCCTTTGGAGCCATTCCAGGCAGGGGGAGCAAAATTGAACCTTACAGCTCTGTTTTACTCTCCCTGCCTAGAATGGCTCCTAAGGGTGGGGTCGTTTGCATGCTGTTGGGAGGCTCTGACTGCTCCACTTTGTCTGGCTATGATGCCACTGGCTCTTCATTTTAGAGGTGGGAATGTGTGTTGAATTACTATAATCGATATACAATAGACATTATTTGTGATGAAGTACAAGAAAAGACACTTCTCACACAATTTCCCTTTCCTCAGGAAGCATACAAACTTGAGATTAGAATCCCTCTGTAGAAACTGCCTGCCACTTTCCTTTAGTCATCTTTCGTTTTTTCACTTATATGACTGTATTCTCATGAACTATTAATGTTTACTGGTGGGGTGAGATGAATAATATTGCTTTTTTCTGAGCATTTTCACAGATCTCTGCTGCTATACTGCTATAGTTCCCAAACATTAAAAAAATCCTTTTCTTTTGTTTTTCAGAATAAGTTTTACATAGAAACCAAGCTTAACCGAGACTTAAAGAATGACCTTATAAAACTGTTTACGGAACATGTTGCAGAAAAGCACATTTACAGCCTGATGCGTAAGTAAAGCTGTTGGGCTTACTGTCTCTGCAATTACCCTGTTTTTTAATTCTCACATGTTAGATTTGAAAATTTCAAAGGTGTAGGTATTATTAAAACAACATTTTTATGCAAGAAGGGACAATTGCATACTGAAATGATTCAGGTAGTATTTTTTAAAAGCTTACTTCAAAGTAGAGTTGAAAAAACTGGTGGGAATTATTGGCTGGGTAATTCAGTAGAATTAATCTACTGTAAAATACAACAGCCTGCTACACTATTGGTACAAGATACTTTTTGCAAGCGTTATGTGTTTTGTTTTTTAAATAGTAAGCAATACCTCACTTTACTGAGGCAAACACTGACATCTTGGAATTCAGTTTGACGTTTTTAATCACAGCATCAATTCTTTGGTCATGTTTATATAGCTTTTGCCTTAAATACCTATGTGTCTTTTTGTGAAGATGTTGACATTGGGAGCAACCCTCTGAAAACGAGCAATTCTGTTATAACAAAAGCCAGAACTTTTTGTGATTATATTAGTCACTGCAGAATTTTTTTTTTTGTAAATGAAAATTTTGTTCAGATACTTTTATGGAATAGTGTCAACAATTTTCAAAGTGATTCCTGTTTGTAAGCCTGTAGTTGCTCATGTTGTGCAGCTGTGATGATGGCCATTGAATGAAACCAATAAAACAAATTTATGAAGGATAGGCTTGTCTATAGCTCATAGGTCTGTAGGTATGTAAAAACTTTTCTCAGACGCTGCATGCTTTGCAGGATCATGTTCTGGGGATCTAGAGTACCTCTGTTACCTTCTTGTTCTGCTCGTTGATTTCCTGTAGGTCTCGGGCTGGCTATTGCTGAAAAATCAACTAAACCCTGTCCTTAACTTTATTTGTGCTGTACTCATTAGAGAAGCTTATACTTTATCTCTTCAGCTTTTGTGCAAATGAGTTAATGGGGCTGGGTAGACCTGAAAAAGGAGAGGACTTACTGAATTCTTATAATTCTTTATCTTAACGTTTATTTTATTTTAACACTTTTGTGTTCAAGTTTTCACTGTAGGCGCCTTAAAAATGCCTGGAGTCTTTCACATGGTGTGATTTTAATCCAGCTGTATTACCATATAATTTGACTTTTAAAAAGCTTTAAAAACTTTCGTAATCTTAATTATCAACTTGGAAAACTTTAGGGTTTTTTATGGTTCTTGCTATATTATGACAAGGATATCAATAATCATTTGAAGCAGACAACTGTTTCATATTACTTTTAATAGCTCAGCAAGATAACTGTCTTCTGTATTTGAACAAGTTCTTAAAATGATAAGGATAACAATAAGACCTGCTTGCAGGTCTGTGGTCTGGTGTTATTTGACTGTTAGGAATACCACGTAACTTGCAGTTCAGAAAACATGAAATGGTACCATGATGATAAATTACTTCAGAGCAGGACTACTCGTATTTTTATTACTGTTACTTGAAATATATACCACTCTTCAACAGCATCAAATAGATGTTCTAATCTATCTCTCTTACCTTCTCTATGGCAAGAGAACTGGTTTTTTAACTGCAATTTAAGGGACATGTGATTTTTTGTTTTATTTTTGAGGATTTCACTATCCACAGTTTTCAGCATCTGAGGAGGTTCCAGGAACGAGAACCCCCACAGATACCAAAGATAGACTTTATTCCTATTCACCCCTGCTAGTTTCTCTTCTGGCGGCTATTCAGTAGTGTTTCTTGTGCTTCTTTACAGATTGTGCTCACTTTCAGGATAGAGATTATTTGTGCAAAAAACTTTGAGAACATCTTTTTTTGAAATTCATGCTGAAGCAGCCACCATCATCATACCTGTATTAGCATAATAGATATACAGTAGACATTTAGGAAAAATTGGTAAACATCTAACCTTCCTTTTACAATTGGATTTGACTGGTTCCTCCTTGATAATTAAATTCAATAAAAATGCCACTCTCACAGAAAGATCTTCATTATCCCCTGAAAGGATGAACCAACCCACCCTCCTGTTGAATGCTGAGGCAAGCAATTTCCTCACTTGGCCTTGGTGCAATGAAAAATGCAATGCAGAATTGATTAAATGCTTTTGTGTTGCGTTCTGGGGTGACCAAAGGCCATGGGAGAGGGTCACAAAGTGTGACCCGGATATAGCTGTTGTAATCACCTGAGCCTGCCTGCTGCTCTGAGAAAAGTGGTTTTTAAACTGCAGTTTAAAGGGAATGCAGTTTTAAAAGTAAAATGACAGGCCCCTTCTCATCTGCATAGCCATCTGTGTTGAGTCAAATCTACAGATGTTTGAATCTAAGATGATCTTGCTCTCTCCCTGTTAAACATCCAATTTACTTTGCAGGATTAGACTTTTTAATTGAAATATTCACACTTCCAGAGTTTAACAAACACTATCAAAAATGGTGAAGCTGCTGTATCGCTATGTTGGGGTAAAACATAATGGATTATATAGCATAAATTGGAAAGCATCTTTTATATTTTAATATATATTTTAAAATCTAATGTATTTAGTGTAAATTTATTCCTTGGCAGATGTTTCAAATCTTATTGGGAAGGTTGAGGAATAGTTTCCTTAGACTACAGGCCTGCCTAACTGTCATTTGCCATAGATTGCTGTGGAGCTATGGAAAGAGAGCGGGGAGATGCTGAGTGAAGGGCCCAATCATATGCATGCCTTCCACCTGACTAAGAACAACCATGGCCTATATGGAAATCCTTAAATAGACTGCATGCCTTAAATAGACTGCATGGGGTAGGAAGATCTAAGGACAACCTGTGGAAATGGGGGATACACCATGAAAGATGGGTTGTATGAATGTGGAAAAGAGCAAACCATCCCACATATCAGGGGTCTCCAAACCCCAGATGCAGCCCTCGGTAAGCTTCATGATCCCTCTATCCGGTGCCTAGGCAAAGCCCTGTAATCCACTCCAATACATTCTTATATGTAAATGTATTCAAATTTGAAATGTAAAATAGATTTTTTTGGTACCTGACACGTTTCAGAGAGATGATGCCAAAAAGTTTGGAGAGCCCTGCGTGCAGTGCTCTTCTCTGTGCACAGTGGAAGATCTTAACGTTGGCAAGGGAAAATGCTGTTGAGGTAGCCTGGTTTGGGGCAAATGACATCTAATCAACCTTCCTTTAATGTTCTTTGTAGAATTTTTACTGTATACAGTGCTGCCTCACATAACAAGTTTAATTCATTCCGGAAGCATTCTTGTTATGTGAAATGCTCTTTATTTGAAGTGGATTTTCCCATAGGAAATAATAGAAACTCAGATGATTGGTTCTGCAACCCCAAAAATATTCATATAAAAATATTAACTGTAAGTAAAAATGATGACAAAACACTGGAATTGAATTCAAAACATGTATTCAGTGTGCATGATCCTATGAAGTCTATTTAGGCTGCAATCCTAAAGACACTTTCCTGGGAGTAAGCCCCATTTAACACAATGGGTCTTACTTCTGGGTAGACATGGTTAGGAGGCTGCAATCAAAGACACTTCCTGGGAGAAAGACCCATTTAACACAGTGGGGCTTCTAGGTAGACATGGTTAGGAGGCTGCAATAAAACACACTTTCTTCTGCAATCTAAGACACTTTCAAAGTGTCTCCCCACTTTCTCCTTCTCTTCATCCTGAGCCTCTCTCTCCCCTTGCTCCATAGCCAGAAGGGTAGCCCTGAGCTGCTTCCCTCTTCTCCATTGCTGTTCTGTCCCTCTTCCCAGCGGACACCCAGCCACAGGTGGAACAGCATGTAAGTGTTGTTTTTGCTATGGGCAGGCGCGCTTGGCAGCCCTGATGCTTTTGAAAAGGGCTGCTGGCCATCACGTCTGCCCCAACTACCAATGAGTGTGCTTCTTAGGTGAAGCAACACCTGTTACATGAGGCAGAAATCTAGAGAAATTTCTGCTTGTTACGTGGATTACTTGTTAAGCTAGGCACTTGTTAAGTGAGGTACCACTGTATTTGCTTCTGACATGAATAAAGAAAAAAATAATTGGGAAGGTATATGAATGTCTGATAACTTTCTGTCAGCCTTGTTCTTGGCACCCATAAGTAGTCGGTGGGGACAAAATGATGTCATTGTCTCTTAGTTTTGAGTTTAAGGTGCAGTGGGAGCCTAAAAAAACCAGTAAGGAAGGATTTCAAATTTCAAAAGAGGCATGCAAGAGCTCTACCTACTAAGCCTCTGATGTGTGGTTTTTGTTATTGTGTCATGGTCTTACTGTCAACTGTTGAGTGTCCTGCACTACTCCTGAATGTTTGCTGTCCTGACTCACCATGGAGTCTTGTCTCGCAGTTTAGGAATCACAGGATTAATCAATACCTTTTATAATATTTGAGAAGTAGAGAGCAGGAGGAACAGTTTTTTTGCCAAATATTAGGTAGAACATGGCTGCAGTACTAACCTCCTGTTAGGTCAATATAAGCCCTGGCATAAGTCCTGAGCTGACCTGGAGGTGTCACAAAAGTGCCATAAGACACTTCTGCCCCATCCATAGGGGTAGTGGTGGTGGTTAGGACCCTACACAGGCATACACCGACTGCCACACATTACCATGGAAAAATATACCATGTGAGTTAGACCGGCCTATGTTTGTTAGGACTGCACCCTTAGTAACATCTGTGCTCAGTAACCCTTAGTAACATCTGTGCACCACATCTGTGGTGTGGAGAGATCCTAGCTGCTGCTTTAAATATAATCTCTAGGTAGGATCCTTAAAGCACTAAAGGAATAAAATGCAAGGAGCTGAATCAGCTGTGTATCTCTTTCATTTTGGTTTTTGTATACAGGAGTTGAATTTATCTGACCTCTTTAGATCCGTGGTTCTCAAACATGTTGGCACTGGGATCCACTTTTAAAAAGAGCACTTTTTTTAAAAAAAAGTCCATTAAGCTTTATGAAACTTTTTAAAATACGATCTATAAAGGTGATTTAAATACAAGTATGGCTGTGGAAATGGGATGAGTACCACACCCTATAGACGGTCACAACTAGCAAGTTAACTTGCGGAGAACACCTTTACCTTTCACACTTTATTTACCAAAAATTTGATCTATTTGTCACAATAAGGCAAACGAAAATCCTTAAGGCTTAAGCATCTTAGTTGTATGAGACGCAGTGCAATCCTAACACCCAGGTAGGCAGGCACAAGTCCTATCTACCTGGAGGTGTTACAGAAGTGTTATAAGGCATTTCTGCACCACTCCTAGGGGATTAGCATATGGATGTGTGCCAGCTTCCCCACATTACCATGGGAATGGGGTGATGGATGAGTTGCGCTGGTCTAAATTGGATAGGATTGTACCCCAGCCTTCACCTGTCCCCGTACTGTCCTTGAGGGACAACATAGGGGGGAAAGTACATCAGAAAAAGACACTCAAACAAGAAGCTCAGCTCTTTGTAGGGCATTTAGTAGCTATCTGATTTTTACATAGTCTGATTTCTCAGAGAGTTTGAGTGTCCTAAGCTTCCTCTTCAGTGTCATGAAATCTTTTCTGATCAGCCTTTTCACAGATTTTGCAACCCTTTTCAGTTTTCTTTTCATGCTTGAGAAATAAACACATAAGAATTTCCTCTCTCCCAGTCAGTCACTTCAGGCAAGTTCTCATTTAGCAGTTATTTGTCATCTTTCTTATTCAAAACGAAAAGGCCTTTTTTCCTAAGAAAGCATTTTTTTTGCTGAAATAAGAGACACCAAAAGTCCAGGTGCTTTCTTCACACTTCCAACTGTAGAAGAAATGGCATCCTTAATGGTGATGGATTTATCTATTTTGTTATCTCCAATGGATTCCTTACAAATGTGAGTGTTGTTAGATTGTCTCCTTTGTTCTTTATTAGCTAAAGGTCAGGGCAGCATTTACTGTCCTCATATCTCTTGTACTCCAAATCTGTTGATTTCCAGAATGTGTCCAACTCTTACTCTGCCATCTTTGACTGATACTTTTGCTCAACAATATTTAACTCATAAAAACCTAGTCCCAAAAGGTGATACTTATCATTTCAAATGTTCAGACTGCTGAAGCCTTTGTGGTTTTGGTCAAGATCGTAATAGTGACATGCATATGGCTTAATTTCCATGAAATTAAAGGGGAAATTGTTTAGTCACTGGTAGAAAGTCATTGGTTCAATTCCTGCTGCTTCTGATTAAGTATCTCTAGTTAGCAAGTTTAGGGTAAGTGCTCCAGTGTTTTCCAAGGAGTTGCTACAGGGATGCTGCAGGTTGATGGTACTGGGCAAGATGGAACAGTAGTCTTCTCAGGATAAGGTGGTTTTATATCTCCACATTTTCTGTCAATGTTTGGCATTGTGAGGTTCCGGAACATCCATAGATAACAACTTTCATGTTAGACAAAAGCAGTTGTTTACCAGGATAAATCAATTTTCCTTTCCGAGGTTTATAAAAGCTTTCTTTCAGCTTAGAGGTAATTCCTTTTTTTCTGCTTGGAGCTGAACGTAAAGCTTGAGGGAAGATTAATTTCCTGCTAGGTTCCAGGTAAGCAGGCCATTCTTAAGCCATTAATTGCTGCTTTAAGGATGTTCATCTTTTAATTTAAAGGGTCAGCCTCATTCCCCTTGAGATAAAATAGATTAAAATAATTAGGTTATGCTTGTAGATGGAATCTCTTTTGTATTTCACATGGTGATGTAAGTTAGACTGTGGAATCTCAAGACATCTTAGTGACCTTATGGAATTCCTTAATTCCTCTTACATCTTATTCCAGTGAATGACTCTGACGTTCCATTGGACTATTTCAGTGGCATGGAGAGGGGGGATTTGCTGCTTGGGTAACAGCCTATCCTCCATATTAGTCTACCCAGGCCTTTGTGCTTCACATGCAGTGTTGAGCACGATACCATAGTCTTTCAAGACGGATGGATGCCAAATAAAAAGATGAAATCACTGCAGGAGAATTACCATTTAGGTAATTCATAGGACAAAGACTGATTTTGTCCATGAATAATCATTGATACAAAATGTTGATGGAGCAAGTATATCTGAACCAACTTTTAGCTGAGAACAAGAGGAACCTGCAAAAAATTGTTGTATCTCTCCAATGCTAATGCCTACCTCAAAAATACAATTAGATGTCAAAGGCTCAAGCAGACCATGCCCCTCTACCATCCCTTTTGTCATCTGCTCTTTTTCCACACATCCTAATGCATTTTGGCTTCTGTAGGTTACTGAGCATGCTCAGCTCTTATATAGTGGTCCCATTTTTTCCATTGAAAATAGCTATACTGTATATTCATCCAACAAAAATCACTAAGGCTACAATCTTAAAGACTCTTTCCTGGGAGTAAGACCCACTGAACACAGTAAGACTTACTTGAGAGTAGACATGGTTTGCTTTTAGTAAATATAGATACCAACTTTATTCATGTTTGGTTTGGTGGTTCTTACCTCTTTTATTCTGCTGAGTTACCCAAGAACAAGAAGGTGGGTGATCTCCTGATGATTGAAAAAAATTAGGAAAAAATCAAAATCCAAAGTGTGAATGTTTATGAAATGTATAAATATAGTAGTAGCAAGAATTTAATGTGACAGAACAATAAATATATGTGCAGTGATGGTTGTGGCACTGGCAATAAAAAATGCAATATACACTTGTAATACATTGTATAAGCTACCAGTAGCATATTGACAAGTCTAAATAATACCTTGCTTTGACCTTTTATCTTGAAAACTATGTAGTATTTTATTTCTAATGGTACAGTTTAAGAGACAGAGGGTGCAATCCTGTCTACATAGGCCAGCCCATTCACCTTCACATTCCAATGGTGATATCTGGAGATAAGCCCATTTCTGTGCACTGGCTTAAGACTCCCTGAGGACCGGCACAGAAGTGTCTTACAGCACTTCTAACACTCCCAGGACAGCATGGGACTTGTGTTGGGGCTTAGGCTGGCCTAACTGGGAGTTAGGATTGCAGCCAAAGACTGCACTATTATGCCCACTTTTGTGGAAGTAAGCCCTATTGAACACTGTGGGACTTCTGAGTAAAATTGCATAAGATTGCACTTTAAGCCCCAGTAATGAGGTGTGTTTTGGGTAGAATGGGCTGTGATCCAACTCCCTCCAAAAGCAGCAGACTTCAAATATTTAGAGATTTATCTCTTGTAAGAAACTGCATAATAACTTCTGTAATACTAGATGCATTATCTAAGGATTTTTTGAGTCTTATCAATACACTGCTGCCAGTATATGTAATTTGTTGCTCCTTATCTGGTCTATTACATTTTCTATTATTTGTTAGAACTGTTTGTATGTGTAGGTATTGTTGTGTTGAAGAGAATCTATGTTCACAGCTATTGTTTGCATTTTCCCTTTTTATACATAAAGTTCACGGAGCTTAGATCTCTAGTTAACACTTTGAATTCTGCCTTTCCTTTTTCCTGTGGTGAAGCAGAGTTCTGTAAAAGAAGTATTTGGTCCCTAAAAACAAACTGATGTTAACTTTCCTTGTTTGTGATATGGAATTAATATGCAACCACTGGAACATAAATCATGGTTATGTCATCATGAGTTTGTTACAGAAGTTTACAATTGATCAAGTACTTGTCTGCATAGAGCTTAATTTCACTTTAATGTCAGATGCAACTTGGTGATTGCTTTTCCCACTCCTGATTTTGGTTCAGAATAATTTTTAAGCATTCTCAATTTGATGCTGTATTTTATGTAATTCCACCAAAAGGCTTGATGGAACTACTGTTCCTTGTTCCTATTTGAAGAAGCATAGGAAATACTGCTTTGAGCAGGTCCATGAATAGTCTTAACAAGCTCCAGTAAGCAGTAACAATGATTTGCAATTAACAGCATCAGTTTGGTTTCTCCATTTTTGTTTCTTATTCTGGAATTTGTTAATTATTAATATCTTGCCCTTCTCCCAAATTTTTCGGTGGGTGTTCATGTGACATAAGGAACACCCTCCCCAAATTTTATGCACTTGGTCCAGGGGTTGGGGCACAGCATCCCTCAGTCACCAATTCTTCAATGCAAAGAATAGGGAGGGAAACAAGTTGTGCCCCATTTCACCCCCTTCTGGTTGGGATTTCCAAAAACCGGTTCTTCGTGCACCCCTCAGTCACGGAAGGAACACCCACCCCAAATTTCACGCTTCTAGGCCCCCTGGTTTTGGCTGGGCATTGATGAGTGAGTGAGTAACTTTTCATTTATATATATATATATATATATAGAAAAAGATAATTTATTAATTCCAAGCAGGCTATAGGCTGCCTGCTCACAAGGAAAAGGAGGACAATGAAGATTTTTTTCCAGGATACATGGATAAAAAGAGAATATGGAGAAAGAGGACATCAGATTAAAAAATAAATAAATAAAACAGCCTTAAACATCCACCCCGAAAAGCATTAAAACCCCAGAGGGATAAGGATATGAAATTAGGCTTGGGGGGAAGGGGAAGAGGAGTTTGGACTATTTTACAAATAAATTTTTTTAAAAATTACATTACCTGTAGAGCTAGTTTCTCTCATTTTCAGTGTTGGGAGGGGGCTGCCTTCTGAAGCACTTTTCAGCTCCAAGTCCCTGGGCTCAGGGCCATTCTAGAAGTCTTGTACCCCCTGGACTGACCTTCCACACAAAAAATGTTTGCTTACTTATGAGTAAATGCGGCTGTGTGGTGAGGCGAGAACTTCCTTCTGGGGTGATTTGGGGGGCTGCGTTCATATTTGCCTACTCATGAGTAAAGCTGCAATATAAATTACTTTCTTTTCCCCAGGCATTTTCTATGCATATTTTTTTGCCATAACTTTTGATAGGAAAGAGCTATTTCAAAACAAATGTTGTGTTGGATTCATCTCCATATGACATGATGGGGTAGTGTGCACCTTCACTAAGTTGATTTTTGTGGGTCTCCAGGACGAAGAGGGTGGTCCTCAGCCTTTGCGCTACCTCCCCCGTGGGGGTATTGCGACCCCCCGGGGTTGTGATCCCCATTTGAAGACCGTTGCAGTAGAAAGAGGAGAGTTTACGTGAGCATCACTAGGCCAGAGTGGGGGTTTGGGTAGTGTAGAACAGAGATGTCCCAAAGTGGGCAGAGGTCACTCAGGTGGTCGGTGGTTCAGAGGTTGGACCAGTTTTGGAAGGTGGCACCACCAGAATCTAATACTTAAGGTATTCTGGATCCTAATCCACTTCCTGAAAGCCCAGCCTTACACTGTCTACTTGGATCTGTACCACTGATTTGATGGTGCATGTCTGTATACCCTCTTGAGGCAACTTCCATGCAACATGGTGAAAAGGGAATTAATTCTTCTTATTTAAGAGCGCTGCGTAGAATATGTGCAGGTCAGGTGGCTTGTCTGTTCCAGTATTGGTTAGGATCAGATTGTAAAGTTAGTTATTCAGCCCTACAAATTCCATTTAATCTATTCTAGCATAGTGGTGAGATGCACTGCTTGCAGATGTTATTTAACGTTTGGCACTACTTTTGTCTGGTTAGCTTAACATGATAGCTTAATATAAAACTGCTCAGCAGAGTTGAGAAGTGCACTTACGCATACCCTTTTACCACATTCTGCATGCATGAATTGGACCTGTCCTTCATAGATCAAAGTGTTTTCTAGATCATTGTAATGGAGCTCTTTGCTCTCCAGTAGATGATACAGCCATGTAGCACAATTCTGTGAGAGACTAATCCTCCTCCTCATCTCTGCCTTGACATTATCCCTTGACTAGGAAAAAGCTTTCAAATTGAAAACTTTCTATTACCCTTCCCTTGACTTCTGCCAAGAATCATCTTTTCATTCTCCATCTATCTATTTCAACCACCTTACCCTTTACCTGTGGGAGTAACTTTTCCTATCCATCCAATTCCTTAGTTTAGTCAACTCCAGCTTCAGGAATGATATTGAGGTGAAGGCAGTCACAAACTAAATTGTTGTAAGTGGTTTGCCAAGGAATTCCCTGTTCCCTTGGCAAAAAATACCATATCTTTATAGATATGAACTCATAGATATGAGCCTGGAAAGCAGATGTTCATGTTAAACAGAAGTTAATGCTGCAGTGGTAGTATTTTGCAAATACTGTGGTTTTCATTTCCTATGGAAAATTGGCTATTCATTTATGATGATATCCATTTGTGTTGATAAATTCACAAGGGCACATCACTGCCTTCTTGTGATGTATAAAAATATTCAAATTGGTGTCATTATTTAATTTATTCTTGAATATGGAGCAAATATACTGTTAAGTTTAAATGGTGGAAAACTGAGTATCCATTTCAGGAGAAAGGTATCATGAACATGAGTTATTAAGTATTCTGGAAGGCAAAAATATCTTCACAAAGAAATCACAAGTTTTACAGATCCATAGGAGGTAGGCATAGTGAAGTGTTTTGAGTAGAAATGATTGGTAGAAAGCAATCCAATCATATGTATGCTTGCTCAGAGTTCATTCTTATGAGTTCAGCTGGACTTCTTTTCTAACTGGTGTGCTTAGGATTGGTATCAAAATCAAAACTAATTTTCCCTTGAATCAGTGCACACTGTGCTGAATAATTTGACAAATTGATAATGAGCATAACACTTAATTTGTTAATTGGGTTCTTTGTCTCATTTCAGCTTTACTTCTAGAAGCTCAGTCAACACCTTTTTGGATAAACCCTTCCACCATGGCAAACGTTGTAAAAGGATTGTATATGCTTAGGCCAGGTAAACAATCCATTCTTTGATCTTCAGATTGTGTTGTAGCACCAGAAACAGGTGTGCCCCATATCAGCTGGGATTATACTCTAGAACTCACAGCACTTACATAAAACTGCAAATACAGATAAATTCTTTTCTCTAGTGCTGGTGGGATGGGTGAGCTGCCACTAGTGGATTGTGCACAGAGGTGGGGTTGACCAGATCTGTAAATAAGTGACTCCATGGATACAGGATTGGTGGATAAAGGAGCCTCCTGTGTACAGAACATCTTCTGTGACTTGTGTGACGAAGAATTTGGAAAATAGTAGCGAGAATAATGCTGGTCTTTTCAGAATCCATATTGTCTCTTGGGCTTGCAACTCTGATAGCCTTAGGACAGCAAATATGTTTGAACTCTTATCTTTAAGTTCTGGATTGAATTTAGCAGCAGCTGTGTCTGCCTAGGTCCTGTGCCTAGGTCCCCATACTTGTGGGGATGTGAAGTTTGACATTTTTATTTCTACTTCTGCCTTTTGGGGATTGAGGGGAATGGGAAACTTGCTAAGTTCACAGTGAAAACAGATCTCCCATCATTGTGTTCTCAGTCTTTGCTGCTGACTCTCTTAAGATATTATATAGAAATTTCATGGAAAAATATTGAAAATTTCAAAAATGGGTTTTGAGAATTGAAAAAATAACACTACTGAAATATGACATTTTTACAATTTGTAGAATATCATTCCCTTTTGGCATTGCAGCAGAGGTGATGTTAAGGATTTCTGTGGTAACTAGGAAATAAGCAATAAAATCCCCATATATAATGAATATATGCCCCAAATTGAAATTGTAGATATACATCCTCTTTATATTGTTTCAGTTGGGTGGATGATGTCATAGTGCGGGGGTGAGTTTTTGGCAGGAGGACTATATCATCTCTGACACTGGCTGGGGGAAAAATGAATGAATTTGCATTTCTAATTTGTCTACATGAATTTAAATAAAATAATGCACTAGAGACAGAAAAACTTAAACGTCCTCCTTAATAAATTATATGTAATAGTTTTAAATTTAATAAATAAGCATATTTTTATAAACAAATGTTTTTAGCTTTTATTTTATCATATCCTGCGTTTTTCCTGTATGACCTACATTTTGGAGGGTCTTATCCCTCCTTTTTTGGTTATGGCATATGGTCACCCAAAGCACATCCAGAAACCCCGTTTTGAATGTAGCGATGGAGAGGAATATAACATGTTTGTGCACATTTATCTTTCATACGTTTACTGCCAAGAAAACTAGAAATTCTCCAAGAACTTTGTTAAAAGTCTGCACTTGAACCTTCCCAGTCTTATATAATCTACCCACACATCAAGAGTTTTGCTGTACCATCAGGTTGCCACCCATATTTTCTTACTCCTTGTATTCCTTATTCAATTGAATTATCTTAAATATCTTACATTATAGTTAAATGTGACCTTGTGTAGCACTGTCTCTTTGTACACAATGTCTCATATTTAAATATTTGTAAACCAAACCTTGAAACCAGAATTTCTCAGTCCTGTTGTGGAATTTTATGGCTTCATAAACATTGGTGTTTGTGTTAGGAGAGAATCATTAATATGCATCTGTGAAGTCATGCAAATGGTTTTTGTTTTCATTGGCTGTTTCCATTTTTCACAGAATGGGTTCAGATGGCACCACCTTTATTTTCTAAGTTTATCCCAAACATCCTGCCTCCTGCTGTAGAATCTGAGCTAGAGGAATATGCTGCTCAAGACCAGAAACTTCAGCAAGAACTTATTCAGGAAGGATTTTCCAGGTAATAGCTCTGATATTTGGAACTTGATTTTCCAACATAGTTTGGGGAGAATGGTCAATGTACTGCAGACAAAACATCACAAATGTAGCTGAATCTACATGCATGTAAGATAAATTTCAGAAATTGGACATCAGACATAAATTAAGCTGGGCAAATTCTTGTTACTTGCTAAACAGGACCATTTAGAGTAGCTTTTGTCTCTTGACATATTCAAATCAGTTGTACTGACTTTTGTCAGTGGTTCATTCTTCTTACTCATTCAAGTGTTGGCGCGTTTCCCAAGTTATTAGTACTGTCAGAAACATAAAGTGCAATAAAACCTTGGATTGAGACTAACTTGGATTTAGGCCCATATCCTAGTCAAATTAAGCCCTTTGCTTCGGAGTGGTTAAGGTGACTTTCCATAAGATAACACTAGAGGGTGACGTAACTGCATGGACCCGTGACTGCTCTGGATTTTGCCCTAAGAACATTTTGCAAGACAAGCAAACGTTTCTAATAAATTTTGTCTTTCAATACAAAATTTTGTCTGGCTGGGATACGGCTGGTTTTGGCATTCTACCACCACCTGCTCAGCCTTTCTTTATAGACCAGTCTATGCATATAAACCAGTCTATGCATATTTATTTATTTATTTATTTAAGTAATTTTTATCCCGCCTTTCTTCCCCCACAGGGGGGAACTCAAGGTGGCCAAACAAGTAAAAAACAATAAAACACCACTAAAATTACATATGATAATAAATAGAGATAAAAACACATTAAAAGGTAATTAAAATACAATTAGATTAAAGCTAAAAACATAGACTAAAAACGATAAAACAGAAAAGATAAAAAAGATAAAAGCCCCCCAACCTCTTCCCCCATTTAAAAAGCTTTTTTAAAGTAAAAGGTTTTAAGGCTCCGCCTGAAGCTCTGTAGTGAGGGAGCTTTCCTCAGTTCTAAGGGGAGTTCCAAAGCTGGGGTGCAACCACCGAGAAGGCCCTATCTCTGGCCGCCACACCTCTCACGTCTCTTAGTGGCGGCACAGTCAGAAGGGCCCCCTCAGATGACCTTAGGTGACGGGTTGGATTGTACGGAAGAAGGCGGTCCCTCAGATACCCTGGACCCAAGCCGTTTAGGGCTTTAAAGGTCAGGACCAGCACTTTGAATTCAGCCCGGAAACGAATGGGCAGCCAGTGTAGTCGCTGAAGCAGTGGCCCGACAGAGTCAAACCGACGAGCCCCAGCAACCACACGGGCTGCCGCATTCTGGACTAGTTGCAGTTTCCGAACTGTCTTCAGAGGCAGCCCCACGTAGAGCGCGTTGCAATAATCTAGTCTCGATGTCACTAGGGCATGGGTCACCGTGGCCAGATCCGAGCGACTCAGGTATGGTTGCAGCTGGCGGATCAGCCGAAGCTGAGCAAAGGCTTCCCTGGCCACAGCCGTCACCTGGGACTCCAGGAGCAGCTGCGAATCCAGGAGAAATCCCAAGCTGCAAATCTGCTCCTTCAGAGGGAGTGCAACCCCATCCAGAACGGGATGATATTCCAATACCCGAGTCGAGAACTTCCGGACCAGGAGAACCTCTGTCTTATCAGGATTTAATCTCAGCTTGTTCACCCTCATCCAGTCCCCCACTGCCTCCAGACAACGATTCATGACTTTAACTGCCTCCTTGGACTCAGGAGGAAAGGAGAGATAGAGCTGGGTGTCATCAGCGTACTGGTGACACCTCACTCCAAACTTCCGGATGACCTCTCCCAGCGGCTTCATGTAGATGTTAAATAGCATGGGGGATAGAATGGAACCTTGTGGCACCCCGCACCGAAGAGGCCAGGGTGCCGAACAAGCATCCCCCAGCACCACCTTCTGGGACCGGTCAGCCAGGAAGGAGTGGAACCACTGCAAAACAGTGCCTCCAATCCCCAACCCGGCCAATCGACCCAGAAGGACACCATGGTCGATGATGTCGAAGGCCGCTGAGAGGTCCAGCAGGACCAACAGGGACGCACTCCCCCTGTCCATTCCCCGGCGTAGGTCATTCACCAAGGCGACCAAGGCAGTCTCTGTCCCAAACCCCGGTCTGAAACCAGATTGGAAGGGATCCAGATAATCAGCTTCATCCAGGACCCTCTGAAGCTGAGACACTACTACCTGCTCGACCACTTTACCCAGAAATGGGATGTTTGAGACTGGCCGATAATTGTTTAAATTTTTAGGGTCCAGGGAGGGTTTCTTCAGGAGGGGGCGAACCACCACCTGCTTTAATGCAGGCGGCAACACCCCCTCCCTCAGAGAGGAGTTCACCACCCTCCCTGTCCTTTCGGCCAGTCCATCCTGGGTCAATCTAATTGGCCAGGCTGGGCAAGGGTCGAGCGGGCAAGCAGATGGTCTCACACTACAGAGAATCCTGTCCACATCCTCAGGTTCTACAAGCTGAAAAGAATCCCAAAAGATGGATAAGACAGGTGCCCCAGGGACATCGTTGGATGTTGTTAAAGTGGCGTCCAAGTCATGCCGGATCTGGTCAACTTTGTCCGCAAAGTGTTGCGCGAACTCGCCACAGCGAGCCTCTGTGTGCTCTACCACATCAGCGAGGGGGACCAGATGGAGTAGGCCCCGGACCACACGGAAGAGCTCCACTGGACGGTTCTCTGCGGATGCAATGGTGGTAGCAAAGTATTCCTTTTTAGCTACCGCCACCACTGCAGAGTAGGCTCGCCAGTGAGCCCTGGCCTTTGCCCGATCAGAAACGACACAAGTCTTTCACCACCGTCACTCTAAACGTCGACCTTGCTGTTTCAAAGCCCGCAGCTCCCCAGAAAACCAAGGAGCTGCGTTTGATCTACGGCAGGGTCGAGGTCGCTCAGGAGCGATCTCATCCAGGGCCCTGGTCATCTCCATGTTCCAGAGATTGACCAAGGAGCCGGGTGAGTCGCCAGCTCTGGCAGCAGGAAAATCCCCCAGAGCCATCAGGAAACCGTTTGGATCCATCAGTCTCGGGGGCGGACCATGGAATGCGGTCCCCCGCCTGTGCAGAGGCTACCGGCTGCGATAAGCCTAAATCCCACCAGGTAGTGATCTGTCCATGGCAATGGGGTGAAGGAGATGTCCTTCACATCCAGATCACCATCAACCTGCCCAGCAGTGAACACAAGGTCCAGTGTGTGCCCCGCATCATGAGTAGGGGCAGATATTCTTTGAGACAGACCCATGGTTGCCATGGAGGCCATGAAATCCTGAGCTGCAGATGTTTGGGGTGCTTCGGCATGGACATTGAAGTCCCCCAGCACTAAAAGGCGAGGGCACTCCAACGCCACGCTCGAGATCACCCCGGTCAGCTCAGGCAGGGAGACTGTTGGGCAGCACGGCGGGCGGTACACCAACAGAATCCCTATTCTGTCTCAGCACAACACGGAGGCACTCAAACCCTGTGAAACACTGGACAGGGGACCTGGTGAGAGGGATAGAATCACGGTAGACTATCACAACCCCACCTCCCCGCCCCTGAAGTCTTGGCTGCTGCAGCACCCGGAAACCTGGTCGACAGATCTGGGAGAGGCCCACACCTCCGGCCTCATCCAACCAGGTCTCCGTAATGCAGGCCAGGTCCGCTTTCTGGTCCAGAATCAAATCCTGGACCAGGCAGGTCTTATTGTTTACTTACCTGGCATTAAGGAGCAGCAGGTTCAGACTCAGGGGGCTGCTGCTCAGGCTGCCTAAGGTCAGAGGGTTGAGGGGAGGGCCAGAAAGAGGGACAGTCTGTCTACAACTGAGCCTCCTTCTCCTGTTTCGGCCTGCACGACCCCTCCCACCATATATACCAGAGAAGTTATAGTTCCCCTTTATTCTGCATTGGTGAGACCTCACCTTGAGTACTGTGTTCAGTTCTGGGCACCTCACTTTAAGAAAGATGCAGCCAAACTGGAGCAAGTCCAGAGGAGAGCGACAAGAATGATCAGTGGGATGGAAGGCAAGCCCTACGAGGAAAGGTTGGGGGAACTTGGGATGTTCAGCCTGGAGAAGAGGAGGCTGAGGGGAGACATGATTGCCCTCTTCAGATACCTGAAGGGGTGTCATATGGAGGAAGGGGCCAATTTGTTCATAGCTGCTTCTGAAAGCAGAACTAGAACCAGTGGGTATAAACTGCAAGAGAGGAGATTCCGGCTGGAAATCCGGAAAAAATTCCTGACGGTGAGGGCGGTTCGGCAGTGGAACAGATTGCCAAGGGAGGTGGTGGACTCTCCCTCACTGGGGATCTTCAAGCAGAGGCTCGATGAGCACCTGTTGGAGATGCTCTAGGGGGAATTCCTGCTGCAGGCAGGGGGTTGGACTAGATGACCTACTAGGTCCCTTCCAACTCTATGATTCTATGCATGTCTACTCTGAAGTAAGCATGTTACATTCAATCCTATGTAACGGGAGGGTAGTGGAAAGGAGCCTGAGAGATCTAGCTTTGCATGTCTATTCTAAAGTAAGCCCTATTATAATCAGTGGGGCTCACTCCTGTGAAAGGGGTGCAGATTGCAACCTGAGAGACAATCTTAACCATGTCTACACAAAAGGTGAATTTTTGGTGGCTGATCCGTATCACAAAGGTGTGCATGAGCTTGTAACTAATTTGGGAAGAAAGTAAAGGCAAGTTCTTTTGATCAACTGTCAACAATTGTCATCCGCTTAAGACCATATGGCTAAGAAGCCAGGTTCATATATTAACAAGGAAACATGATTAGAGATTTTTTAATGGTTCAAATATAACTAGTACTTTTCCTGACTATTTTTATAAACATAGTATTAGAAAGCATCATAGTTTCTAATCATAGTTTCTAAAGTTTAGGCATCTCTAAGCTTGTTTTGGATGTAGCGATGGAGAGGAACATAATGCATTTGTGCATGTTTATCTTTCATACATTCATTTCATACATTCATATCTTTCATACATTTATTGCCAAGAAAAGTTCTCCTAGAACTTGTTAAAAGTCTGCACTTGAACCTTCCCATTCTTATAGGATGACTGTAGCTTTCTTGGCCCGTTTGCTTGCCAATATAAATATTTGAAATAAAACAATTACATCCAATCATTTATAGCTGGGAATCTGATTAGGACGTTTGTTTCATTATGATTTTAAATTGATTTTCTCCTGAGGTTCTGGGTAACTTTGGCCTCAGCATTGGGATTTAGTAGTGGCAGCATTCCAGGAGGATAATTTATCTAATGTCATAGGTAACTTAACAATAGAAAATATTTATAATGATGAATTATGTGCATTAGAAGGATTTAACTCTTTCATGCTTTTCCCCAGTAGTGCTTGGGATTGAACAAAAGCATGATAGCTTACTTGGCATGCGGTTTATTCAGAGGCATACTGGTGCAATTTAAAAGATACTTAGAAATATTTATGGAAATGGTAACAAACTTCATTGGAGTGCTTATGTTGTTGACGCTCTTATTGGTAGGGTGATATTTTAAAAATTAAAAGCAATGTAGCTGATGATAGCTTTTATATAGTGGTTTTATATAGTTAGATAGTTTCTTGGCAATAAATGTATAGATAGCTGGTTTTATATAGTTTTAATGGTATTTCATTGTCTTAGGGCGCAATCCAGAGTAACTACGTGGAGTCCTTGCTCCGGTGTAAGAACAATTTGCTCTGGATTGCAGTATGAATTTCCCATAGGTTTTCACTAGGTAGTGCAGCAACTATGGGTACACGTAAAGTCTCTTACGTGCTCTCGTAGTTACTCTGGATTGTAGGGTTAATGTTTTTACTGTTTATCCAGTTGTTAAATTAGATCTTATTCTTGGTTTTAATAGCTGTAAGATGCCTTGAGTTCCTTCTTGGATGAAAAGGTGGTATACAAATTGAATGAATGAATAATAGGTGCAGTGCTAAACTTTCTGAACTGCTTCTCTCTTCTCGGTTTTTAGAGGTGACCAGTCACGCAAACGAGCTGGAGAAGAATTGACTTACAGTAAGTAACTTTATTACAGAGTAAGTAACTTCAGGGCCCAAACTCAAACGTTCAGTTATTCCATAAGAAAATGAGTCAATATTCATGTTTTTCAACTCGTGGTATTTCTGATCTATAAATTCACTGCAGGACTTTCATCAAGGAAAGGCTGTACTTTTCTCTTGGTGCTGCCAGTCAACTTTTGGTGGACTTTTTTGTCTGCCTATATCCCAGTAGCATTTGCCAGCAGAAGGTGGGGGAGGAGGCGGCAGCTGAAGACTTGACTTTCTAAGATGTCCTGCTGTTGATAAGTCCAACAGGATTCACATGCTGTTTGCTTTCAGTACCACTGTGCACAGGACTGATCTGCTTGTGTAGAAGAAAACTTCTGGCCACTTCTTTGATGTGAATCATGCCAAAAAGCAAAAACACTCTCATTACCCCTATACCTATTCACACCTGCACTTAGGCAAAGATATTTCAGTTTCATCCTCACCTACTTTATTCTTATTTATGTTGTGTGATTTCCCCCTTAATCATGTACGCAATTTCTGTGGGAGTAACCAGCGTTGAATACTGTGGATCTTAACATTTGAGAAGGCACACAGTCATGAGAGGATCATCTCACTAATGAGAACTGTCCTCCTTTTGTAGGAACAGGGAGAGGAGATCAGGGGAAAGGAAGAGGCAACTAAAAGCAAATGGGGAAGGGTTCAAGAAATCTCACGCTTTCTGCTTGGGTGCCATTCTGGAGTGCTTTCCAGGGGAAATAGTCCCATTGAACACAATGAGACTTCAGAGTAGAATGGCTAGGATCGTGTTGGGTACCTTTATCAATGTTTCCCCTATGTATTTAGCCATGTTTTGGAAGATGGTCACTCTGTGAAGAGATTCCCAATGGGGCAGAGAGAAAGAAGACTTTGATCTATTTGATCAAAGGAAGCCACATGTTTAATGCAGGCATTTTAGCAAGGAAATGGATGCAAGTGGAGAAGCAGTAGTTCAAGAGATAAATTGAAAGCCTTCTCCACAACTTGAGCTACTATCCTATGCAATATTACCTAGGAGTAAATCTTAATTAGCACAGTGGGATATGCCCCCCTGCATGTCTACATGGAGGTATATATACGTATGCACCTTACTCTCTCTAGCAGAAGCGGTAGCTGAGCCCATATTGTTAGCTGAGCCTATTTCAAAAATATCTGTAGTTCATACAAAAATATGCATGTGCACATAGGTATGACCCTGGTGGGTTTTCCCTTCAATATTCAAAGAAGTACTTCCCAAACTACAAGGGAGTTTGGAGCACTGTAAGCTTATGTGGGGAGGAGCCATGGAGAGGACTCCCTGGACCCCTCAGGAATCTAGTTCTGCCCTATATAAACAGTCCTTATTGCCTTTAGTCTTTGGAAATCATGTTAGGATGCACAAGTTGTTCTAGCTGGAAAATTAATGGTTCCTTTTCTGGGGGGATATCAAATTGGTTTCAAGATGGGAGAATATTATATTTTTTTCTTGTCTCTTTCAGATGGTGCAGCATCATGTGCAAGCTCAAGAGGGTGCAGATAGTGACTGTATTATAAGTATTTTCTTCCCAATGGGAGCGGACACTGGAGCAGAGTTTGGGATGGGGTGTATCCAGAGGCTCAGTTGGGCTCTACTGATGCTCAGGTTCTTTGATGCAAACTATACTTGGAAGAGGAGTTTGATCTTAATTTCTTGTCATATAATAAAATGTCTGTTGCTGCTAGTTTGGGGCTAACATGGAACGACGTGACTGATCTCATCCAATTCTTCTGTGGCAGTCGTACAAGGAGTATGCCTTCTTGTTTAAGAAAAAGAACATTGTTTACTAAAACTTGGTAGCCAAAAAGAGCAGCTTTTCCTGAAAGAAACCTTGCACTTTTATTAAAAAAAACTTTTGGACATCACTAAGTTAAAGCTTTTGCCCATTCGGTTTTGTCTGAAGTGTTTGCTTAAAAAAATAAACATGGTTCACATGGCAGTATTTCTTTCTCTCTGCAAACAGGTTTGTCTCTGAGATAAATTCTTAGAGGCTATTGATTGGACATTCTGGATTTATTTTGTTCACCTATGCAGCCTCTGTTTGTTTTTTCCCCCTCCCCATTGTTTTATATTTTATGGTCACTCTCGAATCTCTTTTTGAATGTCCTCCTGTGAATGTTCTCCTTTTGAATGTCCTCTCTGTCTTGTGTGCTTCGCAGTTTTACAGTTCACAAAAATGGCTTGTAGCTGTGGTTTGATTTAATCATGCTGCAAAGGTGCAAATGTTTCCTCTTTGTTATAATAAGGAAATTAAATTTAAAAGCATTTGAATTCCTTTTTCCCCTCTCTGCTCAAACAGCTTTAACATAAGACAGCATTATTTTTCTTGTGTTTTTTTATCTTCCCTAATGATTGCAGTGGGTTAAACTCTGGACATAATGTCATTACAACTTGTGATTTATGTTCAGAGTTGAAACACTACTACACAATTCAAAATAGATTGTAGGCTGAGTTGGCCCAGTTTGTATCTGCAGTTTTTCCTCTGACATAATGAGAGAATATGAAGTTCACAGATATCTTGGTGCTGGGCTGCTATAATAGAGTTTTTCAGTGTGTTTGGAACTTAGTGTTACATGGTACTTAAGGTTGATTTACATGTTCCTGAAAAGCTTGTGGTGCAACTGTTCTTTTGTGTCATAATACAAGTGAGGAGAATCTTGTCCTTGATCCCCACATGTGTGTGTGTGTTTTAATCTCAGTACTATTTCTGTTAAAGCTTGAATAGAGTTCTTAATCTTCTACAGTAGCTTGCAGTATATTAGGGGCATGAATTAACTACAGCAATATTCACCTTGCAAAAAACTAGTTTGGATTTCTATTTATTGTCCTTGATAAAAAGAAAGCCAGAAAGTGCTGCTTTTGTTTTGATTTCTTTCTTAAGAAATAAGGAGAAACTATTCCTTACAATAGCTGGTAAGTATGTGCTAACTTGCCACTGAAGCAAGCACTGTTCCCTTTAAGCCACATAGATCAAAGTCTACCAAAGTCAAACAGCTCAGTTCAGTGTTCCTAGAAGACTGGCACTAACGGGATGTCCAGAAATCCTGAAGAGCTGCTCAGCAGCAAGCAAAGGGGTCCATACAGTGGCACAGACTCCTCAGAGGGAATATTGGAAGAAAGACAATGAAACTGTGTTATAAAATTAGTGCTCAGCATATGCGACAGTAGAACAATCAAATGCAAGCTTTTCCTACTCCTGGACGTTAGCCATTCTCAACTTATGTAGTTCATGGAGAGTCCTACGCATGGAGAGTCCTATGCAATCTTAAAATCTAATTGGTTAGGGCTTTGAGATGTGTAGTCTTGCATACAAAAATGCCGTGTTGAATAACTGAGAAATGCATTTGGGGAAAGTGGTTGGCAGTTATAGTGAGCATGGAGCAAAGGATGCATGTAGTGCCAAAGCCCTTTTAGAATTGGTAGAAAAATAGGATTCTTTGATGAACTGAAACACTGCATCACTTCAAAGCCAGTAGACTTAAGCGTGGCATAAAAAAATGTTCTCCTTGTACACAGATTGATATGTTAAAGAAGCCAATTCTGCTGGTACTAACCAGATCTTAATTTCAATCCGTGGTGCCAAATTCAGCAGATGAAATAGAAGTTGGTGGTGTCTGCTGAGGGCCAGAGATGATGTTCAAGATTCTAATAATGATTAAGATGAAAAATATGGTCAGATATATTGTATATATTGTATTTGTATATTTTCTCTCATTTGCAGTATAATGAGTTTTTAGGCGAGAACTAAGTGTTCATTTCAGAAGGAAATTGCCAGAAGGAGTAGCTGTTTATAGCTTGGTCCACCTGAAATTGCTTTTCCTGGAAGCTTAGAAGGCATTCCTGATGACAGATGTAATGAATGCTTTCTCCTCCACATTTTTTGTATGATGACAGTCTTGCCCCTGAAGCAGCATTTGACATCCAAGTAGTGATTTCTATAAATGGCTGTGCAAAGGCTGATTTTTGCTGCAAACTAACATAAAGGAAAAGCTTTAATTCCCCCCCCCCCCACATGCTCCCCTCAGCCATTCAGGAACCAGAAGATCTTTGTGATTCATTTCTACCTTCAAACCTGTCAGATTAGTTTTAATTTACCATCTACTTTGGCCCTCAGTTGATTTAGAATTTCTTACACATGTGGAAAAAGGACAATGTGTTACAGTCTTACCCATCTGGAGTATTTTGGAAGTATCTTTTCATTTCTGGAAGAAGTATGCCATTTTTGTAAGGACTTGGTAAATGCAAGAAGTTATCAGTACCTCATAAGAGGGTAGGATGCATCTTACTCTTGAGGGTGGATCCCAGAATTTTCTTTCCTTATATTAATCAAGTTAGTTTCTTGGATTTTTACTCAAAAGATTAAAATTGTTAAATTTAGGATAAATCAGCTTGACAGGGCATCCTCTGCTTAGGAGAATGTTTGATTTTCTTTACATTTCCTTTAGAATTACTGGGTGATTTGTGTCCGGTATATTTTTTGTGATTTCATCCTCATGAAATGGAATAGAATATTGTTAGTACTATGAGATATAAACTTATTTCATATATCTACACATTGTGTTCCTGATCATATGATTGTATGGAACAGTGAGGCTACAACAATTGTATTATTATTGTTGATATCTGGTCTGGGAATGCATTTCATTCACCAGATTTCAGTTGCTGATGAGGACAAAATTCACATGGTGCCATTCTAATGCTAGAAGTGTTGAGTATCCACAAGAGGTGCAAATTAATGTATTGGATGTGAAAAAGGAAATAGGAAAAATTTTATACAGAGTGTTAGTTGAAAATCAAGCTTCCCGTCCAACAAAAATAAAAACTGAATCAAAGAAAAAAATCCCTGATTGCATTAAAGCTACAATTACAAAATAGTAGCAACAATTATGAAATTACTTCGATAATGAATTAAGGTCAGGCAATTGGTTGCACATGGATGGATTTTGTTGTTACTGCATTTTTCTCACACATGCCAACTCTGCCAATTTAAAGCTATATGATTCAAAATGCAAAAATTCAAATACAAAAATTTAGCAATTGTGCAAGTACTGGGGTCAGGCATATGCAACTCTATGCATACTATCACTCCATGAACATTCTGGCATTTAGGGCATCCCTAAAAGAAACTTTCTACTGTGGGCTCTTAGTTAACCCAAACCCAACTGGCATCCCTTACAAGGAGAAGAGGGATTATATCTCAATGGAAATGTACAAGGTTTACATGCAAAATGTCCCAGCTTCTGTCTTTAGCACCTAGGACTAGTATCTCTAGGAAATACCCGAAATGAAACCCTAGAGAGTACCAGTCAGCTTCAACAATACTAAGCTAGATTAACCACTATATTGCACTGTATGTAACACCCATTGGAAGTAATAAAACAACACAAGCCACAATTGATTTTGGTACTTTGTGTAGAATAAAACTTTAAAATTTGTTTTGGAAAAGTAAAAATTGAAGATGCTTAAGTAAAGAAAAAAGTTTATCGTAACCATTGATGCATTTATTTCCTGAAACAAAAGGTTTTTTTTTCAAACTTCATAGATGGATCTGTAAAAACCTACCATCTATAAATCAGAAGTGAGTCTTCTGCTCTTGTTAAGAGCTCCAATTTAGGAGGTGTTGTGTGTGGGTCTCTCTCTCTCTCTCTCTCTCTCTCTCTCTCTGTGTGTGTGTGTGTGTGTGAACTGTATCTATTTCTTCCATCCCCCAAACAAGTGCCATCTTGCATTTACTCACAACGTCTCTCCAGACAAAACCATCTGAAAGTGTTTGCGGTGACTGTTGCACAGCCACTGGACTTCCTTCTTTAAAATTAGAACCTTGGTACAATTTAAGCCAATGAATCCTGGGAACTTACTTTGGGTACAGAATTTTGAGCAAATTCTAATTTAATTATTTTGTTGGTGAAATTACACCCAGCACTAAGGTGATCAGCTGAAAATTGGACCTGAATTAACTATTTAATTAACTCTTATGTACCAACCTTATGTTCTTAAAGATGGGATTTTATTTTTAAATGATTTTTTTACTGTCTTGTGGTTTGTAAATAACACTCTTTAGCTTACAATTTTGTTTTTGTCATTGGAAGTTGAGCCATAGGACACAGTCTTTGAAGACAGTTCTACTTGGAAGCCAGGACAAAACATTCCTCTAATGTGATCAACGCTACGCATCATTTTTAAATAATATTTTAGCCCTATGTAGCATCTTTCCCAAATAGGAAGCCTCATAACTTTTGTACAAAAAAATTTTCAAATGTTATGTTGTAAATTAAGATTTCTGTATGTTTTGGCATTTAATGCTGGAATTTGTTTTCATATCTTCAAAGGGTTTTATCTTTGTGATCTGAGCATGAAAGAACATGGCAAAACACATAAAACATTGGTTATTTTGTAAACATTTTCATTAAAAATTGGTGGATCATTGCATTGGGTCTCTAAAGCCATGACTTAACCAAAGCAGCATGGTCTTCGCTATGGTGCTTCTGTGAATGGGATCATTGCCACTTTTGTGTATAAGTAACTTTTTCCTCTCACTGAAACATAAATGGGAACATTTTATGCATTCAGTGTCATCTTATATCTAATTTTGTTTCCTTGGAAACTTGCTCTATTAAAGTATTTTTAGACAAACCGTAAAGTTTTTAACTTGTGTGCAGTGGTCGTACTTTATCATAATAGCTAAGAAGGACTGTAGGAGAATATGCATGGGCTGTTCAGTTTACATTGTCGAATCCTACTCTTGACCTTGCTGAGCATACTGTGGAACACATCTGGGCTTCCTTGTTTCATTGTTATAATAATGATGAATAGTTATGAGGCCATCCAGATTGTGAGGATGAGAATTTAACTCTCACAATAATAATGCTACCCAGTTTCTGTTCACCTCAGAAAGAAGGTTTCCATTGTCTTCCATTAGCAGCTGGGGCCGGGAGGGGACATTTTCATCATGACAATGCTATGGGTGAGAGGATTAAGTAACCTTACGTACACCACAGTCCCAATATCCTGCATTGGTGCATGTGGCGCAAGACACTGCCCATTAACTAACATGCCAGGGTTTGACACCTGGCTCCCCACAAGATGAGTACTTCCTGCTACAGGCAGGAGGTTGGACTCGATCATGTCTGTCCAACACACTGCTCGCGGGCCGCATGTGGCCCAGGACAAGGGTGGATGAGGCCCTCCTGCAAAGCTAGCCACCACCATTGGAAAAATGGCTTTGTGGCAGCAGCCATTTTCAAATTTTGCACGCTTCTGTGCGCGCTGCCCTGGGCGGCCACCACAGAGCCGGTCTGGGCTGCCTGGCTCCACCCCCTACCTGCCTCCTGGCACTCAGAGCACTTCAGGCCCTTGCAGCACTTGCCCACCCGCATCCCCCGATAGCAGCCTCAGCCTCTAACCTAGCCGCTGCCTGCTGCCCTTGAGACCTACTCAGAAGTAACCCCTGTTAAAGTCAATGAGGCTTACTCCCAAGTTGCAGTCTGAGTGCCCAGTGATGCATTGGATGGGCTGTGATCTTCTCCAAGCTTAACCTTGGAGATATGCTGCAACCCTAACCATGTCTACTCAAAAGTAAGGCCCATTGTACCCAATGGGTTTTACAGGGAAGTGTGTTCAGGATTGCAGCATATCTCCAAGGTTAAGCTTGGAAAGGATCACGGCCCATCCTGTGCATCATGCCTACTCAGAAGTAAGCCCCATTAAAGTCAATGAGACTTGCTCCAAGGTTTTAAAAATGTAGGACAAAATATAGGATGTCCTACATTTTAAAAAAGTTGTTAGTGTTTATGTGCGGCCCAAACCAACTGGTGGTCTTCCAGTGCAGTCCAGGGAAACTAAAAGTTTGGACACCCCTTTGGGGTCCACTAGATGTTCCACTGGGTCCCTTCCAACTCTGATTCTGTGTGTACTAAAGAGGAAGGTGTTTCATATGTGCAGGAGAATCTTCAGGAAACTGCTAGCTTTTTATTTTTACCGATTCTTCAGTAACAAGCAACTGAAAAGGTGTTGATTTGTACAATATAAACCAATCCTGGATGTAGTATAATCTGATTTCAAACATTACATTGTGAAATGCAGTGTGGAATATAATGTGGGTGTTCTTGGTTGTTTAGGCTCTAGGCATGCCTCTCATTGACTGCTAGCACATCCTGAGCGTCTGCCGCTCCAGAATGGGAACATGAAGTGGCCCGTCTGTCTTACACGTCTGAAAATAAATGAAATCTATGAGTAGTGTTTTTGCATAAACAGTGCTCTTTTGAACTACATTTCCTGAGTGCCTATTTTCTCAACCAGACGTAATGATGCTAATTTGCATTAGCTGGTAATGGTGTTGGAGTTCAGATGGAGGACATAACAAAAAGGCTTTTGCAATCTAGCTATTTTCCCTCCAGAGTCACTGCCTCTCTTAGATGAATGAGACCACAACGCTTCTAATAATGCAAGTTGGTTTTCTCTTGCCACGATGCGACTGTCCATCTTCTGACATGGTAGCGTGTTACTGGAACTGTTTTAAAATTCATCTTCAGTGTGCATATGTCAGGTGTCTTGTCTTGGCCAAGATGTATGAGAATCATGCAACCGTGATCTCTTGAGATTCTTGTAAGTTCTTTGGTACCTCTTAAGCTTGCAATATCCCTGAGAATAGATGCTTGGTTTCTAACACACATACTTATCCAGATGTTGTGGAGCCTTCAAGCGATGTGTATTCACATACTAGTCACAACCCTCAGCTGTCACTTGCAGAGGTTCAATATAAAAACATTTACCAGTTTTTTGATTTAAAAAACCCTCTTTCTAGTATCTCCACTGCTTTTTTGCTTCTTTCCTCAATGGCTCTCCTCAGTTGTCCTCCTGACCACTTAGCCTGGCCTGTTATCTGTCCCAGAGACAAAAGTCATTTGAGATTCAAGTGGAGTGTTGATAGTTCTCAGCTTTCTCTGCCACAGACACACATGGAAGTAGAACCCTCAGCCTGCTTGATTGACATAGAATGTGCGGACACCCTTCCGCCCCCCCCCCCCCCCCCCCACAGATCAAAGCTTTTATGTAGATAGATGTCTGAGTAAACAAGTGCAAGTTCTGGGATGCAGAAGCAATTTCTGGGAGAGTCACTCGGTGAGGATGTAGCCGATAATTTGTAAATTGCCCTGATGGCACAATTTGCTGGTCTGTCACCTGTGTTTCACCTCAGCGTTATTCCCACCTAGGTAGGGTCTGCTTGTTTGGATAGACATAGCCATTGACATGACAGACATACTTCAACCAATTTGCCGCTCCAGCTGTCACCTGTGTTTGCTGACCCCCAAAACAGTTGAAGGTCGGGGTGTGACGAGAGAGGTGTAGGCCGTCCAGAGGATTTCAGGAGAACTGGTCAAGTGCCAGTGCTTTGAGTGTGAGTTCCAGAAAAAAAATACTCGTGTATCCTTTAAAAGGGCAATAGTAGTCCAGATTGTGGGGATTCTTTAGGTCCATGCAGTACCAGCATGATGGCAGTAGAAGAAAAGCACTGCAAGGCCTCGTGTCACTTCATGCATTGGTTTTTGGCAACTTGGAGTTAATAGATCAGTAAGGTTGCTACAAGGATGGGGACAATGGGAAGGAGAAAATGAAAGACTGCTGCTTCCTCTCATGGTGACTGGAGCAAGCATGGCCAACATCTCCCTCCCTGTATGCCCTTGCCTACTCTGTTTCTCTAGCCCAGGGATCTCCAAATGTTTTGGCAGGAGGCCACATCATCTCTCTGAACACTAAGAGCTGGAAAAATTTACATGTCAAATTTGAATTTGATATGTAAATATGTGATTTACATATAAGAATGTATTAGACATTACAAAGCTTTTTCTGCGGACTGGATTGAAGGGGTCTTGCTGAGGGCCACATTCGGTCCAGGGTTTGGAGATCCCTGCTCTAGTCCATCATGTGCACTGTATGTGTGTTATGGTCGCCTGTTCCTGGCCAAGGTGAATGGGGACTTTTACTCTCCCAGCGCTCTGGGGACTGAGAAGAAATCTGGTGTCATTGTTGGTTTTTCTTCATATGCTGATCCCCTGTATCTTCCATTATGTATCTTCCAAGTATGGTTCCATTATGCTCTGATCACACATGTCAGAAATAGGATATACTGTGTATATATAGATGGGCAGTAGTGTAACTAAGTGGTGCAGGGGGGGCAATTGCACCAGGAAACAAGCTTTAGGGGGACAACAACCTGAGCTTGCCACTAGTGGCTAAAATTGTGAAAAATGGGGTATGTTTGAATGATAATACTATCATTATATATATTGTTGGAAAGGTAATTTAATGCAGGATGTGATGAAGCAAGCTGCTGGAATATATTTTATCAAAAGTGATGGTCAGTTAAATTTGATCTTGTTGTGGGGTGGGGAGGGCACCAAAATCTTCAACTCCAGATAGTATAGGTGCTTTTCTTATGCCACTAGCAGAATAAATTGTTGGTGAGCTGCTGAGTTGGAGGCAGGTTTTTCCCCAATTTTCTTTTTAAAAAATACCTGGTGATGACTTCACTTCTAGTTCTGATGTCACTTTTGGGGCAACATATGGAGCCTTGCACCAGATTACGTGATTGTTAGCTACACCACTGTAGATGGGTATGACTTGTAACAAAAGGTGCTATAACCCAGCCTGTAAAAGAAACAGGCTGGTTGTGACAGATCGCTGGTAGGAATGTTTGGCAGTTTCACCAGTTCTTTCACCAGGCAGCCCATCTGTTAGAGTTTGTGGTGTTCATCCTGACTGATCTCTCCTTAGCTGAGCTTGACAGCATTTGGACTTCATTCATCAGCCCACTGGGTATCCACACTCCACACTCCACTGTCACTTGTTTTTACAGCCTTTGTGTAGGGAAGAGGGAGAAAGGAAGTGGAGAAAGGAATAAGAAGGAATTATTTTCTGTCAATAACTAATATGCCCTCAGTACTGTGTAACAAAAATATAACTATCAATACAAATCGTAGCTGCTCTAACACTCTGAAAGGTAGTTTTAAAATAGTAAAATAGTAGTTTTAAAAGGAAAAATAGTAGTTTTTAAAGGGAAGCTGTAGACCACCCTTAAAAAAATGTTGGCTTCTGGCTCTACCCCACTTCCAGAGAAGTTTGTGTTTTGCTATTTTTATTAGCAGTGTTATTCACTAAAACCACCTGCTGAGGTCATCTGACATCGTTTCTGATTCAAAAGCAAAGAATATAAAGTAGGGAGTCTCTGGGGTGTTGTTCCAATTTTATTCTTGCTATAATCCCATGAGAGCGAATAAACCGGAACAGTGACCAAAATCAACCTAGTCAGCTTCATAGTTTTCTTCTCCATGGGGTTTCATTGGTCTTCATATTGGTGATTTTCCTAACTCAGGTTGAGTGCTCTCGAGTCTAGTGGAAAGCAGAGGTCACAGTGTCCTTTCCTAGAGGCTGCTTCTTCCCCAACTTTCCCAGATGCAGCTGTCTTGGATGGTGCAAGATCTCATGCAATCCAAGACGGTTGTGCCTGAGGTAGCTGGAAAGAAATGGTCACCAAGTATATCCTGCAGTGCCTCTATCAGTTCTATGCAATGCACAGTTTGGGAATCATTGCTTTAGTTAATGTTTCTTAAACTCTCCGTCTAAATATAATCATCAATATATCTCTATATATAAAACTGAAGTGACTGACTCATTCACTGATTCATCAGCGCCCAACCAAAACTGCCAGGCCTAGAAGTGTGAAATTTGGCGAAGGTGTTTCTTCAGTGATGGAAGCACTCACTTAAGAACCAGTTTTCCTCCCTATACTTTACATATACTTCCCTGACTGATCAAGGCCCTGCCCAAACCCCTGGACCTAGAAGCATGAAATTCAGGAGGGTGTTCCTTATGTGACATCAACACCCACCAAGAACCAATGTTAAGAAATTTAACCCTTAAGCAGGTGAAAAGGGGGGCAACATGTTTTTGTCCTATCCTTAATATTGAAGAGCAACATTCAGAGAGTTGGGTTCCCAGTGCATGATTGGAGGGAGGGTGCACTGGATGTGTGTGATGCACTTGGGGGAGTATGTTGCTCATGGGGAGTGTTGTGCATGAGGGGATAGCATAAGGGGGGGTATTTTATTCGCTCAATGTGGATAGATTTCACTAGTACTAAATATTTTAGTATATTATATTTGATTCTACCATGGTGTGTGACTGCATTTGGAGTACTGTTATTGTTCTGTACAGGCTACTATTTATATACAGTACTTTTAACAATGATAGACAATTAGGTTTAGCCCTAGGTATGTGTGGATAGGATTGCAGCCTTTGGGGATTTTTCCCCCTCCAAAATCCCAAGCAGATCAACAATTGTTTTGGAGGGCTAGGAGGATTTTCTTTTGTTTAATAAGTGTAAAATTTAAGGAAAAGCTTTTAATTTATTTGATTTGATTTATAGCCCAATCCTATGCATGTTTACTCAGAAGTAATTCCCATTTTCAGCAAGTTTTACTCCCAGGAAAGTATGGATAGGATTGCAGACTAATAGTGCAATCCTAATGATCCCTACTCAAAAGTTAGCCCCATTGTGTCAATGCCTCTAATTCCCAGGAAAGTTTTCACTTTTCTGGGAAAGTTAGGTTTTCAGCCTTAATTGCATGGGGGGGGGGGGTTAAAATTTTTCTTCGGTGATGATATCACTTCCAGATCAATAGCATCACTTCTGGTGGGTCATTCTAAAAAGTCGGCCCTGGTGCTAAAATATTTTGAGAACCACTGCTCTATTTAATTGTACATGAAAATGATGCAGCTTCACAAGCGAATCAGAATCCAGTCAATAAATGAGTTCAGTTTTCCTCAAATATGAATTTTGAAGTCTTATCAAAGTCATTGTGATATGTCTGAAAGCAAAACTCTGTTTCCATGCCATCTTATGCAATTACCTTGCCATACTTGATGCTGCTCCTATGAGTAAATTGCTCATATAAGTAGTTCAACGCACAGGCTGCAAATAGTACCATTACGTAAATGGTTTTTCACTTAAAATAGAAAGATAGTAGTACCACACTTCACTCAATAGACAAACTGGTATTTTATTATTGTCAAGTCAGTTAAAACAGTAGGTCTCTTGTATCCAAAGGAGGCTCAGCAGTGCAGTGTACCTGATGAAGATGTCAATACACAGCAAGCGTATGGTGCCTGGCAAGCTGCACTAGAAGATAAAAGCAATAAGCCCAGCGTATGTCCTTTTCTCTCCTGTTGTCACAAGCAAATACATCAGAAGGACCAAACAACCAGAAAAGAGCTGGTAGCCCTTAAATATAATAAGGTGTCTGAGCAAATCATCAAAATGCTCATTTTATCTTAAGTGACAAAGTCAGCAATCATGAAGTTGTTTTCTCAGTCTGAGCTTGTATCCAAATTGGTTCATCTTTTTAGATACTAAATTGCATGTTAAAACAGTTGCAGGGAAGCAGAAGTTGTCTGGAAAAAATATGGTTTGTGATGTGTCACTCCCCTGTCATTATATTTTTCCAAGTCAGTTGATTTCCAGTACAAGTTAGAATTGCACTGTCATTTCCCCCTCACGTTACCTATGTTTCCCCAGCAATGGAGCGACAGCCCCAATGGGTATACTTGGATATGCACCGTCACCTCAGGAGGGTGCACATTGTTGAGTTGAGCAGACCAGAGCAGCCTGGGGTTGCTCTGATCTGGCGCAAGTGTTGGATCCCAATCTTGCCTACTGCTCCTCATCTACCCACCTTAGGAATGCCCTCCATCCTCCCATTCCAAAACGCTTTTTTCCTGCCTTCTCTCCACACCAACCCCTATACTGGCCAAGATTGACCAAAGCAACTTTCCAGTCTCCAGGGCTCACACTAGCGCAAGAAGGCCATTGCAACTTTCTGTGATGCCCTCCCTTCCTCTCCAGGCATCACAGGCATGCTTGATGGCACATTTGTGAAACTCGGCCACTGCCAATGATTTGCATTGGTCCATGTGAACAGTTTGGATTGTCCTGGGCAGAAGGTCTGGTCTACTCTAGAGAGCTGAGCTGCTGTAAATTGCCCGAAGTTTTGATCTGAAGGATGCTGACTTGAAAATACTGGAAGATGTGTGAGAAAAAATCTTGAAGCTGTGAGGATTGCAAATTCTCCAAATTGTCTTGTGAGCTTCTAGGATTTGTGGCATACTGAGGGCTCTTGAGCTACATGTAATCTCAACTACATGCTGTCCTTCATCCAACAGCAGATAGGACTTGAAGGTGGCCCCCAATTTGGATTAAAGACCACTGCAGTTATGCAATCAGAATAAGCAGTTTTTCAAGGTCTCCTGTTGTCCTATCTGTTTTTCCAGCCATCAAACCTTCTAGTCAAACATGCAGTATAGTTCCTTTCTCCTAGTCTCTTTTACCATTAACTTGCAAACAGAGAGAATTGCTGGCATTTAAATGACACTAACTGCTCAAATTACCACCACAATATCATTCCCATTATCGCTGATCAACAAGACTTTAAAAATCCCTAAGCACAAAAGTTTTTGCCCATTTTACAAAATGTTCTTTTTAACCATTATAAACAGAGGTTTTTATTTCAAGCTTGCAATGACAGGTCACCAAAGGAAGGGAAAATGCCTGATATTGCTCAGTGTTCTTATTCAGTTGGATATGATACCCTCAAATAGCTACAGGAGCCATTAAAGGAAATTATAAAGAATAACAAACTGTGGTCTGATGAGAAAGTGCTGTGAAGATTGTGTATTGTACAATTCAGCAAGAAGCCTGTTATTTTATTAATTTTCTACAATGTACTGTACACCCCACTGGCTCATTGTGGATATCTCACTTTTGCAATTGCTTATTTTTGCAGTCATAATAAAGCAGTCATCTAGTGATCATAAAAGCCTTGGTGCAAACTTGACCATGGTATAGCATCTCTTAGCAGTTCGGATGCTATAGGAAAGGATGTTATAAACAAGGTGCAGATGAAGCTTCCTCAGAATGTGTCACTATTCAGGTCACAAAAGGCCAAATAAGACCACAAGGTCATGATCACCTCAGCTAAAATGGCAGACTTAGAGCGCAGTCCTAACCATGTCTACTCAAAAGTAAGCCCCATTGCATTCAATGGGTCTTACTCCCTGACAAGCATATAGGATTGTAGCCTTAGGGTCATAGGAGTGGTTTCTGCCTGCACATATTTTGTTCCACCGAAAATACAACCAGTAAAATGTTACCTTCTTCTGATTTCAGGCCAGATTGGCTGGGTCAGTAGATGCCAAAATGATCCATGCTTATTAAATAAAATATTACATAGCTAGACTATAATTCACACAAAGAGATCAATGCAGGCAAAGCCATTCCAAGGCCGTGTCTGAGAATGTAACTGTTCTAGATTAATAGCAGCTCGTGACTGCAATGACTCATGAGGGTGCAATCCTAAACTAGGCCAGCACAACTCATTGGTCTTACTGATCCCATGGTGATGTAGGGTGGCAGGGCGCATGTCTGTGCCCTGGACAAACCCTCCCCCAGGAGTGGCGCACGAGAGTCTTGCAGCACTTTTGTGACACTCTCAGGCCAGCACGGGACTTGTGCCAGGACTTATGCTGGCCTAACTAAGGTTTCGATTGCAGCCCTGAGACAGTGCCTAGCAGCACCCTGATCCTATTGCTTTAGCCCTTCCCCTGCACACTCTTACAGCACTCCCAAATGACTTATAGGAGTTTGAGAACTGCTGAACTTAGGGATTCCCTTTTGAGTGAAGGGGTCCCATTCTCGAGTATGGGTCAAGCACTCTTGTCAGGAAGTTGAATTCAGGAAGCATATCTAAAACAAGTTTTCTTATTTTCAGCTTTATTTTTTGTTGTGTTTTAGTCTGTCAGAGGTGCTGCCACGTAGCATAGATCTGGACCAAAGGATTAGATGATAAAATTGCTGTTAATCTCAGAATCACTATGCGCCTGATGCAGAATACTCTGAGGATCAGTCGCTCTATTTTATTTCCATAATTATTTTCTAGATGTCAGGATAAGATTTATTTCCCTCCTTCCACTTGCTGCAGAAGGTTTACAATATTAAATCTAATTGACAAATTGTAATATTGAATGCTAATGTTTAAATCTATTGATGGCACACACTACTCTCACTGGCCAAAAGCTATAAAAATATCCTGTTTACTAAATGCTAAAGTTCTAAATGTTTCTCCTTGTGGGTAAATAGCAGCTTGGGGTGTATTGGAGTATTGGAACTAACTGGTTTGGTAACGTGTCCTCCCTTACCCCAATTGCACCTATATTTAAAAAAAATATCATCTACACAATTTGTCTCATCATCTTGCCCTCAATTTACTAAGATTACACAGGTCTGCAAAAAAAAAATTTGGACAGCTGTTTCGGTTTAGTTGACTGATTCTTATGGTTTTTGGTGCACTGAATCCAGGAATGACAACCGTTTTGTCCTGGGACGTCAGGTTTTTGAACAAACGGGTAATCATCATTTAAAGAAATCTCTTAACACAAATATTTTTACATGAAAAATATTAACTCATTTGCACAGGTGATGACAAAATTAACACCACACTCAAGCAGATTGCTTGTGAAATCATCTTTTTTAAAACTCCAAACTTCTTTTTGAGCTTTTCCTCTTCTAGGTGGCTTATGGAAGATCCCTGTACAACATCCAGCAGTAGTCAGCCATCATTGTAACACTCTATTTCCCTTGATACTTTCTTTCCTTTTCTTTTATATCTTGATGGAAATGTTCTCCCTACTCTTCACTCACTGCTCCCAAATTTTCAGGAAAATAGTCAAGGTGTGAGTTGAGAAAACGGACTTTTAAACTCATGGAGCAACCAAGCTTTTGGAACACTTTCAACATTGTTTCCACCATTTCCTTGTAATTTGGGTCCTTTTGGTTTCCCAAAAAGTTTTTCATGACCACAGTAAAGGCAACCCACGCTTCTTTTTGAGTTGGAGTCATTAAAGTAATGAAGTCTTTGTCAGATATGAGTTTTCTAATTTCTGGGCCAACCAAAACCCCCTCTTTCAGTTTTGCCTCCAGTAAACCTAGAAACCTGGATTCCAAGTACTTGAAGCATTTGCTATCTTTGGGAAGTGCCTTAACAAATTGTTTCATTAATCCTAATTTTATATGCAGAACTGGTAATAAAACCTTCTCGGGGGGGGGGGGGGGGATACCACTGTTTCCCTGAGGACATTCTTTTCACGAACAACTAGACTTCTTGGTGGCCAATTTTTTTGCTTCCAGTGATTTTGTCGGTCTCTATTGTCCCATAAACATAGAAAACAAGGGTATTTGGTGTACCCAGCCTGTTGTCCCAGCACCATACACAATACTTCTAAATCCCCACATACCAACCAGTTTTGGTTTTGGTAACCCACATTCTTGAGTACCAACTCCAAGTTCTCATAAGTCTCCTTCAAGTACACCGAATGAGCAACAGGAATGGACGCATAATGGCCATTGTGAAGTAAAACTGCTTTTAAGCTTCTTTTGGAAGAGTCAATGAAAAGCCTCCATTCAGAAGAATCATACTGAATGTGGAACTGAGCCCTCTAAATCAGCCCCTCTAAATCTGAGCAAAACTGAGCAGAACTGAGCCCCTCTAAATCAGAGCAAAACACCAAATTGCCCTCATGAAAAAAGTAAGACAGAAAGTCTTTTTCCCAATGTCTGAACCATGCAAAAAGATGTACCTTCCATCAACAAATTTTTGCTTTTAAGTCTAGAACCAAGTAATACACACGTATTTTCATGTTTTTGGGAGCACTGGCAATGAAAATAAATTTGTTTTTCCATGTTCAGTTTTTCCCCCCAAGTGTGATGAATTTGAAATTTAGCGATTTCCAGCTACCTGTTTGACCAAGTTACATTTTGACTGTGAAAAAACCTGACGTCCCAGGAAGAAACGGTGGTCAATTTCGAATTCGGTGCACCCAAAAACATAAGAATCAGATAAAATTATGAAAACAGCTTTTTGGTTACAGAAGTGTGAATTCTAGTATGACTACACAGAAGTAAGTTCCACTGAGTTCAGTGCAACTTTTTCCCAAGTGTGAATTGGATTGCTCCCTAAAACTCAGTAGCAGGGGTGTTGATGGGGTGGTGTGACTGGTGTAATCCACACCAGGTGATGCGCTGAGCACTGATGTACTGAGATGAGTTTGACACTCCCTCAGAGCAGCATGTCAACCCCTCTGGGGCTGCACAGCACCCCCAGACCCCTGCACTTTTCTGAGGGAGGATCAGGGCAAAGATCACAAATGCATGCAGGCATTCCTGAACTCTATATGCGACATGCATCCTGGGGGTGATGTGCAGTCTTGGGGGGTGATATACTCACCCTTGCACGGGATGATGCATGCCCTTGCGTTGCCACTTCTCAGTAGCACCATACAAACATTAAACTATTCAAACATTAAACATTATTTCTACAGCCCAGAGGCCCCCCTCTTTCTGGCAGTTCATTTTCTGACAATTCCATTCTTTCAACACTTTTCAATTATACCAATAACTCATTATTCAACACCCGCTCATCTCCTTCAACCTCTTTCTGCTGGTCTAAAGGCTAAAATGGTTTTCCCTATTGTTTTTCATGCGATATGGTGATCAAACTGTTTTTGGACATTTCCTTATGACTTTCTTCAGTAAATAACTGTTATTCAAATACATATTCATTGCCCACACATGCCTTTGTTCATTTTACTGTAATTTGTTGTATATGTTGGCTATGAGTGAATAAATATCTGTTATTTATGGTTTTGCATATGATATTAATGTTTTTTTTGGGTGGTCATTTTGCTTTTGCAATCTGAAAAAGACAGGGTTCCACTTCTCAACTGTTTTCACTTTTGGATGGTGCTCCTAACCCATCTGATAAGTGGATGATGCCTGTATATGTATCTATACTGTATACGTATTTGTAGATAAACTGGCTATATTTGTGTACACCAGGTACAATCACTGTTACTCTTTACCTGGATATAGTTATCCTTATTCAGTTCAGGTACAATTTGTTTATGGAGTGCATTGAATTGTTGATTTATAACAATGAATGCAGGTGCGTTCATTCACTCAGATATTCACCTTTTGAAATCTTCATCCTGATCTTTTTCATATCTCATTTTCCAAATAATTTCCAGCATCTTTGTGAACTTCTCTTATTTTATTGCCTTGCCCAGCAAACAACACCAGCCTTCCTTCATTAACCTGGAGTATGGTCCAGATGGCTCATATGAGCTTCTGTTTGCAAAAATCAGGCTCAAATTGAAGAAAGTAGGGAAAACCACTAGGCCATTAAGGTAAATCATGTCCCATCTGAATACACAGTGGAAGCAGCAGGGTTTAGATATGATAGACATAATGCCTGAAGAACTGTGGACAGAGGCCATAACATTATTCAGAACATGGCAACTAAAACCATCCTGAAGGAAAAGGAATGCAAGAAACCAAAATAATTGTCTGAAGAAGCTTTTCAAATTGCTGAGGAAAGAAGGTAAGAAGGGAGAAAAAGAAATCTATACCCAGCTGAATGCAGAGTTTTATGGAATATCAAAGAAACATAAGAAGGTTTTCCTAAATGAGCAGTGCAAGGAACTGAAGAAGAGGAAGGACTAGAGATCTTTTCAAGAAAATTGGAGATATCAAAGGAACATTCTGTGCAAAGATGGGCATGAGAAAGAACAAGAATGGTAAGGACCTAAAAGAAGTAGATGAGATTAAACCAAAGTAGCTAGAATCCACAGAGGAACCCTATAAGAAAGATCTTAATGTCCCTGAAAACCACAACAGACTTCAGAAGCTGGTGGAGGATGGGGTCCTGGCATGCTGCAGTCCATGGGGTTGTAAAGAGTCGAACATGATTGAATGACTTAACAACAACAACAATAGGGAGCAGGTTGCCTTAAGGGCTCCCTTTCCCTTAAGGTATTGCAATTCCACAGCTGACCCTTTTCTGAAGGTTTCTGCAGTTAAAAGAATCGCTTGGGGTGTTCAGCAGTGTTTATTATGTTTTGCCCATCAGAATAGTGATTTAAAAGATTGTCATTTTATTTTGATCCCAAAAATCCTCTGGGTGGGGAATTCTTAGAATTTGAGGCGCCAACTAGTAGCCCAATCTTCACAAGTCTTTGCAATGCAACATTCATCCCCTTTCCCTTCAGTAAGCTCCAACAGCCTCTGTAGGGCTACTCAGGTTTGTGCCAGCAAAATACGTAGCTAGTGCAAATCTCATGTCTCAAGTCTCAGGTTGGGAGTTCAAGCCTGGGCAGGTGAAATAGGACACGGGAAAGATCTCTGCTGCCATCTCACATCCTCCTGGACCCAATATATCTCCATTCAGCCTCCCCGCCTGCCCACAGTACCACCTACCTGCTCTGGTGGGTGTTGTCTTTAGTGGTGGACACCAGGATACCCTGCACGGCTGTAATGTGCTGTATGTTTATGACACTGCACACCTCTGTCCTAACATTGGGATGTAAATGAAGTTTTTATTTTGTTTTTATTTTGCTGATAGGTAAATTGTCTTGTGTGATATTATGCTATTCAAGAGATTGGATTGCACAAGCAAGAATACATTTGTTGACATGTTCTTTGTCTTTTATTGCTTTGTTGCCTTTGGAAATAGAGTCATTATGTAGTACTTAGAAGTTCAGGGTTTGATTTTTAATGTACTTGAAAGTGCCAAATTAGCTGCTTTGGATTTAAAAAAATCTTGTTTGGTTATAGCCAAGCTTTGTGTGAGTTTGACTGATTTTGCCAAAGCTATCTATGAAAGAATAACTATCGACATGACAAAATTATGGCAGTTACGATAAAAGGATGATTAAATCTTAATTGAAATCCTAGTGCTGTAGGGATTCAAGGTAGCCCATTAACAGCTGGGTACTCTACAAATCTATATGGGAATGCCAGTGAAATTACCACTTCAAGGCATAAAGTAAATGAAATGTTTCAGCCTTGAAACTAACATTAGTTGCTTTAGCAACCATTAACTCATCAAGAGCTCACCTTGCATGGTCAATGGTATGACGTGGCCTGTTTCCAGTTCGGCACTGAAGGCTCATTGTATATTTTTATCTGGCTGCATCAAGAATGATTAAATGTTTGTCTAAGAATACCACATTACCTTCACCTCTTGTATCATACTGTGAAAATTCTGCAGTGGCTAGCTGTGTGTGTGTATGTGTAATATATAAAGAAAATTGTTTTCTCACCCTCCGTGGGTGGCGTATGTATGTTATCCTCCATCTCGGGTCCTCTACCAGAGGCCTGGGAGTTTGAGGGTTCTGCGCAGTATCTTAGCTGTTCCTAGCAATGCGCTTTTCTGGATCGAGTGTTCTGCTGTCCCTCCTGGAATCTGTTGGAGCCATTCTTCCAGCTTGGGTGTCACAGCTCCCAGTGCTCCAGTCACTATTGGGATCACATTCCCCTTCACTTTCCACATCCTTTCTAATTCCTCCTTCAAACCCTGATACTTTCCCACCTTTTCATGCTCTTTTTTCCTGCTGTTGCTGTCATTCGGTATTGCTACGTCTATCACCAGGGCTGTCTTCTGGGCCTTATCTACCACCCAGATGTTGTTATATTTCTGACTAGCGAAAAGCGTACCCGCGTTGCGGGTGTAACATTTCCCCCTATGCCATCCTCCCATGGCGCAGAAACACCCCATGTGCCACTTCCCCATACGCATCATCCCCCATGCACATCATGCCCCCATGTGCAACATCCCCTCATGCACAACTTTCCCCCATGTGCAACTTTCCCCCATGCGCAACTTTCCCCATGTGCATCATCCCTCCATGCGCATCATCCCCCATGTGCAACTTTCCCCCATGCGCATCAACCCCAATATGCAACTCTCCCCCATGCGCAACTTTCCCCCATGCGCATCATGACCCCATGTGCATCATGTCCCCACATGCATCATTTCCCCATGTGCAACTTTCCCCCATGTGCAACTTCCCCCTGTGTGCATTATCCCCTGTGCACATCATCCCCCCATATGCAACATCCACCCATGCACAACTTCCACCCATGCGCAACTTCCCCCATGCGCAACTTCCCCATGCACATCATCCCCTCATGCGCAACTTTCCCCCATGCGCATCATCCGCCGATGCGCAACTTTTCCCCATGCGCAACTTCTCCCCATGCGCAACTTTCCCCCATGCGCAACCTTCCTCCATGCGCATCATCTGCCAATGCGCAACTTTCCCCCATGTGCAAGTTCTCCCAATGTGCAACTTCCCCTATACGCATCATCCCCATGCACAACTTTTCCCATGCACAACTTTCCACCATGCGCATCAACCCCATGCGCATCAACCCCCATGCACAACTTTCCTGCGTGCGCAACTTTCCCCCATGCACAACTTTCCCCATGCGCATCATCCCCATGCGCATCATCCCCCATGCGCATCATCCCCCATGCGCAACTTCCACCCATGTGCAACTTCCACCATGCATATCATCCCCTCATGCGCAACTTCCCCCATGCGCAACTTCCCCCATGCGCAACTTCCCCCATGCGCATCATCCGCCAATGCGCAACTTTTCCCCATGCGCAACTTCCCTCCCATGTGCAACTTCCCCCCATGTGCAACTTCCCCCATGTGCAACTTCCCCCCATGCGCATCATCCTCCTGTGCGCAACTTTCCTCCATGCGCAACTTCCCCCCATATGCAGCATCCTCGCCAGTGCAACCTCTTCCTCCAGAAAACATCCCCCAGTTCACCAGGCACTGAGCACCAAACTGGCTGGATGTTATTCAGTCTCCCATGTTAAGTATAGGACAGAAACACGTTGCCCCTGAAGGGTTAATTTCAGCCCCTGAAGGGTTAATTTCTCCAGATGGTTCTTGGTGGGAGTTCAGGTGACAGAAGGAACTCCCAGAATTCCATGCTTCAGGCCCAGCAGTTGGGGAGGAATGTTGATGAGTCATCAATTCTCCAATGCAAAGTATAGGGAGGAAAACACGTTGCACCCCTTTTCACCCCCTTCCGGTTGGAATTTCCAAAAACCGGTTCTTAGTGCACCCCTCCATCACGGAAGGAACACCCACCCCAGTTTTCACGCTTCTAGGCCCAGCAGTTTTGGCAGGGCGGTGATGAGTCAGTGAGTGAGTCAGTGAGTGAGTCAGTCAGTGACTTTTCTCTTTTATATATATAGATGCGCAGCTTCTGCTATAGCAACCAAATGACTTACACAAGTGAAGACACAGACAGAAGATATAGTCCAGCAAACTGTATTTAAAGGCTTTTAGGCAAAAACATTAGTCAAGTCCATTCCAGTAGTCAGTTCACAGGCAGGCAGTCAGTCAGTCAGTCAGTATCAGTTCCACAAATCCAGTAACAATCCAATATCTCTCTCCTACTATAACCCACACTGATTCTTGTCTGAGCCTCTTCTTAATATCCATTCAGTGTCCTTCCCAAAACCAGGTGTTTCCAATCTCCACAGGTGATGGTAATGCTAATTCACACTTTAATTCTTTCTGGCATTGTGATTCCTAGGTTCTCTAGACCTGACAGATATAATGGAGATATAGATATCTCCATTAATTTCAATTACTTATAATTATAATTATAATTATAATAAATATATTATATAAATAATAATTATAATTATTGAAAGTAAATTTCAATTACTGATTTTAACTCTTTCAAGCTGATATTTTGTATTCAGATATAAATGAGAACATGATCAAGTTTCCACTTCGGAATCTGTACTGGACCATTAGTTCATTTGGCTCAGAATTGTGCCCTTCATTATGTAAATACCTGCCTTTAATGTGTGAGGAGAATTTCAAACTTTACATAAACTTTTCTCCAGAGAGGATATGTTTGTAAGTTCAATTAGCCCATCTCTTGGAACAGTTTTCAAGAGAACTAATATAAACCTCCTTTTCTTCAGTTGAAACCCATTTTCTTTCGTCTGGTACAAGAGAGATCAGTCTCTGCCTTTTTTTATAGCAACTAATTAACTACTTGAAGATTTATTATCCGTTACTTTGATCTTCTGTGCACAGGACTAAAGATCATGCATTCATGTCCATGTGGAATTAATATTTGCAAAGGACTGAAGTGTAAGAGTGTTACGTTAGGAGTGGATGGACCTGCTTTCAAATTCCCCACTCAGCCACAAAGCTCACTGGGTGATGCTGGGTCAGCTGTTCTTTTTCAGTTTATCCTAACTCGCAGATTTGTTGTGAGGACAAAATGTTAGCAGAAACTTGAAACTTGAGGTCTGTAAAAAGGAAAACAGAAATGTAGCTGAGCCTCTACATAATACAAAACATCTCATAGTAGCAAGAGGTAGCACGTTGCAGTGGTGCAGCTAATAGTGTGCAGGGGTGATGCCTTGCTTTATCATAATATCTCTTTGGTCCATTTTGAATTATGAAAACGTACTTTGAAGTTACCTAAGACAGTTGCATTTTTCAGCGATTTAACATACTGTATCTGAGTGATCTGACAATGGTCGTGTAAAATCCATGCTGTTAAAAAGGCCAGCATTTGTTCTGTATTTTTTCAGAACCTTATCAGGGAAACTGATCATGGGTCAGGGTGTGGATCCACCTCCCTGTATCACAATCTCTGAACATGAACTGGAGGTTGTCCATGACTTTGTGTACCTTGGCTCAACTATCTCCGACACTCTCTCCTTAGATACTGAGCGTATTGGTAAAGCGGCTACCACGTTCTCCAAGCTTACAAAGAGAGTATGGCTTAATAAGAAGCTGACGGAACATACAAAGATCCAGGTCTATAGAGCTTGCGTCCTGAGCACACTCTTGTACTGCAGCAAGTCTTGGACCCTTTATGCATGGCAGGAGAGAAAGCTGAACACCTTCCATATGCGCTGTCTCCGACGTATTCCTGGCATCACCTGGCGTGACAAAGTTTCAAATGACGCAGTCTTGGAACATGTTGGAATCTCTAGCGTATTCACACTTCTGAAACAGCGGCATCTACGCTGGCTTGGGCATGTCGTGAGAATGGCTGATGGTCGGATTCCAAAAGAACTCCTATATGGAGAATTAGTGCAGGGAAAGCGCCCTAGAGGGAGACCACAGCTGCGATACAAAGACATCTGCAGGAGGGATCTAAAGGCCTTGGGAATGGACATCAACAGCTGGGAAACCCTGACCTCTGACCATTCAGCGTGGAGGCAAAAGACCCAGCATGGCCTTCTCCAACTGGAAGAGACACTTGTTCGGCAGGCTGAAGCAAAGAGACAGACCCAAAAGCAGCGAAACCTGGGGCCTGGGCAGGGGACGGAATTTATTTGTCCTCAGTGTGGAAGGGATTGCCACTCTCAAATTGGCCTCTTTAGTCACACTAGATGTTGTTTCAGGACCTCCAATCAGAGCACGATACATAGTCTTTCGAGACTGAAGGATGCCAGTGAATCAGGGAAACAAGCCCAGGCAGGACACATTGCTAGAGAGAAGCAATCCTTAGAGCATTTTCCTTTAGTGCAATTTAAAAACAAAATTAAATTTGTTGGTATTTCTTAAGAGAGTAATGAAATTATACCTGGTGGTTTTGGTGGCGCAAGTGGTTAAGACACTGTGCCTGTTAACCAGTATGCCAGGATTCAAAACCCAGGTCCCCACAAGACAGGGTGAACTCCTATACTTAGACCAGCTCTGCAATGCAATTGGAACCAATCGTATTGGCTCTGCTGTTCCATTGGACTATTTCAGTGGCATGGAGAGGGGGGATTTGCTGCTTGGGTCACAGCCTATCCCCCATATCAATCTACCCAGGCCTTTGTGCTTTGCATGCAGCGTCGAACTTGATACCATATTCTTTCAAGACTGATGGATGCCAAGTTTTATATTATACCTATTTTATATTGGATGCCAAGTTTTATATAATACCTTAAGAAATAGTCTCTTAAGAAATAACTCTAGATGCCTCTGTTATTGTTTAGTGCAGAAACACATTTGTCTTTTTTAAACAATTCTCCATTTTTAAAACTACTTGAACATTTTCTAATAAAGGGAAAGCACAAATCAACTTAGGCTGCAATCCTAAACACACTTTCCTGGGAGTAAGATCCATTGAACATAATGGGACTTGCTTCTGAGTAGACAGACATAGGATTGAACTGCCAGTCTGGTGAACAATCATACATTTGCTGGCTCCAGTAGGGATGATCCAGCTTTCCCAACATAGCTCGATGTAACACTTTTGCAAAGAGCTTGCCAGCAGATTGTGTGTCCTGCCTGTGCAGCCCATTAATAGGTTTTGACCTCTAGTCTCTGTCAAAGAAGCTTTGAATGAAAATTCAAATTAATGCATTTGTGTCTGAAATTCAGAGAATCCTAGAATCCTAGAATTGGAAGGGACCACGTAGGTCATCTAGTCTAACCCCCTGCCTGCAGCAGAATGTCCTCCTAGACCATCTCCAACAGGTGCTCGTTGAACCTCTGCTTGAAGATCCCCAGTGAGGGAGAGTCCACCACCTCCCTTGGCAATCTGTACCACTGCCAAACTGCCCTCATCCATCAGGAATTCAGCTGATGAGATTGATTAATGCATTCATTTCTAGCATAGTAACAATAAAGTATAGTGTAGTATTAAATAAAATGTCCCTGGATGACGCTGGCTATTAATGTTACAGATTCCAGGATATTTTATTTTATAAACATATTTGAAGGCCATTTACATCTTGGTTGAATTAATGCTGTTGCAATTACGTTTTTTCAATCTAGGTACTTTTAGTTCTCTGAATTGGCACTACACAAAGTTATGAGTAACAAAATAATTTCTTTCATAGCTTATCACTTAAATAGAGGGTCAGTGAGATTTTGATTCGCTCCATTTAATAAATGCACAGATGTTTAAAATATGGAAATTTGAAGGATGTTTGAATGTAACCATGGGAATATGGCTTCCAACCTGTGTACATTATCTAGCATACAAGAATACTAACAGAGAAATAGTCTTTGGCTGTGAACTTCAAATACAGAAACATGTAACCAATTTTATTTGCCCTTTCTGAAAAATAAAAATTTCTGACAGTTCATTTCAAGCAATCCATTTACTGTAATGATTCAAGCACTTGAAAGGCCAGGATGAAGTTTCTTCTGCCCTTTGCTGTTGAAAATGCAACTTTATTTGAGGGGACGTGGAAATGAATGGTGATATGAGAACTCTCTTCAGTTTGATTTGGGATTGGCTCAGTTCCAGAATTATGAGCTTCCATGATTACAACAAGAAAACCAAACAAATTCATTTTCTAATAGTTGTCTTCTAATTCACATAGGCACATGTGCAAATCCACCTTATGCTACAGAGAACTGGCGTTCCCAGTTACTGTGGCTGAGAATTGCTTTATGGTCCTTATGCCACCAGAGTGCATGTTTTGGTGGTATACGGCCCATATCCTAAAGTCAAATTAAGCCCTTTGAGATGGAGCAGTTATGGTGACTTTCCATAAGATAACACTAGAGGGTGACATAACTGCATGGACCCATAACTGCTCTGGATTTTGCCCTAAATCTCTTTATTGCTGTCACAAAAGTGCTGGCTGGTTGCCACTGCAAATGGCAGGCAGCTAGGTATATGCACCAATGTACTAGGGCACATATTGGCACCGTTAAGGGGACAAACAGGATGGAACGGTGATGGAAGAAGGGGAAAGGGATGGAAGAGGGGGAATGGAAGGGGCTAGGAAGGGAATGTTATGGGAACTGACTCAGGAGGGGAGTAACCCTACAATCCAGAGTAACTACGGGAGCACATAAGACACATTATGTGCACCCGTAGTTACTGCACCACCTAGTGAACACCAATGGGAAATTCATATTGCAATCCAGAGCAAATTGCTTACACCGGAGCAAGGACTCCCTGTAGTTACTCTGGATTGTGCCCTAAGACTGGAAGAGCCTGTCTCTGTCAGGTCCTTACCTCTGTGTTGGGCTGAAAAGTCTGACATGGAATCGCTTTAGTCTGAGCTGGCAAAGTAGCTGTTATAGAGTTGCGAAGCCCTACTTTGGGGTTTCAATCTTCACCTTAGGATGAAGTCACCTTCATCTTGGTGACTTCCTGGAGCCCACTGGTAGCTGCTTTGCTGCCACTAGCCACTGCAGAAGTAGTCATGCTGGAGAGAAATGTGCCTGCTGCATACAGCGGTGGTGGTGCAGGACAATCAGGAAGCTTGCCAGTGTTAAGCTAGATATTATTTTAAGCATGTCATTTAAGCTAGCATGCTTTTAAAATTAATATAGCTACAACTTATTATGGGGGACAGCCAGCAAGCTGGGAATCTGACATGGCAAGAAGGGAACTTTAACCCTCTTCCCCCACCATGGTCCCAACTTGTTCCTTTCCACCCCAAGATACAAATGGGAGAACTTTTTTTAGGACAGATTGCAGATATGATAGCATAATTTATAATGGTGATTGTGATGTGACGCAGACTGAAACGATTCGTAAGGCATTATAATCCATACACTATGGTGCCAATCTAAACACCCACAATCTGGCTATTTACAGAATAAATACAAGCATACCAGCTCCAATAACATGCTCAGGTAATGTCTGACCCTAACTTCAGTGCAGTGGTGTAGCTAGGTGGGACAGTTACACCAGGTTACAAGCTGTAGTGGGGCTACAAGCTGAGCTTGACACTAGTGACTAAAATTGTGAAAATGGGGTACGTATGAATGATAATACCATTATGTTATACATCGTTGGAAAGGTAATTTTATGCAGAATGCAATTAAATGAACTTCACTGGAATATCTCTATTCTATCAAAAGGTTTTGACAATTAACCAGAAAATGAAAACACAAGACCCTATGGAACAAAAGTGGATTTTCTTAATCAAACTTTGATTTGATCTGATTTGATTTGAAGTGGTGCTCTTCTTCTATTTAGCAAGGAAAGAATAACCATTCCTCTTTTCCCCAGCACAGTTTCCCTAACCAAAAAGGGACAAAATTTTCAATTTTTTACTTAATGAAATTTGATTTTGTTGTTGCGGGGTGGGGGCAATGGTGGGCTTCAGGGGGTTCTCAAAGGTTCTATAGACCCCTTTGCTAATGAGCACGTGGTTTTGAGAACCGGTTACTAATGGGACATAGAAGCCATTGTGAATTTATGTTATTAGGTCATAGAACCTGTTGTCAATTTATTTGAATCCCACCAATGCGTGGGTGGGTGGGGGGGGACAACAAATCTTCAACTCCAGAAAGCAAAGAGATGCTTTAACTATGGAACTAGCAGAACAAATGGTGGTGACTGGTGAGGAGGAAGAGGCAGATTTTCCCCAATTTTCACTTTTAAAAATATACAGGGATGACATCACTTCTGGTTGTGATGTCATTTCTGGGGCTACATTTTGAGCTTTGCACCAGACTACCAGATCATTAGCTACGCCACTGCTTCAGTGATGTTAATAGCAATACTAACAGAGAGGTAAATGTTCTGTAGATTAACTGCTCAATACAGATAGAACCACAGTTCTCAACACATACTAGAGAGAACTACAGTTGTTCCCAACACATACACAGCTGCACTTTCTAAGCCTCAAAATTCATTCGGAGATTTCCTTGCATCAGTGCAGCTCCATATAAAATAATGTCTCATCTGAAATTAAATAGTTTTGCCAAAGTTACCTTTTCACAAATAGGTAAAGTCTCAAAACGTAAAAAGCAAGCACGACAATAAAATTATTTTTAAGTTTTATTTTGGACAGAAGAAAAAATATATAAGCTAACACTTTTTGAATGTATTCTAAGAATGTTATATAAGACTTCATGCTGTAAGACTATATTTTTAAAATCAGTATTCAGTGCTGATTAGATTTTGTTAGACTGTGTGATGAAGCGAAGTGAACTGTTTTTATATTAGGTACAAAGGATCAGATCATTTTAATCTTGGGTCAGGCAATTAAGCTAAGCACTGATCCAGGAAAGCCAAAGGGGGAAAGCCGGCATGGAGAAAAATGGCCTGGGGAACTTAATCAAAGATTAGAGTGAATTGAGAATAATAGCGTAAAATAATAGATACATATGGCATTAAACTTTGTACTCATGACACTGTAAGAGTCTTTTTCTGACAGTGTGGAAACAATCCACTTACTGATTGTATTTGTATTTTGTATTACAAAATGGAGTCATGATAATGAAATACCAGTAATAAAAGTAGCACATTTTACTGCTATGCACACAGGTCCAGGCTAGAAATCCTCGTGTGCTCCTTTATTTAAAAAAATAAAAAATTCGAGTATTTGAGCATTCAGCCTGGGACCCACTTCTTGAATTCCGGGACCCCCTGGAATTGATGTCATGGCTGGAAGCGACATTAAAGGTATCCAGTAACACATTCCAAGATGGCTGCATCCAGCTTTTTGCAACCCCCCTGAAATGAAGTTGCAACCCCCAAGAAGATCCCAACCCCATTTTGAAGTCCACTGACCTATAGGGACTTCACCTATATAATATCCTTTTGTATGCCATCCTGTTAACTGGGCAAAGAGGCACTTTCTTCAATTAGTGGTCCTTTTATCTTCTTATATATAATCTTGGGTCCTCTACCAGAGGCCTGGGAGTTTGAGGGTTCTGTGCAGTATTTTAGCTGTTCCTAGCAATGCGCTTTTCTGGATCGAGTGTTCTGCTGTCCCTCCTGGAATCTGTTGGAGCCATTCTTCCAGCTTGGGTGTCACAGCCTTAGTGCTCCAATTACTATTGGGATCACATGCACCTTCACTTTCCACATCCTTTCTAATTCCTCCTTCAAACCTTGATACTTTCCCACCTTTTCATGCTCTTTTTTCCTGATGTTGCTGTTGTTTGGTATCGCTACATCTATCACCAGGGCTATCTTCTGGGCCTTATCTACCACCACAATGTCTGGTTGGTTAGCCAGTATCTTCTTATCTGTCTGGAATGGATATGGAAGTCCCACAGGATCTTAGCCCTGTCATTCTCCACAACCTTCTGAGGGGTCTCGCATCTGGTCAAGGGAGGGGTTAGTCCATAGGCTGAGCAGATGTTCCTATACACAGTGCCGGCTACTTATGTATGTTGTTCCTGCCTGCATCTTGCACCCTGCACAATGTGCTGTTTATATATATATATATAAACGCGTGAAAAGCATACCTGCATTGCAGGAGTAAAATTCCCCCATATGCAATCCCCACATGGCACAACATCCCCCATGCGCATCTGTTCCCCCATGTGCGTCAGTCCCCCATGCACATCAAACCCCCATGAGCATCAAGCGCAACTATCCCCTATGTGCAACAACCCCCATGTACAACAAGCCCTATGTGCAACATCCCCCATGCACATAATTTCCCTATGCGTATCATCTCCACATGAGCATCAACCCCCCATGCACAACAACCCCCATGCGCATCAACCCCACTTGTATTTATTATATACTCTACCTTTGGAGAGAAGCCATGTGGAGGCAGATCAAAAAAGTTCCACTCACCAGATGAATGAATCTGTCTGATCCCTCTATCTGGCCTCGTTGCTGGGGTTCAAGAGGCTCTGTTTTAAAGAATGTGAGCCCTTTTGGGACAGGGAGCCATTTAGTCATTTGATTTTCTCTGAAAACTACTTTTTGAATTATTCTGTTGAAAAGGGGTATAATATCAGGTATAATTATCAGCATTTTATTTATCAGTGATTTTGTCTCAACATGAATGAGGTTGGCTCTTTAAATTAAAAGATAAACATCCCTTAAGTAACAGTTAATGGCTTAAAAGCCACCTGCTTTCCAAGGTAATTAAACTTGACTGAGAAGGGTGTCATAAAGAGTTCAGTTTGATTTTTGTTCCAGCTGAGAGGCAGACCCCTACCTTCCCCAACTGAATATCACATGTATACAGTCACTTCTGAATTGCTTTATAAAGGGAAGCTTTTGGCTGCCATCCTAAAGACACTTTCCTGGGAGTAAGATACATTGAACACAATTAGGCTTCCTTTTGAGTAGACATGGTTAGGATTGTGCTCTTAGTCTCTGAGCTGAAACTAAGGGAAATTGTTTTGTATTGTTACCATGATATTTTGTATAATGCAAAAATGGGTAGCCATGGAGGTTCCTGGAACCAAACATCATGGATGACAAAGTTCAACTTGTAAATAAAACTTCATCATCATTAAGGAGAAACAACAGGAAATGCTCACAAAATATAAAGACCTAGAAAGTGAATATAAAGTATATTTATATACTTTAAATATTCAGGCCTCCGTCAGTCTTGAAAGACTATGGTATCGTGCTCAGTGCTGCATACGCTGCATGCGAAGCACGAAAGCCTGGGTTGGATTGTTAAGTAGGATAGGCTGTTACCCAAGCAGCAAATCCCCCCTCTCCACGCCACTGAATTAGTCCAATGGAAAGGCAGAGCCAACATGATTGGTTCCAGCTGCATCGCAGAGCTGGGCTAAGGACAGAAGCTCACCCTGTCTTGGGGGGCTGACCCGGGTCTCGAACCCTGGCCTGCTGGTTAACAGGCACAGCGTCTTAACCGCTTGTGCCACCCACAGCCCTAAATATAATATATTTAAATATAATATAAACTATAGGCCCACCGGTTTTGGCAGGGCGTTGATGAGTGAGTCAGTCAGTCAGTGAGTCAGTCAATGAGTGACTTTTCTCTTTTATATATATAGATGGAGTGAATGACTCATCACAGAATCCAAGTGTTGAAACATTAGTTACTTACTGCTATGTGATTTCCATGTTAAAAAGTAAGCCTCTTAACCATCTGCATTGCTACTGCAGAGAATCTTGGCACTAGCTATTTAACTTGAATAGCAGAACAATTCATAGCAATTGCTCCATGCCATCTACAGAAGGATAGTGGTGGAATGTGAAACTTCACAGTAAGTCTGCATTAAACCTAAAGTGTGTGTGTGTTTTATTGGGATAACATTCTGCTTTAGTAAGGGCTTGGGACAGTTAGTGTGATCTTAACGATGCTTATAATCAAACATGATGGATCTATCATCTGCACCAACTGGAATGGGAGAAACCCAGTCATGTGTTTCAAATGCTATTGGAACACTTGTATCCTAGTTAATGGAAGCACCAGATGCGATATTGTTACTCTGGAGATTTTAGTTGAAACAAACAGCGTGTAAGTGCAATGACCCATTCAGATCTTAATGTTTTCTCTCTTTTGGGAGAAATAATAATATTATTATTAATAATATATTAATAATAATATTATTATTCCATGGTACCACCAACACTTGGAGGCACCAATTGAAATACTCTGGCTCAGGATATACTTCAAACTTCTCCTTTTTGGGATATTATTATTCCAAGGTACAACCAACCCTTGGAGGCACCAACTGAAATATTCTGGCTCAGAATATTCTTCAAACTGATATTCCCCTGGCTGTCCCTGTGATTTGTGCTTGACCACAGCACCAAGTGTGAACTGCAGGGACATTTTGTTGTATCCTGTGTTCCACATTCGCCTCTCTGGGCAGGTGGTTGAAGATAAGAGTGTGGCTAACAGGTAGGGGTGTCATTGAGGTGGTGCAACTGGTGCGGAGTGCACCAGGGTGACACACCTCAGGGTAAATCACTGAGGGAGCTTGACACTCCCTCAGCATGTCCCCCCCACTGAGGACACGCTGCAACACTGGAACACTCCTCTGAGGGAGCAGCAAACAGCTCTTCCCTCATAGGAGTGTGCCAGGTGCCCATGCGCATGGACGAAGTTCGCCCATGCATAGTGGCATGCTGTCAGAACGCTCCTGGGAGGGAAGAGCTACTAGCCCTTCCCTCCCAGGAGCGCTCCAGATGCCACTGCTCATGGGCGAAGTTCAGGAGCGACCTGCTTCTCCCTCAGAGGAGTACTCCAGATGCCACTGCGCATGGGTGAGGTTTATAGTGGCATCCGGCCAGAGTGCCCAGGATGGCACATGCACCGTCCCAGAGGTGACAGTTTGATGCACATCCTAGGGCTGACATGCTTGCCCCACACACCAGGTGACACGCACCGTTGCATCACCCCTGCTAACAGGTGTGCCACATGTGTTTCCTGTAGCATAGAATAATAAAGTTTGAAGAAAGGTTTAGGATTACAGTAGCTAAAGAAGCAGCTTAGACTAAAGCCTATATCCTAAAGTGAAATTAAATCCCTTGCTCCGGAGCAGTTAAGATGACTTTCCATAAGATAACACTAGAGGGTGACATAACTGCATGGACCCGTAACTGCTATGGATTTTGCCTATAGTGACTTCTCCACACAGTCTCCATAACATGTAGTGCCAATAGGAAAGATAATATGGATACATATCACATGGATCATTTTTATGCTGCAAAGAGTGGTTCTGATGGAAGACGATGCTGACCTGGAGCAGGTCTGTCCCAAAACCTCATGGGGCTGAGGTGGCTTGCCAAATGTTGTCCACCTTCCTTAGTAATGCAACAGGCTTTGTGGAATGGAGAAGTAATGTGGAGGTGAGGGGTGGTCTTCACTGTCCTTCTTTCTTGTATTCTTCCTCTTACACTCTGTTCCCGTCTTTCTTTTTTTAGTCTAGGGAGGTAGCTGGACAGATAGAGGTAGGTGCCCCACCAATCTCCTGCCTGAAATAGCCCCTTTTGTCAACCTCATAAATGGGCCAGCGCTGGCATTCAGACATTTCATAATGCAGAAGGAGGATTTACCAGCTGTTATAGAGGGAACACAGAAGAATGTGTAGTCAATATCTGCACCAGTGAGTGTGTGGTAATCTACACACACACACACACACACACAGAGAGAGAGAGAGAGAGAGAGAGAGAGAGAGAGAGAACATTAGGTCCCTGGAAAATTGGTGGATACTGAATTATCCTGTTAGAAAAATGGAGACAGGTTCCAGGTGAATCTACCATATATACTCTATGAACTTCATGAACTTGCATCTTAACTTGAAGACTATTGGGCAACACCCGATGCTTCCTCCTCTGTGCTGGCTATCTCTCCATATATTGAAGGTTGTTGGCCTGAAAATGAGATCCCATAGAATTTAGCTGCGGGGAAAGTGTTGCTTGACCCATCCTTCACCTCCACATATCTCTTGGTTTCTTCCCTGGGCTTGCCCAAGCCCCAGAGCAGCCAATAGGTAGTCTTCCAGAGTCCTCTCATCTCCACCTCTGTGATCTTCACAGGCCAATATCCATACCCAAGGATACATGGATAATGAGAACAAATTAGCAATTATTCAGAATTAGGTGGCAGTTCTACCACTCATTGATAAACAAATTTGCAGGTAGCAAATAAAAAAGAAAACTAATTGTATATGTATAATATCTATTGATAAGTGATTATCTGAATAAGCAGCCTTAATGTGCAAGTCTCTTGATGCACCTCTCTGACATTGCCTATGCCCGGATGTTATTTTAGCTGTTCCTCCTGTGTCCCCAACGTGTTTTGCTTGTTTTTATTTTTTCCTTCAGTGCTACTGAGGAAGAAATACATTATCACTCAATACAGAGTCAATTTTCACAAAAGCAAAAATACTGTTTTTCCTATGCTTTAAGGGAAATAAAAAATGGGATCTTGTGACAACTTGAAGACTATTACATTTGTTGTAGTATATGTTTCTCCAGATTACAAACTAAACCATCAGTTGTATGAAATGTTATTCTCAGTTGGCAAGTGTTATGTGTGACATATTGCCAAAAAATGTAAATAATGATTTCAAATGGCTATGAAATGCAAGAAGTGTTTGTGTGTGTGGGTTTGCACACATGCGCATGCACCAACATCCTCATCTGCTCTGCCAACTTGAAGATAACATGTCATGCATCTGGTGAAGTTTTTTTGTAGACCATAAAGGTAATAGTTTTTTGTAGTTCATAAAGATATCCCTCACAGGTTGTACTGCTATTTGTTTCTAAGGAGATTCTAGGGAGCTTCGTGATTCTAGGGAGTGGTGTTCATCCTCATCCTAGGCTGATGAGCCAATATTCTCCAAAGATATTTCTGTGGTCATGACTATACACTGAGTCGCACAGAACACTTACAGTACCTTCCCACTGAGGTAAGTACCTATTTATCTACTTGCATTTCCATGCTTTTGAACGATGAGGTTGGCAGGATCTGGGCTAAGGAGCTCGCAGAGTTTTGCAGTACTCGGGTTTGAAAGGCTAATCTGCTGATCGGAATGCCGGTCAAGCAGTACTCTAACCCCTGAGCCACTGCAGCCAAAGTCCATAAAGGTTTATGTTAACTTGTTAGTCTTGCAATGCCTGCAATACCTATTGCCTTAGCTGCAACAGACTTGGCAGAGGTAAGGCACAGTTAAAACACTTCCATCTCTGCAAGATTATTTCAGGTTAGATGCTTTCCTGTCAAATTCATTTGGATGAGGTCACTCAAAGTAACCATACTGCAACTTCGTATGGGAATAGTAGTTTTAGAATCACAGGACTGAACAAGCCCTGAAGGTTCTTCAAGCTCAGCAGAAGTTATGAAACCTAAATCGCTCTTCATATTAAAGCCTGAGGAAGTAGCTGCCTGGGTTTCAAAATTCTCCAAGGTCATTTCCAATATTGAAGGTCTTTTCTGGGCAACATATACTTTTCCAAAATGTCTGAAAGGAAAGACACTATATTAATTTGTCCAAATGAACACAACTTTAAACCTCCCTCCCAGCTCTCATATCATGCTACAGTTTTGATAAATGCTTGTTTCCTCTGGCTGTTTTTTTTTTAAATTTCCCTTTGATTTTAGACTTTTTCTAATTCCCCAAACACTTCTGTGAAGATACATGGGGCATGAATCTGCAAGAGAGATCCCAATCCTACCCAACTGTCCAGCACTGATGCAGCCCTTTACAGCACTAAATATGTATTGGCAACCATCAGTCTTGAAAGACTATGGTATCGTGCTCTGGGTGTCCTCTCCAGAGCATGATGGCCTGGGTAGATTAATATGGAGGATAGGCTGTTACCCAAGCAGCAAATCCCTCCTCTTCACGCCACTGAAATAGTCCAATGGAATGGCAGAGCTGATATGATTGGTTCCAGCTGCGTCACAGAGCTGTGCTAAGGATAGGAGCTCACCCTGTCTTGTGGGGCTGACCCGGGTCTCGAACCCTGGCCTGCTGGTTAACAGGCACAGCGTCTTAACCGCTTGCGCCACCCATAGCACTAAGGGACCAAATATTCTCTTTCCTTGAGTTGGTCTCTAGGATTATCCCTTCACTGCAAGATGCAGCATAAGCAAATGCAAATAGTATTTTAAATTACGCATCTGCTTCCTCAACTTCTTCAGTAGGTTTTTCAGATAAAATTTTATCTGTATTCAAGCTAGGAGATATTTTAGAAAAAGTTGCCAAAGACCCAAATCTATCTCCTCTGCCACCCATTGTCACAGTGGTGCCAAAATGGTAACTGCTGTCTCCTATTTTGGGTACAGTACAGTAGGTCTCCTCTCAGATAATAATATTGGATAATAACCTCTTAAAGACAATCTTCTGTGGCCAAGTGGATCTGCTTGAACCTATGCCAGCTATTTAGCTGGTGTAGGTTGGTGTTGACCTGTGCCAAAGGTTTGGGCTCAGGAGTGGGGGGACAGGCACTTTCTGCTTTACATCAGCTTGCATCAGTGCAAAGAGGGAACTGGCATTTACTGGTTTCCCATAGCATGTATAGGATTGGATTGAAAGAAAGAAAAGGTATAAAATATTTACAGAAGAGAACCACATCCTTGGACTCATTCTGAAGAATGAATAAATAATTAAGACCTAATTTACATTGCAATATTATCACAGAACTGTATATAATTAATGACCTTTTCAAGTAACCTGCTCAATTATCAAAATGTTAATGCTATTCTTCCTCTTGATAATTGAAGAGCATAGCCAATGCTGGTAATGACCTCATGGTCTGAGTCATTCCCAGAAGTATTAAATTAATGCTAGACTGAGTGGGGAAAAATTAACTATGATGTACTGTTGATTTTGCATATCAATTATTCGGTATATCTCAGTGCTGAGTGATGGGATTTACATTCAAGTTGCAGTCCTCTTCTTGATTTACACATATGTTTCCCAAACTTTTTGGAGCATGATACTAAATGCAGTTTTCCTCTCAGTTCAGTGACCTATTGAGTTAGTACCTATTAATCCACAATTCATTAATTTTGATGATGCTATATTTTATTAAGGGATTTATATCCTGCCTCTACCATGCCAAGATGGCTTACAAAAGCTTTTAGTAGCTCCCCTCCTTCTGTTTTCACAACAACTCTGTGAGGGTGACTGGCCCATGGTCACTGGTCCAAGGTCACGCAGAAAGCTTCATGGTTGAGGAAAGAACTGAACCTGGGTCTTCCAGGTCTCAGTCCAACTAACCACAACACCATCCTAGCTGTACCATTTTGTGGATGATCTCAGTGAAACTATAATCAGAAACCTAGGATTTTCGTTTGGACATTTTTGTTTGGACATTTTTCCAACTGAATTACAATTTCAGTGGACTTTTCTCCCTTTCCTTCTCCCTGCTGTTTCTCATCTTACTCCCCAAGGAGACTCTTGGTTGAAAAGCAATTTCAAACACCTCAATGACGTTTACATTTACAATTTAGAATGTTTCAAATTTTGAATTCAGGGAACAAAATCTTCTTGGACAATAATGGCAGGTGGGAAAAATACCCTTCAATGATGGTCTTACTATGACCTTGTATATAAAAACACTCAATTTACTCTGAACAGTGTCACTTTTAGTCAGCTGTCTTGTACACACATTCCAGTCTGTATAGTTTCAGCCAAGGTTTCATCAGTGAAACTGAAAGCTGTATTACTTTGTCATCATTTGAAACTTCAGACACTGTAGGCATTGCAGTCATCAGATGGAATAATTTGTTATAATACCTGACAGGAGAAGCCATCTAGAATTTCTGATGCCATGGAATTGCAACAACTATTCTAACACACTGTAATTAAAAATCAGCCTTGTTTAGTTTGGTTCAATTTCAAATTTTGATTTAGGTTTCAGTCATGGTCCCGACACCGCTTAAAACCGATCTATAGCCAATGCAATCTGTTTAATTAGCAAGGTGTACTTGACTTACATTTGACATAGCAGTTCCAGCCTGTCAATTATTCAGTAGAACATAAATATCACACCAGTTTGGAAGGTTCACAGGTTGACCTGGGTAGCTGTGTTCTCTCATGGACATGGGCCTTCAGCCAAAGCCTGCCCTGTGCAACCTCTTATATCACTTCTGTGTGAGTTGTGACAAATTAACCTGATACTTGGGAACTGAGGAATAGTTGGTAGCCTGTGTCGATTGGTTATCCTGAACATTTTTACAGCTCAATCAAATGTAAAAGTTATGCTGATGGAACATGTATTCTGACAGTGTGTGCTGTCACAAATGTGTTGCAAAGTGCATTGCATCATCAGAAGCTGCTTGTGATCTGAGCCTTCCCACATGTGTTGGCAGCCCTTAGTCTGTCTGTCTCAGGGGCAGACAAAGAGTATGGAATGGGAAGGTGATGGGCAGGGTACAGGTGAGTCAGATATAGGAGCAATTTAGATAGAATGATTTGTTAATTAAGATGCAATCCTATACATCAGTGGTTCTCAGACTTTTAACACCAGGATGCACTTTTTGGAATGAAAATCTGTCAGAACTCAGAAGTGATGTCATGATCAGAAGTGACATTTCAATCAGGAAAATATTTAACAAACCTAGGCTGCAATCCTACCCACACTTACCAAGGAATAAGTCCCATTTATGATCACTGTTAAAAACATATACATGGTAGCCTATTAAAATTACATATCTGTTAAATTTCCCAAATGGATTGCATATCATAACATTAAGTCTAAATATTAAAAATAAAATATTGAAATGAATGGGGACTCACTTGACATTGGCCCTCCTAATGGTCCTGATCCACAATTTGAGAAGGCAAAATCCCGATGGTACTGATTTCTAAGTAGACATGCATAGGATTTGATTATTATTTAGTGAAAACTCTAGCACAGTTGTAGGCAAACTCTCATAGATTTGACCGGAAAAAGCCTGTTAAAATGAATTCTGTTTAATTTTTAATTAATGTAAATCATGATGCAATGACTCAGAAAGAACTTAGAATAAAAAAATGATAAATCTTTTGTTTCAGTCTTAGCTGAGCAGGTTCATTTCTCTTATGATGCCAGTGACAGAAATCATGATGGATACTCAATGGCTTCAAGAGGTAGCAGATATAGACTACTAATATTGATATTTAACATTCAAGGCCAGTACTGCGCGGAAGTTATAGTGAAAAATGGAAGTGATATTGTTGCTGACCTGACAAACTACAACAGATAAAGAAGGCAAAAATGTACAGTACTTGAGCTGTATTGTTCATAACTCTGGCTGGAATGGAGTGAGAATTCTGAAGCTTCTTATCTGTGGTGTGCCATGTTCATGGGTATGGTAAGCATGGCATATGTGCAATTGCTTAACTTTGCCCATGTGGGTATGAAATGGCTATTCATTTAGCAGAAAATGAAAACCTCTTCAAAGACCAATTTATAAAAAGGCTTTTGTTGCATATGATTAATGACTACACAATACATTTGACAAACTGCTTCATCTGAAGCACTTGAGAAAATGAAATACAGTACTTACAAAATTTGAATAAGAACAAAGAGTCTGCTTATTTTTTTAAAGTAGGGTTTAGAATTTACAGTGACAGCTGGGACCTTTTCACCTGAATATTTTGTGGGCTGCCTTGAAAAAACAATGACAACTGAAGGAGCAACACCTAAATGTTATTCAAGCAAATCCAAGGAAGAATACAAAAGCAAGATCATTTTACAACAAGAAAGTGAGGTGCAGGGGTGTCAGGGTCCCACCGGAGTCCTTCGAGAAATGCTGCCACCGCTGTGAGCATGCTGGCACTCACAATCCATGCGCTGCAGCTGCTGTTCAGTGTGGGCTGTGAGTACTTGCACACAAAATTGGCGCTTTTCAAAGAACTCCAGTAGAGCTGTTCAACCTTACCTATGCAGGATCCTGTTTCATGAAACTAATAGCATGAGGTTAAGGACATTTACTCAACAAAGAAGTCTCTGAATGAATTATTTGGAGATTATGTGCAGAGATTGTAGTTTTAGTAACTGAGCAATAAATTGGCTGGACAGATGGAGTGTTGAGAAATCCAAAGGACTATACTATAATCTAAACTAAAATTCAAACTCCTTGACTCTGTGGTAGTAACAGCAATTGTAAGATACCCTACAATCCAGAGTAACTACGGGAGCACGTAAGAGACTTTATGTGCACTAGTAGTTACTGCACCGCCTAGTGAAAACCTATGGGAAATTCATATTGCAATCCAGAGCAAATTGTTCTTACACCGGAGCAAAGACTCCCCGTAGTCACTCAGGATTGCGCCCATAGTGCCAGAAATTGCAAGGTCTGGTTTAGAGAAATATGCCTACCACTTTATTTCCAACAGCCTAAAGTGGTGGATTTATTCAATGAAAACACAAAAATTCAAACACTTGTTTGTAATCAACATAAATTTGAACCTTCACATCATTCAGCATGTTTTAGGCACACCTGAAGTGCTTTTCAACTGAGCCAGTTCACATGTTCATTTATGAGTTCATTTATTAACTCAGTAGGGCTGATATCTGAGTAGATATGCATAGGTTTGCACTGTAGGCATATGCATGTACCATTAATGTCAAATAATTCAAAAATGATGTGTCAATTTAATCACATTTGTGGTTTCGCATTAGAGATTGCCACTTTTATGAAACAAGGTTGAATGTGGACAATTTATGAAAATATTAATTTCAAATTAATGTGTGAAAATAAAAAATGGTTAGAAAAACATTGAAGCTATGGTTCTTGAAGCTTTCTCCATGAGGTATGGACGCTGCTCTGGTCACAGTATTGGAAAACATTATCTTTGTTTTTTTCTACCTTTTATTAAAAAAAAAATACACCTGAATAAAAATTAAAACTGAAGCTTTGAATTGCAAGAGGGCACTAGGATGCAGGCCCTCATCCTGCATCCTGCATCCTGGTCAGTTGTGTCACCAGACTGGTGCAGCTGGTGTGGGCTGCACCAATTGATGCACCGCTGCACATACCCATGGCCACCATCCAGGTGTTGCCTCACCCCACTGCATGGGGTGACATGCTGGCCTACTGCACCAGGTGAGACAAAACCCAGTGACACGCCTGGGCATCTTTCTTTTTGTCTTGTGTGCCTCCTGAGGCATCTGGTAGGCCACTGTGAGATACAGGAAGCTTGAATAGATAGCCCTTTGGCCTGAGTCAATAGAGCTTGTGTTTGGAAAAATAAAGAAAAGACAGAAAATGAGTTAGCTTATAAACAATGGTATGGAATGGAATTTACTTCCTGTAATGGAAATAAATATTTTAATTATTTGAAACCCATGTTGAGAAGAATGGTGCTTTAGAAGGCTTTTAAAGAAATAAAAATGTGATGGAATTCTCATTTAAAAATGATTGTCATCTAAAAAAACACTGCAGAGGTAGAACAAAACAAGATTAAAAATATGTGATTTTAAGAATTTTTTAAAAAATCAAAATTTTGCTGAATTAAAGCTGAATTCCATGACCAATATAAATTTATACAAATGTATTATGCACATTTATGGAAACGTATGTAGAATTGGCGAACTTTTGAAAGTATCATGGGCGGCAAGGAGATCAAATTTGTCAATCCTCCAGGAAATCAACCTTGACTGTTCATTGGAAGGAGAGATACAGATGTCTTATGTGTTCCCTTAGGCATCTGGTGGGCCACTGTGTGATACACGAAGCTGGAATAGATGGATCTTTACCCTGATCCAGTGGAGGCTCTTCTTATGTTCTTAAGCTGAAGCTCAAATTTTGCCACCTGATGTGAATGGAAGTCTTTTTAGGAAAGACCCTTCTGTTAGGAAAAATTGGGAACTAAAGGGGACAGCAGAGGATGAAATGATTAGTGTCACTGAAGCAACAAATGTGAATTTGGATAAATTTGGGAGCTAGTGAAAGATAGGGGGGCCTGGAGTTGTGTAGTCCATGGGGTCACAAAGAGCGAGAAACAACTAATGACTTAGGGCAAAATCCAGAGCAGTTACGGGTCCACGCATTAACGTCACCCTCAAGTGTTATCTTATGGAAAGTCACCTTAACTGCTCCAGAGCAAAGGGCTTAATTTGACTTTAGGATAGGGGCCTAAGCAACAACTGCTACTGCTGTTTGTAGCATGGCAGGAAAGCCATCCAGGACATCACATTTGGAAATTCTTTGAAATGCTTGTAATGGTTCGAGTGTCGGAGCAGAACTGAAGAAACAGTTTCCCCTGAAGCTGCTTGGGTGACCTTGGATCATTTGCTGTCCTTCAAGCTAATCATCCTAATAAAGTTACTGATGTGGGTACCATGACAACATATATCTCCCTGAGCCCTTTCGTTGTAGGGTAGATCAACAATTAGCTGGCTACCTAACCAGTTCTTTCTGGCTGCCGACTTCACAAATTGCCAGTCCACCTACATCACCAAAGATTTCTAGGTGAAAACTTGAACAGAAGCTGAGCTTTTCATAATGCTGGATAAGATGACTGAATAAAAATACAGTGGTGCCTTACATAAAGAGCTGAATTTGTTCCGGAGGCCTGCTCTTTAAGTGAAACGCTCTTTCAGTGAAGCAGAAAGAAGGAAATAGGAAATAATGGTAATAGAAATAGAAAAAAGTCCATAGGAAATAATAGGAAATAGAAAAAAGTCCATAGGAAATAATGGAAACTCAGACGATTGGTTCCACAACTCCCAAAATATTCACATAAAAATATTAACTGGATGTAAAAATGATGACAAAACACTGGAATTGAACTCAAAACATGCATTCAGTGTGCATGATCCTATGAAGTCTACTTAGGCTGCAATCCTAAAGACACTTTCCTGGGAGTAAGCCCCATTTAACACAGTGGGGGTTACTTCTGGGTAGACATGGTTAAGAGGCTATAATCAAAGACACTTTCTTGGGAGTAAGCCCCATTTAACACAATGGGGCTTACTTCTGAGTATAGTAGGAGACTGCAATCAAAGACACTTTCCTGGGAGGCTTACCTGGGCTGCTCTTGGAGGTTCAAGGTGGTTGTTGGGGGCACTTGGGGACAGTTAGAGGCAGCAGCGCTGGCCGGCAGCCCTTTTAAAGAGCCTCCATGTGGAGTGTCAGGGCTGCATAGCACGCGTGCCCATAGCGTGCTTGCTTGTTAAGTGAAGTGGAACATGTTATGTGAAGCAAGATTTCTTGGAAATTTTTGCTTGTTATGTGAAACGCTTGTTAAGCGAGGTATGTGATATAAAAACTACTGGCTCCATTCTGTTCCATTTAGAATAATATACAAACAAAATTGCATAAAATGGACATTTTTATCACAGGAATAAATGCACAGGTGCCTCAATGCCTCCAAATGCTGCAGTTGATTTCGAATGTTACTACAGTAATGTTAGCACTCCTCTCCCTAATGATCCATCAGCGTTCCCATACCACCTTCTTTTCCCCCAAAACTTAGGTGATAGCCATCATTGTATGCTGAAACATCTGCAGGCACCCCTTTAGTGGTGCTTTTAAAATAAGTTGGAGTTCTTTATGTTTTTGTTTGAGCCCATGAATCATTGGCAGGGAAAATTTCCTTTCTCTGGGCTTATCTGAAATGCAGATCTCTGACATGAGGGATGTGCTCTTAATCAGTAGCATAGCTAATGATCACATAGCCCAGTGCAAAACTCAAAATGTTGCCCCAGAAGTGATATCACAATTGGAAGTGGTGTCCTCACAAAGTGCTTTTTTATTTTAAAAAAATTCATTTTCCCCTGAAAGAACAAAATCAAATTTAATTAAGAATAAAAGGAAAATTGTGTCCTTTATTGATTAGGGAAACTGAGTTGGAGGAAAGAGGATTTCTTCTTCTTTCCTGCTAAATATAAGAAAAGCACCACTTACGACACAATCCAAAGTAAGGGCAGTGAGGAGTGCCCTAGCTTGGCTGCCTCAACTATTCTGAATCCAGACCAGAATGTTATGCTACATCCAGAGAGTTGGGATGCCTGGGCTGCCCTAACTGCTCTAGAGCATGCTCAGTAGGCACCAAGTCAGTGACACCTGGGGAGAGCTTGCTCCTGAGGAGACCCCCGCCTCAGATCACACTGAACAAGGAACAGATGTGGTTCCTGCCTTATAAGGTGTCCCTTCCAAGGCCTCCAGTACAGTCTACAGTGAATACAAGGGGCTTCTTGGAGTGGCCTGCTGTATCCACCAATTAGTGGGCTGCCAAAGTTGTGCCAATTCCTGAGGTTGAGAGGCAGGGATTGCAGCTAGGCTGGCCAAGAACTCAGATTTTTCACTGCCATTCTTACTCTGCCTTATCATGGATTCATATGGGTCTACTCATTACTATATCTGCTCCTGAGGTGGTACAACTCTGAGGAGCTGGAAGAAGGCATTTCTGCTCTAGAAACAGGCTCTGGATACAGAGTAACTGCTTGCCCTAGGCAATGCTGAACATGCACTCAACATGCCTCTCCTGAACTGCTGAGGCTGCCCCAGCTACGGCAGCCCAGTTCCACCTGTCTTTGGGCACCCTATGTTGCCTTAGGCTGCCCCAAGCCTTTTTCCAGAATAACTAGGGTGGCCCATCTTGAAGTTGGGTCAGCCCAGTTTTTGATAGGGTAACTCAAGTGCACTTCTGGATTGTGCCCTTAGAAGTGCCTGTACATTCAGTTAGCATGGGTAACTGAATTTTGATATATGTATATGGAAATGAGAGCTGATTCATATTAATATCTTATTTTTTCCATACAGTATCAGAATTACATCTCATTGGTTCTCAGTATCATGGGAACATTTGAAAATCCACTTTTTGTTCCTTAAACTTGGCATCCATCAGTCTTAAAAGACTATGGCGCTTGACACTGCGAAGCACAAAGGCCTGGGTAGATTGATATGAAGGATAGGCTGTTACCCAAGCAGCAAATCCCCCCTCTCTATGCCACTGAAATAGTCCAATGGAAAGGCAGAGGTGATACAATTGGTTCTAGCTGTGTCGCAGACCTGGGCTAAGGACAGGTTTTGTATTTTCATTTTCTGGTTAATTGGCCATAACTTTTGATAGAATATAGATATTCTGTTGTTTCATTGCATTCTGCATACAATTACCTTTCCAATGATATATAACATCATGGTATTATCTTTCATACCTATCCCATTTTTTACAATTTTAGCCACTAATGTCAAGCTCAGCTTGTAGCCTCCCTAAAGGTTGTGTCCTGGTACACCCCCTAGCTATGCCACTGCTCTTAGTATCAATGTGGAGACTGCACTTTGCAGGATCTCCAATTGAAGTTCATAGCAGTCAACCTAAGTTGATAGCAAGTCCCTTACTAGCTTTAGTGAAAGTATGATGGACACAATAAATTTCTAAATTCTTATTTGTGAAAAGCTGAATTACTATGAAATAGATGACTTCCACATGGTCCACAATGGAGTGTGTCTGCTAATGCTTACCTTGAAAAGGTCCAAAGCCATTTTCGTAACTGATTTCTAAAGGAAAGTTGGCACAGATAGGATGAAAATGTTTCCAGTTCTCAAATTGAAGGAAAACTTGGCCATGAGCATAAAGGATAATAAAACCTGGCAATAAGCATTGTTTTAATTTTAAACAATGTATTTCAAACATTATTTTTTTAAGGCTCATGATAATTCTTTAGCCATTTTCCTGCTGAGCCACCTTCTTGTTCCCGCACGGGCTAGGATTGGCTGCCCAAGTGTTCACTCTCAAGGCATTTCTTTTAATTGGAATGAATTATTTTATTTATGAATATCTGATATACTGGAGATATTGTATTAATGGGAAACATATCAAACCATTTTAGAAAATAAAGATCACAACTGGAGGGTGGGTGAGAGATGAGAACATAAGGAAAGAACAGTTGCTATAACAATGGTATGCTTTCCACTGTGAATGTATAACACAGCAAAGTGGTGTGACATGCTTTTTACAATACTGAAAATGTATCAAGAAAAAGTACTAAAGGTAAGCATTGTTCCAGGATGAATTTGTTAGGTTGGTAGCAAAACCCAGTCACACTTTGTGAAAATACAGTAAGCCAGCTTACTTCCTTGTAAGCACCTCCAGCTTACCTTCTTGTCAAACACCTTTAAGGATCAGATTCACCATTTCAGGCTGCAATCCTATATTCACTTTCCTGGGAGAAAGCCCTTTTTAATAATAGGTAATGAATAAATCATGCATGGGTTTGTTCTGTCAATGACAGTGCAATAATGCCGGGCTGGTGCAAGCCCTTGTATTGGTTCCCAGGATGGTTCCCAATGTGTTGAAAAACAATTTTGTGCCATGCCAGTGAGAAGCTGTGCTGGCGCATAGAATATAAGCAAGGACATCTTCGCTGTCTTAGGTTGGCTGATGTGGAGGTTTGAGGTGGGGGAGGGCAGGGAGGAGTTGAGAGAAAGTGTTCCAGGGCAGAGTGAGGGCAGGTAAAGAACGGTCTTGGGGAGGGCAAGCAAGGAGTGTGGGGTGGGACTGGGACCTGGCGATAGGCTGGATTCCAGCTCTGGTTTCCAAGTGGCAAAAGCAGCATTTGGCTGCTTGCATCTACTTGGTTCTGTGCCACATCCAGAGGAAAGGGAAAGTGGAATACTGGGGAAAGGGGAAAAGTTGTCATTGAAAGGGAAAGATTCCTGTCCTGCATGACACCAGTCCTAATGAAGCACTGGATGCAGCTGGCCTGACTGGTGGAGAACAATTTAGGATTTTACTGTTTGTGAAGCAGCCTGCACTGAGACTAGGCTTCAATGGGGTTTACTTATAAATAGACATGGTTAGGATTTTGTTCCAAGACACAATTGAACTCATTGAGATAGTAAGCCTCAATGGAGCTTACTTTTGAGTATACGTGGTTAGGATTGTGCTCTTATTGGTAGAAAGAAAGTGAGGCATATGCCATGTATGTAGAAAGTCCCAGCTTCAATCCCTGATTTCTCAGTTAGAACAAGAAAATAAATTTCTGGAAAACCTGAAAACTTGCAGGTATTCAGCATGGGCAGTATTGGGCTTGATCAATGGTTCCCATACTTTTTAGCACCAGGACCTACTTTTTTAAAATGACACTCTTCTGGGACCCAAGTTTACCAGGTTTACTTTTTTTAAAAAGGGCCTCTAAAGAGAAACAATATTTTACTGTTTGCTTGTTTGCTTAATTACAGGGTGTAATCCAGAATCTCTTGTGCCAGCCCAGGAGGGTCACAAACATGCTGTAGGTTTCCATTTCTGTGTGAGTTCCTGTGTGTCCCTGCTATGGCGCAGGGACAAGTGCCAGCCCACAGAGGCTGAATTCAGCTTCCTCACCTACCAAAACAGGTAGGTACATACCAGTTTGGGTGTTTATATTGGGGGGGGGGGGGGAAGCAGGGAAGAAGCAGAAGGGATTCCAGGCAGAGGAGGGTTACCCTGAGGGTGGGTGGACAGAGAGTCGATCTTGGGGCCAGGACTCGGTGGTTGTCCTGGAGTGACGCTGGGAATGGCTATGCACTATTCCATTCTGGTCGGATAGGGGCTGCTGAGGCTCTCTGTAGCCTGCCTGTTCCAGTGCAAGTTAGGATTGGGCTGTCAGACAATTATCTCCCTATACAGTATTTACACAAGCCTGCAAACTGCAGGCGTTGGGCTCTTTGCAGAGTATCTGATTTTTTGAATAGCCTTAGATCATGTGGTAATTACTTAACAGATCATTCAGTCACCCTTTGGAGACCCACCAAAAATTAGGTCATGACCCACATGATTGGGTATTTGGGAACAATGGAACTAGATTAACCAGTTGTCTCTTGATCAGGAGAGAGTTTGTTATGTTCCTGAGCTACATATGTTGGCAACCACAGTATTTTCCTTCCTTTTTATATCTTTTCTCTTCAGCAATGGAAATAATAGAAATATTAGCACTCTGCAGGTCAGGGAGAAGAGAGGTACTCAGGCTGAAACTTCATGCATTGCAATAACTAAATCACAATGTACAACAAAATGGGAATGTGGCATGATTAATCTCCGACTGTGGATTGTTTGAGAGGAGAGATATTATTTGTTTATGAATTCCTGTTGTCAGAAATATTACAGTGACAAGTATCTGAGTGTAACTCAATTGTGTCACTAGTGTTTGTGTCACCTGGAGCAGGAGTCTGGCATGATATCCTCTTGATAGATCTCCTCCTCTGCAGTGTGCAGGGAAACAACCCAGTGGTGGGTGTAAAGATATACCATTCCTCTTCTTATTTGGCAATATATAGATTTCTGTTTTATTCTTGTTTAGGGGTGGGTGGGAGGAACATTCTGCTGGTTGTTTGATTCCTAACAGCCTGCCCTTACCAATGGTCATGTTCACCTACTACTCATGTTCAAAAATGGAGTCAGCATTCAAAGTTCAGGATCAGGCCAAGATGAGTGTGCTCCAGGTGTTGGTTTAGAGACAGGCTGGTGGTGTCCCCCTGACTTCCCCCCCACCGCTGGCTCCTCAAGCTGTGGGCAGCAATAGCAGCAATAAGGTCCCTCCAGCTAGGCCACTGGCAGTGCGCAAAACAGGATGAGAAATCACCTTCTCTTTCCCTGTCCTGTGTTGCCTTCCCCTCCTTCCTGCCCGACTGTGTTGTTGCTGCTGTTGCTGCTGCAGCTATGACTGGGCAGGGCCCATAGTCATTAGCCACTTCCAAAGAAACGTAGCATTGTGTTAGATTTCTGTTGGTTCTAGGTGGTTAGTGGGCTGATTTGAACTTTCAGAACTTGAACTGACAGTTGGGCTTTGTCGGTTGGAACTGTCAGTTGGACCTGGCAGTTGGAGCTCTGGTTGACAGTTGGAGCTCAGACGTCGGTCAGAGCAGAGGCGAGCTGTGAAGCTCTGTAATACTGGTAAGCTCTGAGGTGTTTTAGACTGAAGGACCTGAATTTACATGTATGACCCGGATTGCCTTGAACTACTCTGCATTGTAAATACAGTTAATAGAAAACTATTCTCCTGTGTATGTCTTCACTTTTGCAGCACATAAACAGTCACAGGACATCAGTCAGTCAACATCCTGACACATTGTTGATTTGTTACCATGATAATTAACTTTGAATAACATGAAAATACCTAATCACACCCTTTCTTGGAAAGAAATTTTGCAAATGGGGAGGTTCAACCTGTATTTCATTATGTGCTGGTGTAAAATACACATCCAATGATATATAGCGTGATGATGTGTCACCCCACGTATGTCATGTCCCCTCTCTCCGGTGCATCGCCTGACATGGGCTGCACTTCATGAACTTTTTATAGAGACCCCATTGGGCAAGCTTAAGGGGAACTGAGGCAGTCAATGTGGAACAGTTTGAACAGGTAATTGGCTGCACAGTAAGGTGCAGTACTTAGCTCTATGCTTTCAAGGAAACAGGAGCTGTGAATCTACAGCTCCAAGTTCTTGCTAAGTTCTTGCTAGGCAAACAGACAAGCCATGTGTGAAATTCTACCTTAACTTCTTAACTTAATTCTACCTTATCTACCTTAACCTTAACTTACCTTATACCAAGTAGACAAATAGGAGAAATTGTGAACTTTTCAGCTCCTCATGATCACAAAGGTCTTCAGGTATCCAACCATTACCAGTATCCAGAATATCTTTGAGTGAATCCCCCAAATGCAAACTTCCTCTTTTGGAGACAAGCAAAACTTTTCAAAAAGTTGTAAGATATTCCAAACATTGCAAGTGTCTCCAAAACAATCACAGAGTCACTAATCCATAGACAGAAGAAATGCTGCACAGCTTCAAGAATAAAAGGATGAAATGGGCAATTTGGGTGTCAAGGTTTTGTTTGGAGTGTTTCTTTTGTATGTGAGTCATTCAGGGGAGTGTATTTTCCTCACTCTCTGAGCTCTGCTCCTTGACATTTCACTCTTCTACATGCAATCATTTCCCACTTGTTTACCAAATTTTGAGCTTGTTAGAAGGATGTGGCTTCCATTGTGGCTGATGGTAGGAATATTAAAATGTCTATTCAGATATACATTTGAATATTCATAGATTCATAGAGTTGGAAGGGACATAATAAGTCATCTAGTCCAACCCCTTAACTGTAGCAGGAAATCCTTCTAGAGCAGGGGTCCTCAAACTTTTTAAACAGGGGGCCGGTTCACTGTCCCTCAGACACTGTCGGGGGCCGGAGAGTGAGAGGACTTATGTAGGACAAAATGTAGGACGTCCTACATTTTAAAAATGTAGGACATGTTAAAATGAAGCAAAAATGCTTGTATTGCTTTCCTGTACTTAATTTCAACACTTTTGAAATAGAAAAACTTTTAACATGCCTGATTCTCACCCAGACATGCAAGACGCCCTCAAAGCAGTTTCCAGCAACATGTTACTTCAACATATTTAACTTAACATATTTTTCATGTCAGACTTAAGACATATAATTGTAAGACACCCTCAAAGAAATTTGCAGCAACACAAGGAATGTCAGTGACATGCACTGACACACACCATGCTCTCTCTCTCACACACACACAGACCCATGTATTCTTACACACACACATACACAAGCACAAGCTCACCTAAATTTTGAGCTTGCTGTTCAGGAATTTTGCCCAAGCCTATGCATGTCTACTCAGGAGTAAGGCCCATTAGAGTCAGTGGGGCTTACTCCCAGGAAAATAAGCCCAGCCCCCTGCATGTCTACTCAGAAGCAAGGCCCATTAGAGTCCATGAGGCTTACTCCCAGGAAATGAGTAAGAGCTTACTCCCAGTAAAATGAGCTTACTCCCACGGCCTTAATAGCCCACCTCTCTGTTTGTCTACTCAGAAGTAAGCCCCTGGCAGCTGGGGGGCCGTGAGAGAGTGGTGGGAGGCACACATGCCAGCCTCAAGCCCCTGGTAACTGGGGCGGCCACGCAAGGGCAGCGAGAGGCACGCGTGCACCAGCCTGAAGCCCTGGGACGGTCATGAGAGAGCAGCAGGAGGCATGCGCGCCAGCCTCAACCCGGGCCCCTGGCAGCTGGGGCGGCCGCGTTCTCCAGCCTGAAGCCCCTGCTCCAGCTGTGCGCGCAACATAAAAAAAATTTTTAAGGGCCAGCTTGAAGCTGCCCAAATTCCAGAGCCTGGAGGGGCTCTCTCCCTTTGCACAGGGCTGCCATGACTGGTGGATCTTCACCGCAGCAGCCTTGAACTGCCCCCAAATGCCCACAAAGCACCTCCCAAACCCCCCAAAAGACCAGCGGGCCGGATTGAGGCCTCTGGCGGGCCTGATCCGGCCCGCGGGCCGTAGTTTGAGGATCCCTGTTCTAGAGCATCTCCGACAGGTGCTCATCGAGCCTCTGCTTGAAGATCCCCAGTGAGGGAGAATCCACCACACCTTTGGCAATTTGTTCCAGTGCCAAAATGCCCTCACCACCAGGAATTTTTTCCTGATATCCAACTGGAATCTCCTTTCTTACAGTTTGTACCCATTGGTTCTAGTTCTATCTGCAGAGGCAGGTAAGAACAAAGGAACCCCTTCCTCCATATTACAGCCCTTCAGGTATCTGAAGAATGCAATCATGTCTCCTCTCAGACTTCTCTTCTCCAGGCTGAACATACATACCCCAACCTCTCTTCATAGGGTTTTCCTTCCATCCCATTGATCATTCTTTTTGGTCTCCTCTGGACTTGTTCCAATTTGGCTGCATCTTTTTTAAAGTGAGGTGCCCAGAACTGAACACAGTACTCAAGATGAGGTCTAACAAATGCACAATAAAGAGGAACGATAACTTTTTGTGACTTGGAAGCTACACTCCTTTTAATGCAGCCTAAAATTGCATTTGCCTTCTTTACACACACATCACACTGCTGACTTATGTTCAGCTTGTGATCTATGGCAACTCCAAGATCCCGCTCACATATTGTGCTGCTAAGGCTGCAATCCTAAAGACACTTTCCTGGGAGTAAGACCCATTCAACAAAATGGGGCTTACTTTTGAGTAGACATGGTTAGGATTGTGTTGTAGGCCAAGTATCTCCCATTTTGTGTTTTTTTGTTTTTAATGCCTAAGTGCAGAACCTTGCATTTCTTTTATTGTCTAAGCGCAGAACCTTGCATTTCTTGTATTCCAGGATCTATTCCAGGATTCGATTCCAGGATCTATTCCAGGATCTGGCAAACACAATACACAAAGGTGTTTTGTACATAGATCCATAAGTCCACAGACCCAGGCAAGCACTGAGCCAGAAAGCACTCAATCAGTAGTGTTACTAAGGCTGCAATCCTAAAGACATTTTCCTGGAAGTAAGACACATTGAACACAATGGGGCTTATTTTTGAGTAGACATGGTTAGAATTGTGCTCTAGGATAGTCCAAGGGGTGGCAATTCTCTTGGGCAACAAGCTTTAGAGGGACAATAAGCTGAGTTTGACACTTGTGGCCAAAATTATGAAAACCTTGGTATGCATAAATAATGCCAACTTGTTATATATCATTGGAAAGTTAATTTAAGACTGAATACAATGAAACAAATTGAATTAGAATGTTTGTATTCTATCAAAAGTTAACAGCCAATTTACCAGATCATTTTATTTATTTTTCTGAATAAATAAGAATAAACAAATTTATTTACTCATGGCCTACGAAAACTTCTTTGATGCCAGGTACTTTAGCTACATTACAGTATATAATGGAAGTATGATGCTTTAAGATTGTAAAATCAAAGGGGAAACTACATGTTACTTTGCACTTGTATGTAATGAAGACTCCATGGAGCCTTCAATATTACAAAGCTCCCTTGGGAAGAGTGAGAAAAGGAATTGTTTTAGTCCTCTACTACCTGCCGCTTTCCCACTGAAAGTTCTCTGTTTATTATCCTTCTATGACTTTTAGCTGTGCAGTACTTGAGACTCATCTTTTCAAGGTAAATACAATTCCAAGGCGCTTATTGGGGAAAACACTTGCTTTTGGAGCAGTTTCAAGTGGAAAGTAATTGGCATCATCATCACCAGTGTGAATTCCTTCTTTTCTTCTGATGCAAATCTTTCCCTCCAGAGGGCACTTTGCAACATGAAGCACTTGGGTTTCACAACAAACAGCTCCAGTGTACTGTGCAGCTTTCCCTAAATGTGCAAAAACCCTGTAGTCATATAATAAGCAATCTGCTGCTTGCTATGAAGCACCCTTAGAGTGCCAAGATGTCCTATATGAGCTCATTCATTTTCATTTTGAAAGGAAACCAGGAAAGATTCCCTGTTAGTGACTGATAGGGTAAAATGAATAATTTTGTGCATGGGATGTAGCCATTAGGGATGTGTACAAATCCATGATGAATTGACCCTCTCATATTTTTTCCTTTCTCTTCTTGTGCTTGATTCTTTCTCTGAGGCTACCCTCTACTACCACTCAGGGAAAGAGGGCAACCATTGCCTCTACTTTGTTGTCTTTGCTCAGAAGAAAGATCAACAGGCAGCTGAAGGTTGAATAGAAACATTGTCACAGAGTGGTGGTGGTGGGACTGGACACCTTATTGGAGAGCAGACCTATTCAGGTTCCCAACAGTGTAGTCCTGTCCCTAAATGGTGTTCAGGAAGTAAAATATAAATACACAATATAACAGATTTCTGTTATATAGTAGAGGTTTTTATATGTCTGACTATTTCTTGGGCAAAATGCCTTTAGCTTAAAATGTGACCTATGTAGATATTATAGGACTGTTGTGCCTCTAGTGATTAAGACATGTCTGTCGACTGGCAGACCAGAGTTTGAGACCCAGTTCCTCCAAGACGGAGTAAGCTTCCCCCATCCCTAGCCCAGTTCCTGCCAGCTTAGCAGTTTGAAAGCAAGCAAATGCAGGTAGATAAATAGGTACCACATCAGTGGGAAGGTAACAGCATTCTGTGCATCTCAGCATATAGTCATGCCAGCCCCATGACTATGGAAGCATCTTCAGACAGTGCTGGCTCTAAAGGCTTAGAAATGGGGATGAGCACCACATGCTACAGTCTGTCATAACAAGGGGGACAGGTTGTATTATGCAGCATTATGTACCTTTACCTTTATTATGTAGCTATGAGGAACTGCCTACTGTTGAATCCAACCACTGATCCATTTAGCCCAGAAGTAACTGGCAATTTTCTCCAGAATATTAGGTAAACATTTTTCCCAGCCCTACTCAGATCTTGACATGCAAAATTTGTCTTCTACAGTTTCTACTATTGATCTTACTTCCCTCAACGAGACTGACAAGGTACATGTCTGCATCCCATCTGTTCCCGTTATTGTCCCATGTTGTTGTTTTGTGCATTGAAACAAGTGATGATGGCGGTACTACCTGGCTCTGTCCCACTCTCGGCATTGGAACTTTAACCATTTTCCCAGCTATGAGGGCGTTGGTTATCCATAAGCTGCACATATACAGCTCAAAACCTTTAAACCCTGCTAGTAGGAAGAGGCACCTTTTCAAGTGGTGCTCCTATTAGAGGGTGCAATCCTAACCAATTTAAGCTGGCACAGCTCACCTGCTCCCTGTTACTGTGATAGTCTGGGAAGGCCAGCACATTGACCCAACCCTCCCAGGCAGAAGTTCTTTATGGCACTTTTGAAATACCTCCAGGCAAGCAGAGGACTTGTAGTGGGATTTATGTCAGCTTAACCAGGGGAGAACAACTGTCCATCTGCACCCCAGCATGATGTCTTTTTCAATAGTTGTTGCTCTTCTGTATTTTTTTTATTGTGAGCTCTTTGAGATCAAGGAACCATTTGATTTATTTTACTGTGCAAGCTGCTTTGTGAACTATTCTTGTTGAAAAGAGATAAATATTCTTAATTATTAAAAATCCTACCATTTATATGGGCTGTGAGCCCATATAGGCTACCATCTATGGGCTGTGAGCAAATAGATTTCTCATGAAATTATCATTGTATCAGGGCGGTGATGCTAACTTATGGGAAACTATCATTTGGTAAGGCCCACCCCAATGATTTAGGGTCCAGGCTTACCCAAGTTTCCAGCAACAATGCACCTGCAATGAAGCCCTGAGATAAGGGAACAAATGTTTCTTACTATGAGGAAGCCCCCATGACCTCCCACAGCAAATGATGCATGCACAACCTGTTAGCTAACTGCACCTGCACTGGAAATTTGCTTAAGATTGGACCCCATGTCATTTAAAAACTCCCTATCAAAGAAGGAGCTCCGAATAGATAAGCCTTTGTGATTGAGAGATTGTTTTGCTCCATCCTCTATGATTGGTTCATGTCACAGATACATTGGTTCATGTCTGAGTTCAGCTCAGACAACTATTCACTTTTGAAGCACTTTGATGAATGAAGGCATTAGAGGGATGTAGTTATATAATCACCTAAAATGAACAGGAACATGATGACATTTGTAGAAAGAGGAGAAAAAAATCAATAGTAACCTTGGCAGGATCCTATTGATTTTAGCTTTATACCCATATTTTATGCCCTGCTAAAAATCAAAGCAAAATATTCCTGCCCAATGTTATGTGATTTTCCTTTCATCTTGGCTTCCTGAGCTACTGTGCTGTGTTTATCCTCTTCAGCCAGGATAAAGAGAAGTTCCTCTGTTCAACCCCCGAGATACCTGTATGGTTTTTTCTAGCCATACAAACCACGAACAGCTATTCTAATACTACATCTGATGAAGTCCTTGGATGAATACAGAATTATGAAACCCTGCTCTTTGGGTAAAGTGGCTTTAGCATTTTTGGTGCAATTTCTGCCCACTGAAAATTGAGGGTGGACAGGTTTCTGCAAAGAAAGGGAAACTTCTGCCCAGTTTTAAGAAACTGACATTGCTTTAACAACTTGGAGAGCTATATCTATAGACATATAGATGACCATATAGGTGACTATATAGGTGACCCTATAGAAAGGAGGACCGAGCGCCTCTACCTTTAAGCACTGCATAGAAGAGGGAATTTAGGCAGGTGCTGCTTTTCAAACCTTCTATGTTGCGCTACACCTGCCTCAGTTCTATCCTCTGTACAATGCTTAAAGGTAGAGGCACTCTATCCTCCATTCTAAATGATCACCCTCCTATAGATCAATCGATAAGCCCCAGTCTCAGGCCCCAGTTCTGTGATATCTGGAGTAGAATCATAAATACTGTTTATAAGACTGTATAAACTCATCCAGGAGTAATATCTATTAAAATTCAACACAGAATATCTTAAAAATACAAAGTATGCAAAAATGAATCTATGGAATTACCGTTGGACCTCGCTTAACAAGTGCCTTGCTTAACAAGTGATGCACACAACACGCAAAAATTTATCTAGGATTCTGCTTCACATAACAAGTGTTGCTTCACTTAACAAGCACACTCGTTGGCAGTTGGAGCAGATGTGCTGGCTGGCAGCCCTTTTAAAAAGCATCAGGGCTGCCTAGCACGCCTGCCCATAGCGAAAGCAACACTTCTGCACTGTTGATCCTGTGGCCGAGCATCCGCTGGGCAGAGGAAGAGAACAGAAGTGGAGAAGAGGGAAGCAGCTCAGGGTTATACTCAGGGCTAGCCAGAAGGAGTATTATTTCTCTCTTTACAGTAAAATTTTATTTTTACTTTTTAATGTTTCTCACCATTTAAAAATTTTATTTTTATTTTTACATTTCAAGGCACAGAAGCAACTGAATGAAGTCTTCATAGAAATGTAAGATGTTTATGACTTATTGAATCATTCTAGGCATAATAATATTATGTCAGTTAAAAATTACTTTTATTGCTGTTATTATTTTTGTTCAGCCTGGCTGGAGCAGATACGAAATCATAACATTAAGAGATTTTAAGGAATTTTAATCACTGTCAAGTTGTTTGGAGCAAAATGTTGAAAGGCAAACTCAAGCTTTGGACTTCTACAAATGGATAGCCGGACCAAATTCAAACATCTTAATATTTTATTTTAGACAGTGAATATTTTTCCCCATAGGATGATGGTGATGATATTGGTGGTGGTGATTTGAATGATTTTGCATCAACTTCAGGCCAGGCCACATCGCGTGAGTGTGTGTGTTTCCCCCAGCTAAGGAAAGCAGGCCCTGCAATGGGATTAACTGATTCTGCAGCAGCCCTTAAACTGGTGCCAAATCAGTGTTGGGCCATGAGGTCTAATACAGAGCTCATGATCTAGTACAGCTGAGCTCCAGAGGTCCCACCACCTCCCATTCTGCTCTCTCTTGTGTCATCCCTCCTTCGCACCTTCCCCACACCCCCACTTAAAAGTAACCCATTTATTATGGCAAAAACCTTTCACTGAGGCAAGGCAAAGCAATGCTTAGACTCATAAATATCTGGGGACTGGCCCATTCCATCCCATGGTTGCATCAAAAAGCTTTAAAGTTTGAGCCACATTTGCTTAACTCAGTTTACCAACACAGAAAATGAATCATGTAGCTTTGCAGATATAATGAATTCAGAACACATTATCAAACTCTTGTCGCATTTATTTATTTTTCAACGTATCAAATATTTATTCCATTAAATCAATCTTCATTTGAAGCAACACGATCCAAATAGTTTTTTGTTTCAATGTGTTCAGGCTGTTATTTGTACCCTTCCTTCTCATTTCTGACAGCCACATCATGATGACACATAGTAGCTGTTGATCTCCACGTTAAATGTGAATCCATTCATCTGACTCACAAATGGTTTCTCTGCCCCTGGGCTTCTGATGCTTTTGAAATATAGGAACTGCTTTACCCAGTTTCATAGTACAGTCTCTTTATCAGATGCCTTTTCAAAACTTACCTTTTATGAGGTTCCCTTATACATGGCATTGCAATGATATAGAAGCCATTTTTCCATTCGTTCATCAGGGTTTCAGTGAAATTGAAATGGCCCTTAGCCCCTGAGAGGTACAAGAGGGATGCTAATTGTTATGTATTGAATATATATAGTAGTGTTAAGCCCTGCTAAAGTGAAACTAACCTTTAGATGACCCTAACTGTTAACTCAAACTATCTTGGAGGGAAACTTTGAACATTCATATTTGGGTGGGCTCTTTCAAGTATTATGACTGGTTAAGGCCCTGGGGCCTAGAGTATAAATTACAGGCATCTGAGTCAATAAATGTTGTAGCTATGCTGGTCTGCTTCTTGCCTACTGAAGCTCACTACACAATACTAATGCCCCCTACTTCCCACTTTATCAGTGAAGACTTATAATGATCTCCAAGCCAAAATTAAGGAAGCCACTTGGACTATCAGTATTGATTACCTTGGAGTTCTTTGAAACAAGAACATTAAAATGGAAACAGGAAAAGTTCCGACTTAATGGGATCTGTGTTTTCTGAGCAATGGAAATTTAATAAGGCATACTTCATTTGTTCAAGGCTTTTTCTTTAGTCACTCCCTTGTATGCTGTCTGAATTTCAAAGACACTGTGTAAGTTAATGATACAAACCTAATGGGAAATGTGTTGAATATCACTTGAATAATTTCCTTAAGAAGGGAGCAGCAGCACACAGCCAGGCAATACATGTGTGCAACCTGTCCAACAGATATCAGTTACTTTCTTACAATTCTGCAAGTCGTCCCCAAACTGGAATGTCACCTTTTGTCAGGTCTTATTTTAACTCTCTTTCTCACTGAAAAGGCTTTCAGATAAAGTGAACTAAGGTGGTAGTTTTAGGTAGCAGATGGTACAGCCCTAACCTCACTATTTTGGCTTGTTGCCACTATAAAAGCAATGGAAAGCCTAGGAGGTAAGATGTGGTAGTAGTTTTATTTGCTCTGCCAGCATTTGCAAAGACCTCTTCCTCTAGGATTAGAAAAGTACGAAGATGGAGGAAAATAGGAAATTGAGGAGGTATAACCATCACAATCTTTCTCTCCACTTTCTCTTCTGTTCTGCCTTTAAAAAGAGGAGTCTTTTTTTAAATCCAGTGGAGAAGAAGTAGAAGGAAGAGAAGGAGCAATATGCCTGCTGACTAGATAACAACAGGCTATCACCCATGCAACCTGTTGACAGGACTGAAAAAAGAGGGCAAAATCCCTGGGACTTAGGCTTCCAGGGAACCCAAGCCATGGGGACCTAGGCTACTGTAGAAAACAAATTTTACACAAAATAAATGTGTCTGCCTCATTCTCACCATATCCAAGACTGTGTTTCTACGACAGCTTTAATCCACTATCAAGCAGTTCTATTATATCAATGCATTTAAGAAAGTGGTCAGTGGTCCTGCCTGCTAGGAACAAAGATGATATTAGTTTCCCTAGTTCAGGCACCTGAAGATCTTAGGATACCCCAGCTTTTAGAGTGATGCTTGTGGCAAATCAAACCCTGGCTATGTAATCGTACAAATACCTTCTACTTTATTATCTTTGGACCATTTCTGTTGCTGTTGTTAGTGACTAAGAAAGAACCTTGATGTCTACGAAGTTAAACTATTTTTAATAAAAGGTCTCATCTTGACATAGGGCAAAATCCAGAGTAACGACGGGGATTCCTTGCTCCGGTATAAGAACAACTTACTCTGGATTCCAATATGAATTTCCCATAGGTTTTCACTAGGTGTTACAGTAACTACGGGTGCACATAAAGTCTTTTATGTGTTCTTGTAGTTACTCTGGATTTGGGGGATAGTCTCTATGCTGTCATTTGCTGGGACTAGAAAAACAGCTAGCTTTGTTATAAACGGTATGTGTAGGAGAAAGAGATTGCTTTGTTGCTTTTTGTTTGACGGTGTCAGATAATCACGGTTTTGGTTATGATGCAGAAAAGGTGTGATGTTAAAGTAATTTGTTTCTCAATTTTGTGTTCTGAGGTCAGATTCTGCAAAAAGAATTATATTTTCCTCTATTGTTCAATCAAATATTTGTCATAATATGCTATGCATGCTTACACAGGTATCAGCCTCAACGTGATCATTAACTGGATTCATCTCCAAGTAAGTGCATTTAGGAGTGCAGCCTTAGATTTATTTAGAGGATAAAAAACACAGTGTCCTTTACTACTTCTTAGAAAGTACTCATTTAAAACAGCCAGCTGCTTCTTTTCTAGTCCCAGCAAAAGAGCACAAACAAAAATTTCATGAAGAAACCATTCCCTGAGGCACAAATGCATTAAATTTCCAGCAGCAAGTAGCTGATGCGGCCACATATGCTTTCACAAGATTCTGTGCTTTCCTTTGTTGGCAACTGTTCACCTGTTTTTCTTGGGCCTTTATTGGTAAATGATTATGTTTTGGACAGTCTGCTCTTTTGACACTTGTCTTTATTCTTTTACCGCAGAAGTTCAGAAAGTTTCCGCTATGCCAAGTCTATTATTCTCTCCTAGAATTTAGCTCTGCGATAAACAATTTCTTCACTAGTCTTTAAGGGTAGTTTTCTACTGTTCTGCTGTAGAAAACTTCTTAAGAACTCCTTAACAATGTTTCATATGGGGGAGATATTTTTGGTTGAAACTGAACAATGTCCTACCCTCTCTTTGTCCTTTCCTATATGAGAAGCCCAAGAGAAAGCATGTTTCTCTTATGATATGGGGAGAGTGTGGAAGTTTCAAGGAGGGAGTGGCTGGATCTTGGAACCCATTATACACCAGATCTTATCCCATTTTTCTCAAGCCGATCAGCTACATTTCTCCCTTTGGACATATGTTTGCAAAATTGGGGGTGGAGGAGTTAAAAACACTTTTACTTACCTCCATGTGGTTCTCTTATTGCAGCCTCCCACCATTGGCTGCAGTGCATCATCTGCCAGCACAACTGCAACAATACTAACAGCACAATCCAGAGCGAGGGCAGTGGGGGTCCCAGCTGTTCTGAACCAGAGCAGAAAGTTGTGCTGCATTCAGAGAGTTAGGAAGCCTGGGCTGTCCTAACTGCTCCAGAGCATGCTCAGTAGTCACCAAGTTAGTGACACCTGAGGAGGGTTTGCTCCTGAGGAGACCCCCCCCCCTCAGATCACACTGAACAAGGAACAGCTGTGGTGCCTGCTTTATAAGGAATCCCTGATGAGACTGCCAGAAGAGTCTACAGTGAATACAAGGGGCTTCTTGGAGTGGCCTGCTCTATCCTGAGAGTGGGCTGCTGTAGTTGTTCCATATCCTGAGGTTGAGAGGCAGGGGTTGCAGTTAGGCTGGCCAAGAACTCAGATTTTTGGTCAACACTGCCATTCTTACTCTGGCTTATCATGGATCCCTATGGGTTTACTCATTACTGTACCTGCTTCTGAGGTAGTATAACTCTGAGGTTCTGGAAGAGGGAATTTCTACCCTGAAAATGGGCTCTGGATACAGAGTAACTTCTCTGCCCTTGGCAATGCTAAACATGCCCTCAACATGCCTCTCCTGAACTGTCTAGGCTGCCCCAGCTAGGGCATCCCAGCTCCACCTGTTTTGGAACAGCTTATGTTTCCTTAGGCTGCCCCAAGCCCTTTCCAGAATAACTAGGGAAGCTCATCTTGCAGCTGGGTCAGCCCAGTAATAAATAGGGAAACCCAAGTGCACTTCTGGATTGTGCCCTAAAGGATGTAGTTGATTCACCAGTGAATCCCACTGAAATAAAATGAACCAATATAGCAGAAATGGAGAATATTCAGAGGATTGATGGTCTGGGACACCTTCCATAGGAGGAAAGGCTACAGCATTTGGGGCTCAGTCTAGAAAAGAGGCACTTAAGGGGTGATATGATTTAGATGTATAAAATTATGTAAGGGCTGGATAGAGAGATGATATTTTCCTTTTTCACAGAACACCAGAACTAGGGGACATCTACAAAAATTGGGATAGAAAAAAAGGAAATATTTCTATACCCAGCGTGTAATTGGTCTGTGGAACTCCCTGCCACAGGATGTGGTGATGGCATGTAGCCTCCATGGCTTTAAGAAGGGATTAGACAAATTCATAGAGGAAAGGAACATCTCAGGTTATGAGCCATGGTGTGTGTGTAGATGTGGGCAACATCGCAATGCCAGATGCAGGGGGAGGACACCTTGTTGCAGGTGTCATATGTGCTCACTGAGGCATCTGGTGGGCCGCTGTCTGATACAGGAAGCTGGACTAGATGGACCTTTGACCTGACCAGTGAAAGCTCTATATTTATGTTCTTAACTCACTACTGATTAAAGCTAGGTATAGGATTGCCCTGAAAGACACAGTGATTCTTATTTAGTGTGGTCTCAGGCAGGTCTCCTCAGGAGCAAGTCCTTCCAGGTGCCACTTGCCTGGTCCCCAGTGAGCATGCCTGGAATAGCAGACTTGTTCTGCTACCGTCTCAGCAGCAGTTACGCCAGCCTAGAGGCCTCCTTCTTCTGTGGATTTGGCCTAAGTGTCAGGTCAGGAGATGGCCTACTTTAGGCTGCCATAGCTAGGCCATTCTCCGTGGCATAAATTTGAATTGCTTTGTTAGTTTTGGAGATTCTTAGGGAATGCTTCAACCATCATCCTCTTGAGCAAACCATGAGAAAGCCTATGCCATAGCTTCATCATGAAGAAGTTGCTTGAACAATTAATTAAAAAGGTTGTGCCATGTCTCTGAAACTAAATGTAATAGAATAAATCTGATGCCATTTTTTGAATCAACACCCCAAATTCATATGAAGCAACCATAAATTTTGTAAAAAAAATTCCGACACTCAAATTCACAGGCCTGTGTGATTTATTTTAAGAGAAGTTGTCAAAATGGAGTTCCACAATCAAGATTAAAAATGGTAATTAGCCCATAATAATGAGAAGAAAACCTCTACGTTTTCCACATTTTGGAGAACGGTGTCCTTTTTATTTTCCTTTTTGGGAGACAGGGATAGCCATCGCTCAGAAATCAAATTGCTTTGATATGTGAATCTGCATCACTGTCTGTAATGAGCTTAACAAGCCAATTATTTCTTCCATTATTCATTGCAAGAAGGACAGTCCTTTTCATTACTTTCTTCCACTGAAGAATACAAGAAATTTAAGTCCTTCCCTGCCAGTCAGTTATACAATGAAATGGTTAGCATATACTCTTGCAATGGATATAATTCTTCAGACAATCCCTTAACTTGTGACTGTTATGGTGGTACAAGATAAAGTACTTTATGAGCTTACCAGGGGACTTTGGAATGATTGGAGCTACTCCCTGCCTGAAGTAGACAGACATTGTGACTAGCATTTGTTAGACCTCCTATTGGGAAGTGCTTTTTTAGTGTTCCACTTAAAATAAGCTACTTATCCATTTGATTCAATCAAAAAGAGGAGGAGAGGCAGTAAGTATATAATTTTTTAAAATTAATTCTTAGTGCCACTTCCCTCCTCATTATAGTCCATGGGTGGGTCAACAATTTTGTATAATTCATGGTCTGTAAGTGTTCATGATTTTGATCTTTTTGATCTTACCAGTTATTGTCAATTCATATTCCTCCTACCCTACAATCCAGAGCAACTACGGCAGTATGTGCACCCGTAGTTACAGCACTACCTAGTGAAAACCAATGGGAAATTCCTATTGCAATTCAGAGTAAATTGTTCTTACACCAGAGCAAGGACTCCCCATAGTCACTCTGGATCCCTTAATCTGTTTAACATCATTTACTAGTACCTTTGTTTGCAGAATGAAACAAACAGTTCCCAAACCTTGATATGTCACTAGAATCAGAATCTATTTGATTACATTTTTTAACGCTAGATGACCCAGTGAAGACTTGACTGTATGTAATGAAAATGAAGCTGTTCTGATCAAGAGTTATATGAGTGCTTGTGGCTTCCTCTTGTTCATCAACTAACATCAGACTTGAGAAGCTGCTTTTTGAACAAAAAGCTCTCAAAGCGGTTTACAGGGAAAATCTAATAACTAATGGCTCTCAGTCACAATCTAAAAAGATGCAAAAGAACACCAAATGGCAGTACACATTGAAGCACAATGGCAGTACAGTGGCGCCTCCCATAAAGAATGCCTCACGTAAAGTATGTTTCACGTAATAAACAAAAATTTCTCCAGGATTCTGCTTCACGTAAAGAAAGTGCTTCACGTAAAGAACACGGCAGCCTGCTTAGAAAGCATCAGGGCTGCCTAGGGCACCTGCCCATAGTGAAAGTTACACTTCCAAGCTGTTCCTCCTGTGGCCGGATGTCCGCTGGGCAGAGGGAGAGAAGAGCAGTGGAGAAGATGGAAGCAGCTCAGGGCTAGCCAGAAGGGAGCAGGGGAGAGAGAGGCTCAGGATGGAGAGAAGGAAAAAGTGGGGAGACACTTTTTGTCTTGGATTGCAGCCTCCTAAGCATGTCTACCCAGAAGTAAGCCCCATTGTGTTAAATGGGTCTTACTCCCAGGAAAGTGTCTTTAGGACTGTAGTCTAAGTAGACTTCATAAGATTGTGCACATTGAATGCATGTTTTGAATTCAATCCCAGTGTTCTGTCATTATTTTTACATCCAGTTAATATTTTTATATGAATATTTTGGGGTTGTGGAACCAATCGTCTGAGTTTCCATTATTTCCTATGGGAAAATCTGCTTCACGTAAAGAATGTTTCATGTAAAGAACATGCCTCAGGAACGAATTAAATTTGTTACGTGAGGCACCACTGTATATTATGATGAATTTCTCCATTCCAAAATATTGCTATCCTACTGCTTTTCCTTCTTCTAGCAGTGCACTGAATATCCCGCTATTAAAAACTGACAGCAATTTTTTGTATATACAGAAATGCGCATTTTAATATGCAGTAATATTGGTGTGTAGGAGGCTATGGAAATATCAATATAGAAGCAAAGCTTGGTATTATGAATCAATAATATATCTCAGGCCTAATCCTATTGCTGAAAACTCAAAGCAGCTTAATTCTGTCTCCATCAGCAAAAGGTTGCAATAGCCTGAACAATGCCAGCTAAAGCTAAACAGTCAGGTCTTCTTCATGGCTGTGATCCAGTGCCAAACCTGATAAGTGAACAATAGCTGGTTCAGTGGTTTGCCACAAAAATTTTTGCTCCTAAGCCTAAAGGCAGCTCATTGTTAGATTTAGATTTTTTCTTATTCAACATAACACTTCTTGAAGATTTTACTTCAGGAAAACTGAAAGTTGACAAAAAGCAATTTACGTCCTAGTTGTTGCAATACAGGGGGGTCCTAGGTATTCACAGGCTGCATCATCCTCAGACTACCGGTGGACACCAAACATCCCAGATAAACTAATCCACAGTTTTGAGGGCTTTTAAGTTCTCCGAAGGTGACCAGAGATCTTATGGGCTTCAGAATTCTTCCTGGAAGAAAAAAGAACCCTACTGCTGATTTTCAAACCCTGTGCACCTTCTGTGATCTTCCAAATACTTTTAAAAGTCATATAAACATCCTCCAAACCCTGGAAGTAATATTTTTTTCTCCAAGAGATCAGATCACATTGTCTCTGAGGGCTTCAGAAAACCTTCTGAAAGTTTTTATCTTTCACTTTCCATCTGATTTGTTCTCCCACACATAGCATTTAATATACAAGTATGCTCTTTCAGTACAGCTGCGTTCTGATTCTTTGTTTGGAAAAAGGAAATGGGTTATTGCTCCCTGGTTTGGAATGTCTTGGACTATTATGAGCAGAAGTGAAACAAAGGCTCACTGCAAGCCAACCGCTCAACAAAGGGCACAATCCAGAGATAGGGCAATGAGAATGGCCCAGCTGGGCAGCCCCAAGTAGGCTGTATCCAGAGCAAAAAGTTGGCTGAATCCAGAGTCAGGAAACCTGGGCTGCCCTAGCTGCTCCAGAGCAGGGAGCAGCACAAGTATGCTCCAGGCATGCTCAGTAGGCACCAGGTAAGTGGCACCTGGGGAGGGCTTGCTCCTGCAGAGACTTGCGTCAGATCACACTGAACAAGGAACAGTTGTGATGCCTGCCTTAGAAGGTGGCCATGCCTGACAACCAGTAACAGCTGCAGCATGTAACTGCAGTACAGCAGTACCTGTAGTGGAGGGTGAGTACAAGGGGATTGTTGGAGTGGCCAACTGTATCCTGAGGTCGGTGGACTGTTGTAGTTGTGTCGTATTCTGAGGTTGAGAGGCAGGGGTTGCAGCTGGCCAAGGACTCAGAATTTTTGCCAACACTTCCATTTTTACTCTGGCTTAACCCCCGTGGGTCTACTCAGATTTGTTCCTCCTCCTGAGGTGGTATAACTGAGGAACTGAAAGATGGCATGTCTGCCAGGGAAACAGGCTCTGGATACAGCCTAACTGTACTGCTCTAGGCCATGCTGAACATACCCTTAACATACCTCTCCTGAACTGCCTAGGATGGCACAGTTAGGCTGGCCCAGGTCCATCTGTCTTGGGCCAGCCTGTGTTGACTTACTCCAAGCCTTTCTGTTGTAACCAGGCTAGCCCATCTTGGAAATGGGCCAGTCCAGTGATACATGGGCTAGCCCAAATGCACTTCAGGACTGCAGCCAAAGTTACCGCTATGCGTAGACGGCTAGTGCAGTGGTGGGCTTCAGAGGGTTCTCACAGGTTCTATAGAATCCTTTGCTTATGAGTGCCTGGTTCTGAGAACAGGTTACTAATGGGACATAGAACCTGTTATTAATTTAGGTTATTAGGACATAGAATCTGTTGTTAATTTATTTGAATCCCACCACTGGGCTAGTGGAATGAAAGACTGACTAGCAATCCAGTGCACCATAGGCTTCATATGTCTGATGCTCTGAAGCACCTTTCCTGTGGAATGCATTAGAGATTAGCGTCTTCACTATGGTATGCTTGTGAAGACTTGAGGAGTCTGCTTAAGAAAGGGCTGGGGGTGAGCTCTGCTAGGCTGGGTCTTCATTACCACATAATCCTATCTGGACATTGAACTGTGGGAAGTTGTGTGTTATCAAACTCATCCCCACTCCTTTTCTCTCCTCAGACTTAACCCATTTGTGGACAACCCAGAGGTGTACAAATTTGATCCCTTTTGCATATATGCAAAGTTGACAGAAATGGCTTAAGTCCGCTAAGGAGCTGACATAGGTCAGAGAAGTTAGAGTATCTGACTATAAAGATCAATGCTTTGAGTCCAACTCTGTACAATGAACCAATTTGGGTATGGAATATTTATGTTAAAAATGCATACTCCATCTTTCTCATCAGAATGAGCAGCTTGCAAGATAAACAATTTAAAAAAAAATTAAAAAGGATAGTGGATAGAAAACTACATTTTCTGGTTCAGCTTTACTGCTTTGTGATGAGTCATACCCATCAGGTACCATTATTCACCCTTATTGGAAAACAGAAGTTAGACTGGTTCCACTCATTGCTTTTTTATTGGCTCACTTCCCAATCCTGACCTCCACTTAGGCTGGCCTAAACTCTGGCATAAGTTCTGTGCCAACCTGTGGGTGTCACAAAAATGCTGTAAGGCACTTCTGCCTCACTCCTGGGGGGGGGGGGGGGTTAGGCTAGTGCACAGATGTGTACTTACCTCCCTAAATCACCACAGGAACAGGAAGACCAATGAGCTGTGTAAGCCTAGGTTAGGATTGCACCCTTACCCTACAATGCAGAGTAACTATGTGAGCATGTAAGAGACATCACATGCACCCGTAGTTACTGCACCATCTAGGGAAAACCTATGGGAAATTCATATTGCAATCCAGAGTAAACTGTTCTTATACCGGAGCAAGGACTCCCCATAGTTACTCTGGATTTCACCCATCGTCTTCCAATTTTTATAAGTCAATATTTTAGCAATTTAGAACTATTACATGCTGAGTGTAGCATCTGGCAAATCTAATAAGCTTCTTTTGCATGCATATTCCTCTGTAATAATACAGAAAATAAAAGACTTTGGCTGCAATCTTAAAGACACTTTCCTGGGTGTAAGACCTATTGAACACAACGGGGTTAACTTTTGAGTAGACATGGTTAGAATTATGCTCAAAGTAGTTCTGATTGATGCATTTTTTCAGATTTCATCAGAAACTCATATGTTTACAGGCGGGCAGCCTAACTAAATTGCCCTGCACCAATGCAGTAAAAGTAGGACTTTGGGGCAGCGGAGAAGGACCCAGTAGTGAGGACCTCAGGGGCTGGAAAGGGCAGGGTAGGTTGGGGGCGGGAGAGAAACTGGGATGGAAAGGGGCAGGACAACAAGCAGAGCTCTGCTCTACCAGATCCTGAACACTGTATCGGCCCAGAAGGCCAGACAAAGAGTGCTGCAAAATAGTCTTAAAAGCCTTATTGCAGGGATTTCCACTGAGGAGACCTCCAGTGGCTGCCATAGGGCTGCAGGACTGGGCTGTAAGCCTTATTGAATTCAACAGTGCTTAATTCTGTGTAGGACTGCTCTTTTAAAGGAATAAGCATTAAGTTTTGCTAACATAGTTTAGCATAGACTTGCTAGCAACAGAGATTGCATTCGGTAAGTACTTTCCCCCATCATCCCTGCTCCGTACTCCCCCTTCCCGTTTGATATCTCAACTTATTTTTCATATACGGTTTCTTTAGCACTAGCACTATTCATAGTTCAAAAAATCAATATGCATACGTTAAGGGGGACCTGCCTATTCTGGGAAGAAAATTTTCCAGCTAATCTGCTCGTAAGTAGCAGGGATTTGACACGGTCATTACTGTTCACCTAAGTGTGAAACTGCTTTACTGGGATCTGTCAGATGATCTGTACCATTATAGTCTTCTTTATATAAAGTGAAGGAATTACTCTGGATTTATACTGGTGTAACTGGAAAGTGATTCATATCTTTTTTCTTATTGTCTCCTTTTCGCTCTTCCACACTTTAACAATACACTATGCTAAATCAAGCAGTTGATAAGATTATGCCTGGAAAGTTTGAAATGGACCGCAAGAGCAGAAAATGTATTCTCCATATCATTCAGTATTATCACTACAGAATGTAAAAACGGGAAGCTTTTATAAATAAAACAAAGCCTACTGAAGCTGAGATGAAATACAGGAAGGAAATGAATTAACCCTAAAGCATGATGTAGATGTTATGATCCTGTCTGTTTGATGGATGGGTGAATAGATAGAGACTACGCTAATACGAAATACTCTTAAGCTTTCTTATCTGCTTTCTTTATAGCCAGAAGGTGCAATTTTATGTGTCATAAGTAATCTTCTTGTATTTCTGCCTAGGATAGAGAAGTGGCATTTGTAGTTTTGAGTTGGGTTTCAGTGGGGTGTTGGGACAGCCATGCTAAAGCTACAGTGTGGATTCAGAGCTGAGTGAATTCCAACATTCTGCCTAACTCAGACTCATAGGAAGCTTGTTGTAGTGATGCGCTGGCTACCTGAATACATGCCTGGAGACATTATGCAGATATTATTAACATAACAGAGAAAAAAAGGATGCAATACCAGAAAGCCATAGCAAAGGGGAAACTTGTGTAGAACTGGGCAAGAAAGCTTTATGAAAATGTATGATCTACATTTATTTGCATTGCCATTAGGTGTCATTTTACTCTGGCCTGATCCAATCATGGAGACAACTCCCTAAGATGCCAGAATTGAAAGGGCACCTGTTAGTACTTTGCAGAGAGAGAGAGAGGCTGCCTGTGCTTTTGAGATGGCAAGAGACAGCTTCTTGTGGAAAGAAGGCTCCATTCTTATTGCACCAGGACTGCAGTGACTATCGATCAGCAGGTCAGCAGTTTGGGACTTGGATGCTGAATGATGGAATGAGCTCTCATCACTTGTCCCAGATCCTACCAACCTAGCAGTTTGAAACATGCAAATGCAAGTAGATAAATAGGTACCACTTCAGTGGGAAAAAGTAACATTCTGGGAACAGGCCCCTGCGACAGGCCAGCCAGATTTACCCATCTCACGTCAATCATCTAAGCACACCCCACCAGGAGCAGGAACAATGCTAAGAAGATGATGAGGCAGCATGTATTTTTGTAATTAATAAATTTTATGTAATAGTTTTAAATTTAATACTAATATGCGCTGCAATCCTATAGAGACTTGAACAGAATGAGGCTGACTTTTGAGTAGACATAATTAGGATTGTGCTCTTAGTATTTAATTTAACCACATGAGAGCAATATACCTCAGTGTCTTTCATTTTTATTTTGTCATGTCCTACATTTTTCTTGGGTGCCCTATATTTCGGGAGGTCCTTGTCTCTTTTGCGGTCATCCTGTACTATGGACTGTTCAGGGATGGATTTCAATGGCAGCAGCATTCTCAGAGTCCTTTGCCCCTGGCCTTGGTCCATCTCCTTGGGTCTTTCTGATTTACACTAGCAAAATAGCTGCCACAGAACTGAGTAGACCTATTGGAGAGTAAAGAGTGGCAGTGGAGCTAAGTAATTCATTAAAAAAAAACATTTCTTCCAGCTTGTTCACAAGCTGGCCCTAAGAGATACAGTAGAGACTGCACCAGTATCCCTATGTTGCTCATGATATGTGAGGATATGATTGGCCCCTGAATGTTCTTAAGAAATGCTAGTTACATGATCACTTAATTACATTACAATTATAATCATTTGTAATTATGATTACAATTACTCTTAACATTGTATATCAGGGTTAGCAACTATCCAGAGAGGAGCTATATGCTTGTCAAGCCATCAGATAAATCAGGAGTGTCCAAACTTTACATTTCAAATTTGAATAATTTTACATAAATTTACATGTAAGAATGTATTAGAGACTGATCTGGAGGATTACAAGGCTTGCCCACAGACTGGATGGAGGAGTCTTCCCACAGGCTGCATTGAGGCTTGTTGCAGGCTGCATCTGGCCCCTGGGCCAAGGTTTGGACACTCCTGAGATAAATACAGTATATGTTATATTTTGGTAATACTAAGAAGATATTCAGAGATCTCCATATGAGGAATGACTAGACAAAGCTGACATTTTCAGTGAGATGTACACAAATTATTTCCAGTTTTTTTAAGCTCAACCTTTGAGAAAAATTAATAGAACACAGCATTTTAGTCAGTTGAAATGCAATGACAGGCAGCAGTCCCCTCTGAAAGAAGTATGTTGTCTGCTTGAACACCTTTCGCAGACCACTTCAAATAAACATACTTTCTACAAGAGGAAATTATAGGTTGTCAATATTGTGTACACTCTTAGGAGGTGTAGCAGGTATTTCCTGGGACTAAGCATTAGATGAGATGGAGGAAATGAATCTAGTTTGTCACTATATTTTTTGATAAGATTGATGCCAGTATAACACAATCAATTACAAATAGAAAGGTTTATCTGGTGATGTCAGAAACAGCGAAACAGGACTTGAATTCAGTTGGGAGACTCACTTCCTCCAAAGAGGTCCAGAGTTATAAATCCTAATGACATTATCTTTCCCAAATTATAACTGTTTACCAGTTTGAGGAGACAATTTTTATGTAATATTTAAGAATTAGTAACAGTCTGCAGCTGTTGCTTGCAGAGGTACAATATAACAACATTCATCAGTAAAAAAATATTTTCCCATGAATTGGGTAGACGTGTTTTTCATTAGTTTTAATTCATAATTAAAGTAAGCCTGCTTGTTTGACATGGAAGATGTGGATGCCTCACACACAAGGCTTTTATGTTGATGGATTATGTAGATAGATTATGGGCACAATCCTAATCAACTTTCAAATCCTAGCATATGGGGATTGCAGCTCCTAGGTAAGGGAACAAACATTGCCTTGAGTTGGCCTCTGTGATCGCCCCAATTGCAGGTTGCAACATATGCCCCACTGGCACAGATATGCCAGTGTTGGAAATTGTTAGGATTCCACCTATATCTGTTCTAGGAGCAGTGGGGGAACACTATTAGTGAATGGAATGAGCTGAATATTGGTAGAGAATGACAAATATACAATCCTATAACTTCTACATTTGCCCCTCTAGCCTCTTCTCGGAGACAAAAAAACTGGCCAAAGACAGTTGGAAATAGGAATGGAATGTTTGCAATTGACAATTGGAGTGTTGACAGTTGGAATGAATAGACCACTCAGCCTTCTATGCCCCAAAAGATCATGGAAATAGAACCCTCAGCCTGCTTGACTGACATGAAAGATGTGGCCACCTCACACACAAGGCTTTTATGTAGATAATGTTGTCTTTTCTAGAAGCAGTGGGGCAACACTGTTAGTGAACTGCACTATGCATCACTTCTTGAATCCTATTAGAAAAATCCTGCCACTTAAACACGTTATCCATGGGTATAGGGTATCCATGGGTATAGGGTATCCATGGGCAGATAAAGTAGCTGCTTTCCAGCAGTGCTGAGCTTCTGTAAAACATTTGTCTTTGCATCACAGAGATCACAGATGGCTTTGTGTTGCTCACTGATACACAGGACAGGAGAGATGCTTTTTATGGTTAATGTTATTAGCAATTCTGGCTGCAGTCCGAACCCCAGTTAGGCCGGCATCGGTCAGGTCACAAGTCCTATACTGGTCTGAGGGTGTCTTGGAAGTATGCCACACCTGGGGGGCTCAGCCAGTGCACAGACATATGCCAGCCTACCCACACCACCACGAGAACAGGGAGTGGGGTGAGATGTGCCAGCCTAAACTAGGATTGCACTCTCAGTCTAAAGCAGTAATGTTCAACCATTTTCATTTCATGGCACACTGACAAGGCATAAAATTGTTAAGGCACACTTATCAGGTTTTTTTTTACTACTGACAAGGCACACCATGCTGTGGGTAGGGGGTTCAAATCCCCCAGTTGCCCTACTAATGTGACACACCACAATGTCCCCCGGAACACCTGCAGACAATCCATGGCATACCAGTGTGCCATGGCACATTGGCTGAAAATCTTTTCTTAGAAGAGCTTTTCCCTCTAGAGATTGACAGAGTTTGACAAGGCACCCTCCAATATTTTAAGGATTCTTTTATATGAGTACAGCGACATAACTGGCTAATCTCTAGATTCATGGTGGGAGGGGACTACGTTGGGATTAGTGCATGCACTAATTCTTTTAAAAATAAATGAGATTTTGCAGTGTAATCAGAGATATATCATGAGAATCTATATGACAGGCGTTGCATACAGCGAAGGGGCAGAGTGTTCCAGTGAACTTGTAGAAACTGTAAATGAAATGGGGGATCGGAATGCCATGACAAGCGAGCAAATTCTGTCTCTGCCCCTTTAAACCCTTGAGCATGAAACAGTTTCTCCAGCCAACACAGCCTATTGACTGGAGACAATGATGCCAGACCTAGGAGTTTCTCTTCATCACAGTGAATAACGGATAACCTAAGCAAAGGTATGGAAAAAAATGTAGATTTTGTATGGTAAATTGTACTTAATCCATTGCTGATGCTAAGAGCAAGTGTTTATTATTACTGTCGTTTCTCAGGATTGCATGCAGATCTATAGTGAAGTACATGGCTGTTACTCCTAGCATTGGGCATCATGATCTTGTACAGAAAGGTTATATTTATTTTGTTTAATTGGGAGTATGTTCCCACACTGTCCTTGCAAGCATCTTTTTCCATTTGTTATTACATTGGTGTCTTTGTTAACTCCAAAAGAAACTTAAAGCAGCAACTGCAAGGATTACTGTCCCTTTACTCCCTTCCTTCTGGCAAATGTATTTTCATGGCAATTAAATCTCTCTTGATCAAAAATGTCACATTGCTATTTTTGTATTTCAAGCCACAAAAGGCAGGGATTTTACTTTTGCTTGAAAAAAGGACTACTACCATTTCCAGAGGACATATACTGATATCCAGTTTTTCACTTTAAGGAGGGGGTATGGAAGCAGAGATATTCTGAGCAGAGGTCTTCAAAATGTATGTTGTCCAGAGATGAATTAAAAAAAACAACACGTAAAAACCTGTGATCTCCATTACTGAGTACTGACCACTAGCTTATCTCAGTTATTGTCAATACATTTGCCGATATCAAGGGTTATTTAAAAAGGACACTATAAACACTTTGAGTTTCCATAGAAATACACTGAAATTTGTGGGTGGTTTGCTTGCAGGCATAGATCCAAGGAGACACATGGCAGTGGTGGCATGGAGGTTTTTCCTGGAGTAGGCAAACGTTCACTTAACCCATAGAGACCTTTCTGACCATTCCCCTCTTGTGCATACAGTGCATGCTGTGTTGGTATAACATCAGTGGCAAAGGAAGGATTTGTATATAGGATTGGGCTCTTGCATCAAATCTCCCCTTCCCTTTAGTTCTTATAGTTTCAGTTGGCCTTCCCCTGCTTCTTCATTCACTCTTTTTGGATGCAATCCTAACCACACTTTTGTGGGAGTAAGTACTATTGAACACAATGGGACTTATTTTTGAGTAGATGTGCTTAGGAAGGATTGCACTGTTTGTCTCATCTCTTTTCTCCTTGTTACTTCCACATTTTTTTTAAATATAAAAATGTGCAGTCAGCAAATGACAAAGATAAATGCATTTATATAAATGTCTAGGTCCCAGAACAAGTTATTTCTGTAATACTAGAAGTTAACCAGAGGCTTTGCCCTTGTGAATCTCCGGTTTGAATACAAGAAGAACAGAATGCATGGTTTATGGACTGAACCGTTAAATTATGTATAAAACAAACTCACCCACAATCCTTAATATACTATGAAGTGGAGGACAGTCAGAAGGCTGGAATTCCAAGGGGGAAGCAAGCCAAAATTGGGAGGGGGCTGGGGTACACCCCGGAGGTTTGGGTCACCCACTGTTAGGTGGAGGTTCACCCAAAATATGTGGGGGGTCACCATAACTCTTAACCACAGCAGCAGGTGGTGAGCACATCATGGTAAACAAACCCACAAACAGAATTTAGATTTTATATACAGTATACAGATTAACTACATTGGTTCCAGATTTAGGGATTTTAAGGTAGGATTTAAACTAGAGGAACACAGTTTGGAACACATTCTAGAGGAATACACACATTCATGAAAGAGGAATACTGTTTGGTTCTCATAAAAAGTCTTGTGGCAGCACATGCAGCCTACCTATCAACCATCTATCTACAGTATTTATATACCACTTTTCAATTAAAAGGTTCACAAAGTAGTTTACAAGAAAATGAAAAAGTTAATAGCAAATGAATAGCTAATAAGTCCCTGTCCCAAAAGGACTCACAATCTAAAATGCAAAAGAACACAAGCAGAAGCCAATAGAACAATAGAAGCCAATGGGGTGTGTAGGGCCAATTACTTCTTGCTAAATAAAAGAGGAGCACCCACTTGAAAGAGTGCCACTTGCCCAGTTAGCAGGAGCCTGACACCAGTGTCCATTTTAGGAGAGCTACTGCAAATGGTGGCAACATGGAAGCTTCACTGCTGGATCAAGGGAAGTAATTCCAAGGACAGTGGGGGGTAGGACGGGGCTAGAATGGGGGGGGATAGATAAAAGCTGGGAAGGGGGTGGTATTAGTTGTAGTGGCACTTCGAATACCCTCTCTCTCCCTCCCCAGCCTTGATCTATGTATGTGTATCTGGGTCCACAGGGACTTTCACCGGCAAAGAAGTTGCTGCTGATAAGTGTAGACCCTGCAGAACAGAGAAGACGTATATTAAGGTAAGGAAACACATGTTTCTTTTTCTGGAAGAGGCCATTTGACTGCCTCCTACTGGATATGGCATATGCTCTGGTGATGTGGCTTCTTGGCTTCTAATTCTAAGTAGAATTAGGCTTTGAATTACTTGAAAGTAAGTAAGCCGCAGTGAATAACAATATATGTTTAGAATTGGATTAAGTGTATTTTGAAAAAATACTATTTAACCATAAAACCATCCATTTTGTCAGCAGCATTAATCATTAGTATCAATGTTTTACTACTTTGCAGGCCAAATGTCTGAGCTCTTGGAAGGTTCTGGCATCATTCCTATGAACTACACACCAATGGCTCACAATTCTGCTACAAATGGGACCTTAATGGTTTTCCAGGGCTTGCAGCTGGTGCAACGGCTGAAATTGCTCATCATCCTCATGTATACAGCTGTGGTCATTGTTGGAATGGTAGGTAATTGCCTTCTGGTTCATGTCATCATGCGTGTGAAGAAGATGCACAATGTAACCAACTTCCTCATTGGGAACCTAGCACTTTCTGATGTGGCCATGTGTGCCACCTGTGTCCCCCTCACTCTCGCCTATGTTTTTGAGCCCCGTGGTTGGATTTTTGGCAGCATGATGTGCTACTTTGTCTATTTCATGCAGCCCGTCACAGTCTATGTGTCCATTTTCACCTTGGCCACCATCGCTGTTGACCGGTACATTGTTATTGTGCATCCACTGCGACGCCGTGTCTCTCTGCAGCTCAGTGCTTACATGATTCTTTTCATCTGGATTCTTTCCTGCTGCCTGGCATTGCCAGCCATGGCACACACATATTATGTGGAACTGCATCAACAGGAAATTACCCTCTGCGAGGAATTCTGGGGGGAGCAAGAACGCCAGAGGCAGATGTATGCCTTGTTTCTGCTGCTCATTACTTACCTCTTCCCTTTACTGGCCATCTTGATCTCGTATATCAAGATCTCTCTCAAACTCAAGAACAGGGTTATGCCGGGTAGTGTCACTAAGAACCAGGTAGATTGGGACAGAGCCAGGCGGAAGAAAACATTCTGCTTGTTGGTCATGGTTGTGGTGGTCTTCGGCGTGTGCTGGCTTCCCCTTCACACTTTCAACTTTATTAGAGATATTAACATTAATATGATAGATTCCTATTATTTTAGCCTAGTCCAACTGCTTTGCCACTGGTTTGCCATGAGTTCTGCATGCTATAACCCATTCATATATGCATGGTTACATGACAGCTTTAGAGAAGAGCTGAAAAAAATACTTGCCTGGCACAGAAAAGTAGTTCCATCTGGGCAAAGTGTGACAGTGAGTGTTGTTATCTGACCAGCTCTTTTGCATCTGGTTTTTATAGACTTTGATCTGCACTGAACCTTTTTAATATCTGTGAGCAAAACAAATAAATGTAGCAGTATGGTGGAGAGCGTTGCTCTCTTCTGGATTCACAGCTGGATTAGCTGGATTCACAGCTATTCCAGGATTGCTGGGTGTTGGTTATGGTCAAGGGGTGGGGGCTTTTAACCCATCTTCAGCTGGTGCACCAGGTAGGTTGTACATGTTAGTTGTACAGTGCCACAGTAATCCATGGTTTGCCAACATTTCAGTCAGATTGTGCTCCACATGGGGCTGCACTTGAAGACAATTTGGAAACTACAAGTAGCACAGAAAGCAGAAGTCCATGTGGTTTTAGGGCTCATTGAGCTGCTCCTCCAGTAACTACACTGGCTGCTGATTCATTTCCAAGCCAAATTCAAAGTGCTGGTGTTAAACTTTAAAGCTCTTTACAGCCTTAAGGGACAGGGTACCCACCCATAGGATTGCTGGCTCTTGTATACAGTAACCCACTCCCAAGGTCATCTGAAAGCTTCCTTATTCAAATGATGCCATTAGCAAAAATTAGAGGGGTGGTGGCAAAACAGAAGGCCTTTTCTGTGCCCCTTGTTACATGTCATCCACTGAGGACTAAAAGCTTTTTAAAATTTCTGATAGGATTATATGAGAGATGATTTTTAAACAAAAATTCTTGTATGATGACCCAGTATGATGATGATGATTGATAATTAAGAATATATATTGCCTTCCAACAAAAAGCAGTTCACAAAGTTATTGTGTTATGATGGTTATGGTTTAATTATTTGGCTTTACTATTTTGAATCTTGATTTTAGTACGTGGTATCTTACAAGACAAATGCCTCATAAGATGAATGCTTTGAAAGTCAAATTAAAATGAAAGTCAAATTAAAATTTCTATGGGATTCTGCCTTGTAAAACGAATGTGTTATGTAAGACGAATCCCCTTTGACTGGGCTGGGTGGCTAAGGTGGGACTTCTCCCCCTGCCTGCAGTACCAGTGACCAGCCAGCAGAAGGAGCACAGGCAGCCCCTTTTCAATCCCGTCAGAAGCCATTGCTCCTGCTGCTGCTGCAAACTTAAAAGAGTCAGGCTGGTATCCTATACACTTTCCTGTGAGTAAGCCCCACTGGATTCAATGCGGCTTGATTCTGAGAAGACAGCATCTGGTTTGCAGAGATAGATCTTATACACAGAGAGGTTCTTTGTTAAAGTGACTCTTTTAGTGAAAATTAGCCATCCTTGGCCATAAAAGTTTTTCTTTTCCATTTTACTGTACAGTATATTACAGTGTTCTATTACAGTAATTGTATTCTGCATTACATTACAGTGTTTTGAATTTGATTACAGTGTTTGTCATTATTTTTACATACAGTTAATATTTTTATATGAATATTTTTGGGTTGTGGAACCAATTGTCTGAGTTTCCATTATTTCCTGTGGGAAAATCTGCTTTGTAAGACAAACATGCTTCCAGAACAAATTAAGTTTGTTTTACAAGGCACCACTGTAGTTTATATTGCTAAATTATGCTGCTTATGGTGATTTATGGGGTATGCACTGACACTTCGGAATTGTATTGATAACTTGTGTTTTATTATGTATTTTATGGTGTTAGATCATTGTTTTATTGAATGTAAATTTATTAGCTATCTTGAGATCTGCAAAAATGGGATATAATTTTTTTAAAAAATAAAACAACCAATTTTTTTTCCATCAAAACTCAGTGATTCTTGTTTTTTAATGGACTGGCTGAAACCATCCAAAATACACTAATTTCAGAAAGCCCTCTGCATATGGATACTTTAAAAGAAATAGATTTGGGAGTATATGAAAATACAATCCTGAGTTATGACATTATGTTTATGACTTCTCCTTTAAAAGCATTCTATAAAGATTCTGTTTCTATGCATGCGAATCATTTCTTGTTGGAAACAATCCCATTGAGATAAATGGAATAGCAGTCCTTAAATATTAATAAAAGGGAATTGGTGAAGGAGTGCTCCTTTTCACCTTGTCTATTGTGGTGTAATATTGTTTATAGGGAGTATGACTGGGATGATTATGTAATGACTGTGTTTAATTTCATGTGATTTCATGTGTGATATAAAATTAATTTTGACTGTAAAGTTATTCTTAAATGTTTTGTAAGATTTCAACATTACAAGCTACATGTTATGATTCCAAGAGCTCTTTGAACTCAGTACTGCTGAATATTGTTTTATATTGTTGGTGATTTGGTTGAAGACATTAAATGCTATATTCCATTTTTTGCCATATTCTATTAAATGCTATATTCCATTATATTCCATATTCCAATGTAAGATGACACATCAATGTCAAGAACTGATGAACTCAGTGGTGAAGAGACTGAACTATGAACCACAATTTCCATGGTTGGAATCTTGTCTCCCCCATGAACTCACAAACTGGCCTCTTTGCTTTAGCTGCAATGGAGAAAAACAATGCAGTGACCAGCTTTTGGTATGCAGGCCATGAGTAACACATGGGCACTTTCTGAGGCTGCAATCCTAAAGACACTTTCCTGGGAGTAAGACCCATTGAATATAATGGAGCTTACTTTAGAGTAGACATGGTTAGGATTGCAGCCTGAGTCACTTGCACAAAGCTGAAAAACATTTACCCTAAATAATAACAAAGCACCACTTCCTAGATTTATTTGCTACTTCTTACACAGCATGATCTCTAAAGCTGCAGGTGACACATACAGGGCAGCTGCATCTACTCTACTTAATTTTCTGTGGTTGGAAAATGGGGAGAAAAGTGGGAAATGAATGATGGAAGGTAAAAGGTAAAGGTGCTCCCTGCAGGTCATACTGCTAGTTGTGACTGTCTGGAGGGCGCAGTGCTCATACCCATCTGTATACCTTTAGAGCCAGTGTTGTCCAAAGACACTTCCGGGATCATGGGTTCATGGCATGACTGCTGAAGGCACACATGAAGGAACACTGTTTTACATTTCCACCGAGGTGGTACCTAGTTATCTACTTGCATTTGCATGCTTTTGAACTGCTAAGTTGGCAGGAACTGCTAGATGGGCTAAGAACAGGAGCTCACTCCATCTTGTAGGACTTAGGTCTCGAACCTTGGGCTGCTGGTTAACAGACACAGTGTCTTAACCATTTGTGCCACCACAGTCCACTGGGAAATGAATGATGGAAGGAGAGAAAGTCAGTAGTGTGGAAGTTAGAGATCTCTTTCTGCTAACCGGCAAGTCACTCGCCTATCCTAGAAGGCCTGGAACAGGGTAGCCATGTGCCCTCTTTTTCCAGGATATAGCCTGGATTTTAGCTTTGGATCCTGGAGAATCTTTAATACTCTCCTTTTCCTTGTAATGGGCAGCTTGAAGCCTTCTTGTATTTAAGAAATTATATGTAATAAATGAAATGTAACCATTTCAATTTTAATAACAAGTAATCTAGTGTTGAAATTAACCAGTGAAAGCAATGTACAGGGTGATTCAAAATGAATGGGACACAAAGAAAACATACCTGTTTTGAATCACCATGTATATGAGTGTTTTGTCATGTCCTACATTTTTCTTGGATGTCTTACATTTTGGGACTCCTTGTTATCTTTTTTTGTGTTTTGTTATGACATATGTTAACCTTGGCCTGGAACAGGCTGGGAAATGTGGTGGAGGCCAAGCAGGTCAGTGCAGAGATGGCCAATGAGATCAGCAAAACCCAGGTGGCCCAGCTGGAAAGAGATACCGTTTTGGGGAAATTGATCCCTGCTCATATTTGAGCAGAGGAAGTGATAGACAGAGGGAGGCTGGGCTGTGCAAAAGAGAAATGAATGTACCTAGTGCTATTTTTCTGGTAAAATAGGTGCCAATATTCACTTGCTGGTACTCACAGGTATTCACCTGTGTGTGTATGTGTCAGAGGTGCCAGTACTCACACAGAAGTGCTGGTACTCCATATGCGTGTGTACCCACTCAGAAAGACCCCTGAATATACAAAATATGGAATTCAGAATGGGTCCTGCATTGCTGGACTAAAAGTCCAAGCAGGTCACCTCTCTGGCCCCATTAACACTCAGCCAACAGGCAGCAGCACCCCTGTGTGTTTTGCTCTGCCTCTTCTTGCTTTCAGAGAGCCCTTGAACTTGGAGGCTCAGTTTAACCATTGTAATCACTAAAAGTGGCATTAAATTGGAGTGGCACATTCAAGATTCTCTACATAAAAAGTGGAATACTGGGGGTTGGCCACTTTGCCTTACTGGGTTGTTAAGGCTGAATCCAGATAATACATGTGAAGTGTATAGCACATTCATACAGAGCTATACGAATGTCAAGTGGACAAATTGATGGTGAGACCACATTTGGAGTACTGTGTCCAATTCTGGTAGCCACATCTCAAAAAGGATATGGAAGAAATTGAGAAAGTTCAGAGGAGAGCGATCAAAATAACTGATGATCTGGGACACCTTCTATATGAGGAAAGGGGCTCATTTGGGGCTCTTCAGTCTTGAGAAGAAGCACTTGAGGGGAGACATGATATAGATGTATAAAATTATGCAAGGGATGGATAGAGTGGTTAAGGAGATGCTCTTTTTCCTTTCACATAGGTCCAGAACTAAGGGACACCTTCCAAAACTGAACGTTGGAAGGGTTAGGATGGAAAAGAGAAAATTTTTACCCAGTGTGTGGTTGTTCTGTGGAACTCCCTGCAATAAGATATTGTGATTGTGATAGAAAGACCATCATGGGGTTACAAGCCATGAGGGTTGTGTGTAGATGTGGACAACCTCACAATACTCACATGAATTTACTTGTTGGAACATTAAATGGGAGAACAAAACCTTTTTGTACCAATCAAAAACGGTTGAGCAGTAAACCAATAAGTTGATCAGACATCATACTGACTAGAAGCACAGATAATGGCAATTCAATTGGCCCCATATTGATCACTGAACTAGATATTTATCTAAAGAAAAGTTAGTGGGAGACTGTTGTGCTGAACTGAGATGGAGTTCATATAGGTATATGAGGTATTGTATCCCTTAGGTTCTCTATTTTCAAGCAATTTGTATGTGTGAACAGTCTTCACAGGTATCACAGAGCTTTTGTAAATCCTTTAAACACTTATCGAGGCAGTTCACAGGTGTTCGCTTCTGAGTTTCTGAGCAATTGGACTCCAGGCATCCTAAGAGACAAATTCAGACTTAACAATAAAAGCCGCTCATCAGGGTGGACAATTGCTCTTTAGACTCTTGTGTGAAAATTGGGAGGAGAGACTCAAAATGACAACTGTTCCTTGCTCATGGCAACCTTCAGTTTTAAACACACTGTCATAGTCAGATGCACATGCACGTGTGCACACCCAGGTACATGCACACGCACGCACATACGCACTATGGTTATGAGGCTCCTGTGAGTCAACTGCTGTACTCAATTATGGACTCTCTTGGGGTCAGAACACAGCTAGTATTTCTATAACATTTGCCTTACTTACAAATACACAGGTGGAATATAGGATTCAGGGAAATAGTAGGGTGTTCTTAGAAGCAGCAATATCTTCTTCTATACTAATAAAAGGCTAATTCTGTTTGTCTGTCCTTCCGTCAGATAACCCTCTAGCTCTGCCCACGACTGCTCTACATAGACATATTATACCTTTTTGGAATTGGGATGATCCCAGGTTTAACCCCCACACACAACCCAGCTCCACATCCACACACAACACAATTCCACACACATGCTAAAACCCCTTTAGCTCCGCCCACTCCTGCTCTACATGGAGTGCAGCTTTTAAGCTAGCATAATAATACGGATGCAATCCTAAGCTCCAGTTAGGCCAGCATCCGCCCCAGCGTAACTTCTCTGTTAACCTGGGATTGTCACAAATGTGCCACAGGGCAGTTCTTCCCCACCCTGGTGGCGTTAGGCCAGTGTACAGGCATACGCCAACATCCCACAGAAAGATATGCCAGGTGAGTTAGGCTGGCCTAAATTGGTTAGGATTGCAGCCTACATCACTTTCAAAGAAATTTATCAGGGCTTTCAAAGAAAAGTCTACTTGAAAGACCAGAGTTCAAATCCACACTTTAGGTGCAATCCTAAAGACACTTTCCTGGGAGTAAGTCCCACTGAACACAGTGAGGCTAACTTTTGAGTAGACATGGTTAGGATTGCACCCTAAGTGATGATGATCTGTGCTTGACCTTGGTTTATCACTTCTAATTCAACCCATCTCACAAGCAGAGCTGTAACGAGGGCAGAGCCTAAAGGGTACTGGACCTGGGTGCTCCACCAAAAGGAGCAAAATTGGCCCCAAGTTCTACCCTATAACATTTTGCCCTGTGGCATCTTCCAGCACCAGAGGAGGAACAGTGGGGTGCTTTCTGAATCAGAGGGTAAACACTTGGGCAGTGCCAATCTCTTCTCCAAAAGATACTGCCTTAGTGCTGGTTGTGGCACCAAGACAGTCACCTCCAAGTTCTCCCCAAGAGAAGGGGCAAAGGCTGTTTTGTGTGCCAACCATCTCCTTTGGGGAGAACCTTGAAATGAGATTGTGATATCATGTGATTTTGTAATGTCACTGTTCTGGGAAGCTGGTGTGTGCAATTGTCAGCGCCCTTAATGCCAGGTCAAGATGTTATGCCTTTTTTTACAATGTTGCTATAAGAAAATGGAAAAAACCATGTGCGCTGTCCTGAGCTCTTTAGAGGAAGGTGGAAACAAAATGTCATGAACATAATATAATACAACATCAGTAAGTAAAATCTGGCTTTCTCTTTTAAATCCTCCCTAACGGTTTTGGCACCCCGTGACAGCTCTAATATAAAAGGAACACTATAGCAGGGGCTCATTTTCTTCATTAATGAGAACAGTGTACAGAAGATACCATTTCATTTGAGAGTAAGCAAACACTTTCTGACAGTCTGCACAAAATGTCAACCCAGACGATATATGGTATTGGAGAGCATGCCTGAAAATATTTTTTTTTCTTGCCTGAAAATAATATGATTATTTAAACTCTTGGTTATCTTTGAAAGCCATCAAGTGAGACTAGGGAATATGGAGTTGGCTTTGCAGTTAGAAACACCCTACTTGGATCCATTATCCCACCTACTGGAGGAAGTGAAAGAATTCTGTCTCTGCAGCTACAGACATCAGTAGGGCTGGTCACTCTTATTAGCACATATGCACCAACACTGTCATCTTCAGCAGAATCCAAAGACAAATTCTATGATGACCTGGCTGTCACTATCAAGAAAATCCCTGAGAAAGAACCATTGTTTATCCTTGGTGATTTTAATGCAAGAGTTGGATCTGACCATAGTTCTTGGCCCGCTTGTCTAGGTCGTTTTGGCATCGGGAAGATGAATGAAAACGGCCAACGCCTGCTAGAGTTTTGCTGCTATCATGATTTTTGCATTAGCAACACATTCTTTAACACAAAGCCTCAACACAGAGTGTCTTGGCAACACCCTAGATCGAAGCATTGGCATCAGCTTGATTTGATCCTCACCAGGCGCTCCAGCCTTCCCAACATTAAGATCACACGTAGCTATCAGAGTGCTGATTGCGATACTGACCACTCCTTGGTGTGCAGCAGTGTAAAACTGCAAGCAAAGAGGGTGCATCACTCAAAGAAGGAAGGAAGACCACGAATTAACATCAGCAAGACCCGCAGTCTGGAAAAAGTGTTGGAATTTGACCAAGCACTCGAGGAAATCCTCCCAGGCCCGGCTGAGGCAAACGCTTCTGAACGTTTCAAGAACATTTCAAGAATGCTGTTTATGCTACTGCCTTGTCAGTTTTTGGTAAGCAGGTTAGAAAGACAGCAGATTGGTTTGAAGCCCACTCGGAGGAGCTGACACCAGCCCTTGAGGAAAAGAGGAGAGCTCTAACTGCATATAAAGCCTGTTCTAGTGAGCGCAACCTTCAAGCCCTGCGAGCTGCCCATAGCAAAGTCCAACAGATTGCCAGGAGATGTGCTAACAATTATTGGCTGCAGCTTTGCTCTCAGATCCAGGTAGCAGCTGACACAGGCAACATCAAGGGGATGTATGATGGCATCAAGCAGGCCCTAGGTCCAACAGTGAGGAAATCTGCCCCGTTTAAGTCTGCTACAGGTGAGGTCATCCAGGACCGAGCACAACAGATGGCACGCTGGGTGCAGCACTACTCTGAGCTATACTCCAGAGAAAATGTAGTAACTGAAGAAGCATTAAACAACATTGAGTGCCTGCCTGTCTTGGAGGAGCTTGACAGTGAACCAACTTTAGAAGAACTACACAAAGCCCTGGATTCCCTTGCTTTTGGCAAGGCACCTGGGAAAGATAACATCCCTGCTGAAGTTCTGAGGTGCTGTAGAGGGACCATTTCCACTGAACTTTACAAGATATTCTGCCTTTGTTGGAGGGAAGGTGGCGTACCACAGGACATGAAGGATGCTAATATTGTCACACTGTACAAGAACAAAGGCGACAGGGGTGACTGCAACAACTACCGTGGCATCTCTCTTCTTAGTGTTGTAGGGAAGCTGCTTGCCCGTGTCATACTGAAGAGGCTTCAGGTGCTTGCAGAGAGAATCTATCCTGAATCACAGTGTGGATTTCGAGCCAACAGGTCCACCACCGATATGGTATTTTCCCTTCGACAGTTGCAAGAGAAATGTAGGGAACAAAGACAGCCACTCTTTGTAGCCTTCATAGACCTTACAAAGGCTTTTGATTTGGTTAGTAGGGATGGCCTTTTTAAAATCCTCCCCAAGATTGGATGCCCACCTAAGCTCCTCAACATCATCAGGTCCTTTCACGAGGACATGAAGGGCACTGTAGTTTTTGATGGCTTAACATCAGATTCCTTTCACATCCGAAGTGGAGTGAAGCAGGGCTGCGTCCTCGCACCAACTTTATTTGGGATCTATTTTGCAGTCATGCTGAAGCATGCTTTTGGAAACGCAACAGAGGGAATCTATCTCCGGACCAGATCAGACGGAAAACTCTACAATCCTTCCAGACTAAGAGCAAAGTCCAAAGTCCAGCTGAAATGCTTGCGTGAGTTCCTCTTCGCTGATGACGCTGCTGTTACTGCTCACTCTGCCGAAGACCTTCAACGACTTATGGACCGTTTTAGCAAAGCCTGCCAAGACTTTGGACTAACAATCAGCCTGAAGAAAACACAAGTCATGGGTCAGGGTGTGGACTCACCTCCCTGTATCACAATCTCTGAACATGAACTGGAGGTTGTCCATGACTTTGTGTACCTTGGCTCAACTATCTCTGACACTCTCTCCTTAGACTCTGAGCTGAATAAACGCATTGGTAAAGCGGCTACTACATTCTCCAGGCTTACAAAGAGAGTATGGCTTAATAAGAAGCTGACGGAACATACAAAGATTCAGGTCTATAGAGCTTGCGTCCTGAGCACACTCTTGTACTGCAGTGATTCTTGGACCCTTTATGCATGGCAGGAGAGGAAGCTGAACACCTTCCATATGCGCTGTCTCCGACGTATTCTTGGAATCACCTGGCATGACAAAGTCTCAAATGATGCAGTATTGGAACGTGCTGGAATCTCTAGCATGTTCACACTTCTGAAACAGCGGCGTCTACGCTGGCTTGGGCATGTCGTGAGAATGGTTGATTGTCGGATTCCAAAAGATCTCTTATATGGAGAATTAGTGCAGGGAAAGCGCCCAAGAAGGAGACCACAGCTGCGATACAAGGACATCTGCAAGAGGGATCTAAAGGCCTTGGGAATGGACATCAACAGCTGGGAACTGTTGACACGTTCCTCTGACCGCTCAGCGTGGAGGCAAAAGACCCAGCATGGCCTTCTCCAACTGGAAGAGACACTTGTTCGGCAGGCTGAAGCAAAGAGACAGACCCGAAAGCAGCGAAACCTGGGCCTGGGCAGGGGACGGAATTTATTTGTCCTCAGTGTGGAAGGGATTTCCACTCTCAAATTGGCCTTTTTAGCCACACTAGATGTTGTTTCAGGACCTCCAATCAGAGCACGATACCATAGTCTTTCGAGACTGAAGGATGCCAATAATAAAGGTTATCTTCGATTTTGGTTGTTAGGGCTCCTTTATTTTAAGCAGTAAAGCAAATGCTCCAGTAAAGATCAGGTTTGGAGGGTGGCCAACAATTGTTATCTTTCTTGTAAATGAATCACACTACAATCTTAACCATACTTTCTTGAGAGCAAGCCCCACTGAATACAATAGGGTTTACATCTAAGTAGACCTGCATACAGTTGTGGTGCAAGACTTCTACATTAGCCATTTCTTCCAGATAGGCTGATGCAGGTTTTTCAATCTTAGGTGTGCACATAGTTGGGGAAAGTATCTTGGGCCATGCACACAGAAAATCAACCCAAAAACTTTCTAACAACAGTGCAGGAATATTTTTATAAGAATAGATGAGTCCCATGATGAAAGATATTGCATTGGATCCTCTGATGGCATGCAAAAGTCAATAAAAGAGAGAGGAGGCAAGTGGCTTGGTAGCCTATATACCATATTTTATGGCTTATAACACACACCTTAATATAAGATGCACCTAGATTTAAAGGAGGGAAACAGAGAAAAATGTTGGAGCCAGCTGGCTCCAGGAGGCATTCACTTCATAAGATGCATTGAAATTTCCACCCCCTTTTGGCGATAAAAAGTGTGTCTTATAAGCCAAAAAATATGGTAATTCCCTTTTCTTGTCCTGGCTAGCAAAAACAGATCACATCCCTACTAGTAAACAACTGTCCATATCTTGTGATTCCAAAATTTTGACAATGGGTAACAACTCAGATTTTGCTGCCCCTGCTTACAAATTTCACACTAATACGCTTCAAAGGGCCAAATCTTACGCAATTTTCCGTCTGTGATGCTGCTGCATGTTATAGCTGCATGTTATACGTTTGTCCCCTTACCTCTACGTTGTGGTTGCAACAGTGCTGGAAAATTATATAGGATTGGGCGTTCAATTGACTGGAAGCTGAATAGACTGTAAAGGGTTTTATGTGTGCAGCTGGAGCTCCAGAGAGACTCTTCTTTCATCCCTGCTTATTGTGCACTGAGGGTGGCTGGCTGCCTCAGCTTGTCTTGGGTGGAGGCTTGCCGGTCCAGGCAAGGGGGGGCAAAGCTCAAGGGGGGAAGACCCCCAGTCAGGCAGGGCAGAAGCCAAGTCAACCATGGGCAGAACGGGGAGGAGAGAGACAGAGAGAGGAAACAAAGGAGCAGAAGCTCCACAGCAAGTCTGACCACCTGCAGAGGCAGGATGGCACTGGAAGCTCTGAGTGTCCCTCTGGTGACATGATGCAGAAACTTTGTCCAGTCTGCCTCTACACAAGACGGGCAACCTGTGCTGTGACAAATGCTCTCCCTCCCTCCAGAGAAACATGTTTAATTTGCCGACATAAGTATTTTCAACAGGGCCCCAGTTTTCCTGATACGTTTTCCCAGTTTTCCAGTTTTCTTGAAGGTGCAATGATTACTAAAAGGAGTTAAACTTTGGGGCTCACCAGCTAGTTCCTTAGATGGAAAGAAGCTTTTCAGCTGAGTTTGTTTAGTCTTACTGCCAAATGAGTTAGAGAAGTTGGCAGACCAAGAGGGGCTCAGAGATTTATCATTCACTTTTTCTTACCCATTATGTGGGGTAGGAGGAGAAGGTAAGTGAGGATTCAAGGCAGACCGTAGGACATTGGGAGACCAGAGAAATCAGAAGAATCCAAAGAATAACAAGTTGAAGAGAGATCAGGCCATTACCAGAAGTCAGTCGGGTCTCGAACTACATTTCTTTTCTTATTTCAACAGCAACAGTTTGGAAGTAGATTGGAAGAATGAAGAAGCAGATTCATTTTTTCAGGAAAGAAAATGTGTGGAAATAGCAGTGTGGAAATAGCTTCTCTTAGTGTGGTCACATGAAGATCCATGGGACTGGGAACTTAACCATTAACCACTTAGAAAAAGCCATTAGTCAGGAATTGGCTGCCTTGATAGACAGTTGTGTCTCCACAGGCTCTGACAATGGCTAACCGAGCCTTGAAGGACACCAAGAAATGAAAGGTCCTTGCCGTTGTCCAGTGCCCTGATTTCTTCTGACATCTGCTTGCCCTCATCAGGACTCTCTATTTCCCCTGATACTGGGCCTCCAATGGTTGGGCATCTGGGAATGTTTAGACTTGGTTGCAGTGGACACATGGCCCTGAACATCCTTTGAGAACTGATGACTGATGAGAGTTTAAGGCCTTCCATGGACCTGCTGCCTGACCACATTCTTCTCAGGAGATCTTTGATGACCCAGATCCTTCTAGTTGGATTCACAACTGATGGCAATCAATTTATTAATTATGCTGTTTTACAAGCACGCATGATGGAATGAGCTCTCATAACTTGTTCCAGCTCCTGACAACCTAGCAGTTCGAAAGCATGCAAATGTACGTAGATAAAAAGTACCACGTTGGTGGGAAAGACAACATCCTGGAGACAGGCCCTTGAGGCCCTTGAGACAGGCCCTCACCTGTCTCAAGGGTGACAGGCCCTTGAGAAGCTGGCCAGGTTTCCTCATGTCACATCCATCATGGATTGGATGAAACTCCAATCCGCAACAAGCAGACATCATAACCACATGATACAAATGCTGAAGAAACTGCCTTTTTACTCTTTTACAAGCATTAATTCAGCATTTAATAAGAACACAATACCTGCTGAAATCAGCCTGAAGTTATTACTGTAAAAAAATACTTAAAAATTTAATGTGCTGCTCTAAAAAACTGATTTTATCAAAAGTTTTAAGGAAAGCTAAATAATAAATTTATTGTAATTTTTTTAAAGGAATGTGGCTGGAATGTTAGTGCTGGGTGCGTTGGTGCTGATTTAGGTACTGAAGTTGTTGCCTGGGTCAAAGCAGCCACCTGTTGTAATAGGACAGCTTGCTGAGTGGCCATTATATTAAGCATTCTCTGTTGACCCTGGCATGGGTCTTCTGCTGTATAAAGTCTATATTCACTATATCACTTTCACAATTATTAAGAGTATTTTCTTTTTCCTACATCCACAGAATGTCCTTAGGTCTCCCCTTATCTGGGATATGCTTTGTACTCAGAACACAAGTGTTCTGCTTTAATCCCAGTGTTAACTGTGAGTTGCAGAATTTCTTGACAAGCTCTGATGCTTGGCTACTGGGTGAAGTCCTGGCATTTTCCTTGTAGGCTTGCCCTGGTCTGTCTGATAGTGGGTTGATTGTGTCCTGCTGTATCATCTGCAGTTGATCCCATCTGCTCACAATAATGGGGCCTGAGGTATCTTTTTATGGGGAGCATCCCTCCTCAATGGGGTGCCTGGGGGTTGGAGGATGCCTATCTTTTCAGCCTTCCTCCCCCACAGGAGCACTGCCAGACTCCCACCATTCCAGCCACGCTCCAACTGACAGTTGTAGCTGGTTCAACTGTCACATCCCCTTCTGGCCCTACAATCCAGAGTAACTACGGGAGCACGTAAGAGACATTACGTGTACCCATAGTTACTGCACCATCTAATGAAAACCTATGGGAAATTTATTCTGCAATCCACAGCAAATTGTTCTTACACCAGAGCAAGGACTCCCCATAGTTACTCTGGATTGTGCCCTAAGTCTCATTGGGGTTTAATCTCTGGGCCACTTCTAATCATGGGCTTTTCTCTTGCCCCCTTGGTGATAATTTTTGGTGTGTTCCCTGGCTCTCCTTCCCCCAAATAGACCACAACGCCTCATCAAAAATGTATAATATATAAAGGTCTGTTTGGTGGTTATTAAAGCAGGCCTCTGTCAGTCTTGAAAGACTATGGTATTGTGCTCAGCGCTGCATACGCTCCGTGCAAAGCACGAAAGCCTGGGTTGGATTAAGGGCTGTGGGTGGCGCAAGCAGTAAAGACGCTGTGCCTGTTAACCAGCAGGCCAGGGTTCGAGACCTGGGTCGGCCCCACAAGACAGGGTGAGCTCCTGTCCTTAGCCCAGCTCTGCGACGCCAGCTGGATCCAATTGTATTGGCTCTGCCTTTCCATTGGACTAATTAAGTGGCGTTGAGAGGAGGGATTTGCTGCTTGGGTAACAGCAGATCCTCCATAACAATCCAACCCAGGCTTTCGTGCTTTGCATGCAGCGTATGCAGCGCCGAGCACGATACCATAGTCTTTCAAGACTGACGGAGGCCTGGTGGTTATTCCATGGAATGATTACCAAAAGCATAGGCAAGATCACACAAATGTGCTTCTGCTTAAATGCTCTATCAGATTTAACTTGTGCATGAACCATGCAAGAAGCCTTGACTATGAATAAGGTTTGAAGCAGATATCACTTGTACCAGCCAGCTGTTTTCATGTTAACAGTAGCTAAAAAAGTAGTGCTGTGATCACAGAAATGGCCCAAAGTCTAATCCCGAGTTCAGTTGCAGAGAACTGTATTTAAGTCAATTTATTCTAATTAAAGTCAATAGGACTAAAGGCAGCTTAAAGGCAAATCATCTTGTTTACTGGTAGGTGGTCCACAGCCAGAGGTTCTGTCAGGAAGAGTTAATTAGTATTTTCGAAGACGAGATAGCATGAATATTTCTGACACAGTTTGGAGTCAGATGGAATTGATGGGTACATGATCAGAAGTTACTCTAATATTTGGAGTAATATTTGGAATACTATTTTCATTTAAAGTTCCTGACTTCTTTAAATTAAAGATTCATGTCAACCAAAATGCATGTGATGCAGTGATGCTTAAAAGATGCAATGCCTGGAACATCGCATTGTGAACAAAAAGTCTTAGAATTGTGTTGGGTCATAGTAAAATCAGTAGTGTCTCTCAACCCCTTACATCAATGTTAAACCTAGAGCACAATCCTAACCATGTCTACTCAGAAATAAGCCCCATTGTGTTCAATGGGTCTTACTCCTAGGAAAATGTCTTTAGGATTGCAGCCTTAGTGGCAGTCAGTGAGGTAAGAATGGAGGAATTAAGGTGAAGTTGGCAACAAGGGATGACCATCTGGGGCACAGGAAAAAGCTTTAGGGCTGTCAAAGAGATCTTTGTTGCCTGGAGAAAATGGTAATAACTGTCATTAATGCTTCCAAACTGCTGCTCTTACCACAGTCACCACAAAGACAAGCAGTGGTGGTCCATCAATTAATTAAGCAAGGATGGAGGTCTATTGGTGGCAGATTGCAGGGAGATGGGGAATGTGAGAATAGTGGATCCTTCAGTCTAAGGCTGCTGCTGTCCCTGCCTCTCTCCAACCTGCTGCAGAAGCAGCCCATATTGATCTGCTTTTTGCCCACTGAGTGGAAAGTCAATCATCCACCTCTGTATGTTCCTCCAAGTACAGTTTTTTTCAAGTAGTGCAGAACTTTCAGATAGATTTACAAGGATTATACAAACCTTCTTATACAAAAGAACCACCTTCATTTGTGTTCCCCTTTAAATCAAACTCTGTACTACTTCTGCAGTAGAAGAAACTGTGCGGCTAGTATGTATAGTGGTTTATTTTTTGTTTGTATTTGGACAGAGGCAGTGGGTCCAAGGAGGCATCAGGTGGTGTTCTGGGTTGCACCATTGAAAATAAAAGTGTCCTTAGCCCTAGACCCTTATGGGGACCCTTGTTTCAGGAACAGCAGCCTGAAATGTACTTCGGCAACCACACTGTCTTGTGCCATCTGTTTACAATAGCCATAATGGCTTATGGGCTGTGGGTGGCGCAAGCGGTTAAGGCGCTGTGCCTGTTAACCAGCAGGTCAGGGTTCGAGACCCGGGTTGGCCCCACAAGACAGGGTGAGCTCCTGTCCTTAGCCCAGCTCTGCGATGCCAGCTGGATCCAATCGTATTGGCTCTGCCTTTCCATTGGACTAATTCAGTGGCGTGGAGAGGGGAGATTTGCTGCTTGGGTAACAGCCTATCCTCCATAACAATCCAACCCAGGCTTTCATGCTTTGCATGCAGCGTATGCAGCGCCAAGCACGATACCATAGTCTCTCAAGACTAACCGAGGCCTAGTGGTTTGGATTGCTTAGACCTGTAAGATCCAGGTTCAAATCCTCACTCAGCTATGAAGCTGAGAGAGAGAGAGAGAGAGAGAGAGAGAAAGAGAGAGAGAGATATGAAGCAAACTCCTGTGTGCCATAAATTCATAAAACTCCATGACCAAGTTCTCAAAATATTCAAGTACACAATGAGAAGTAGTTGAAAAGAGTGAATCTTATCATGAAGAATGATTATAGCTGGAGGATTTATGAAATCCATTACACTAATAGCCAGCATTTGGTTAAAAACTACAATACATTTTAGTGTGCCTTTTTACAGGGGGAAAAAACTTCTTTTGTATTGCAAGTCTTCTGAATAAAGGATTGTGCTATAGGCAGGTCTATCCATCTGGAAGTTAGTCCCATTGATTTCAGTAAGTCCCAGATTCATGTGTATAGGATTGCAGCTTTAATGATGCAGATAAGAATATAAATTATTTAGATCTTCTTGGAAAAAAGGAACCTGTAAGTAGAGCTAGATTTAATCATTGGTACAACAAAGAGATTCTTTAACACTTATCTTACAAAAATCATTTTAAGCCAAATCATTAAAATAATTACAGTGTAGGAAAAAGCAGCTAAGATGAATAACAATGGGTGGAATCAGGTACTGCTAATCACTAAGTACTTAACAGAACAAAAGCCACCCCAAACTTCCTAGCATTATGCATGTGGACATCTGTGTGGAAGTAATTAGATAATGAAAATTCATTTTAATTCCATCTGGAATACTTTCAGTCTATCTGAGTCAAAATATACTTTGCAAATTCTCTTCTGCAATACAGCTGTGCTGAAAAATATGTATACACTTCAAATGAAAGCGTTCTGGTTTTACAGCAGGGTCTATCAATTAGAGAAGCTGTCAGACAGAAGTGCTCATGTAATTAAATAGGCATCAATATTCATGGATCTCAGAGGAAGCATGTTCAGCATTCCGGTATTGGAGTCCCTCTAGTGGTGCTGGCATTTATAGCGCCTCAGCTTTCAGTAATATTTCATTTCTATAAAGTCAGCGGTGTCAGTGCCAGTGTCTCTCAAGGCGACCATCAGGACCTTTTAGCAGAATCTGGGCTTAAATATTTCAGTGATTTCAATGAATTGAGGTCTACTGATTGATCTTATGGAAGGACAGAAATGGAAAACACCAGAGTCGCAAACTCTGATTCAATGAAGACATGTAATGCCCTGCATAGCCAATGAGGTCTTACCCTCTACAAAATTCATCTTAAGTACTGAAAGCTGCTAACGCATTGATCTGTGCTTTCACCTTATAGAGAGAACAGCTTTTGCATTCTCTTCTTCCATCTCCTTTTTTCTCTTGCCCTCCCTCCCTGCCCTATCACAGTGCCTTGGCTGATAATGGATTTTTGTCCAAGAGAAATCAGAAGCAACAGAAACAAAAGATCATCTACATGAAAAATCAGTCATCTGCCAACTGTAACTGTAAGTACAACCCTGCCGTAAGAATTGCCAGCTAAGTTGCACGCTTGTGAAGTTACTGGGTTAACATGGGACAAAAGAAAAATGTTAGTGAATGGATTGTAATGATTTTTTTAAATAGCAAAACACCACCTGTCAGGGCTCACTCCTTTTTTCCTTTTTCTTGTAGATGAATCTCTAGTCATGGTGGGTGGGCAGGACAGTCTATTCTTCATTTAAGGTGATCACAACACCAAATGTGTGCTTGCCCAACTGGCAGCAGGAGTGTTAAAGAAGACGATGAATCCAGAGAATTTCACATCCCAGAGTTTTCTTTTGGAAATCCACAACAACACCAGCAGTTTATTCTTGGGGCTCCAGCTGGTTCAGTTCTACAAGCCGCTCATCATTCCTTGCTATTCCCTGGTGGTGTTTGTCGGCATTATAGGGAACTATCTCCTGATCTATGTTATCTGCAGGACCAAAAAGATGCACAATGTCACCAACTTCCTTGTGGGAAACCTGGCATTCTCGGACATGCTCATGTGTGCCACCTGTGTTCCCTTGACCCTGGCATATACCTTTGAGCCCAGAGGGTGGGTCTATGGGCACTTCATGTGCTACTTTGTGTTCCTAATGCAGCCGGTTACAGTATTTGTGTCTGTTTTCACTCTGACTGTCATTGCCGTGGACCGGTATTACGCCATGGTTTATCCATTCCGAAGGAGGCTGACAATACCAATCTGTGTCTATATTCTGGCTGCTATCTGGGTGCTGAGTTGTGTCCTGGCTGCCCCAGCCTTGGTCTGCACTTACCACACTGAATTCCCCAAACTGGAGTTCTCCATCTGTGAAGAATTTTGGTTTGGCATGGAAAGAGATCGCTTAGCCTATGCCTACAGTACCCTCATCCTGACTTATGTGCTGCCCTTAACAGTCATCTCTGTGTCTTACCTGAGGATCTCTGTGAAGCTGAAAAACCGAGTGGTCCCAGGAAACATCACTCAGAGCCAAGCTGAGAATGACCGAGCCAGGAGAAGGAAGACTTTTCGCCTGCTGGTCTTGGTGGTAGTGGCCTTTGGAGTTTGCTGGCTGCCTTTGCACATCTTTAACATGATCAAGGACATTGATATTAGACTGATTGATAAGCAGTATTTTAATCTCATTCAGCTGCTTTGCCACTGGTTTGCAATGATGTCTGCTTGCACCAATGCTTTCCTTTATGCTTGGCTGCATGATAGCTTCAGGGGAGAGCTGAAGAAAATGTTTGCCTGGAGGAAGAAAAAGATTGTTCCTGCCACAAACTGTATTGTGGCTAGTGTGGTGCTATAAAGGTGGCCTTTTCTTAGTTGCAGTGTTGCTGTAACAGTGATGAGTATGAAAGGTCTCCCATTGCATTGTAGTTGATATGTGAGAATTTTCAAGATGGCTCAGTTTATCCGAACCCAAACATTGTGACAAGAAACTGAATTCTTGATCCAGAATAAATATGAATAAAAGAAATGTGTACCTGATTTCTTATGTTGCACAATATTTGGGGGGTCATGGGGAAATGCTTAGAAAACTATGGGTTAATTGGGAATTTGAGTTAAGGGGGGAAGAGACTGTGAGCACAAGCCTAACTGTCTACTAACATGTCTACTTAAAAGAAAGCCCGATTGTGTTCAATGGGTTTTACTTTCAGGAAAGTGTCTTTAGGAGTGCAACATATGTGTCTTTCATTAAGAAGCAACCAGTCACATTCCTTCATCACTGTCCATTTGTTTGTTTCCTGGTTGCTTCTTAATTTTGCTAAATCAGGCTAAATCTGATGGCAAAGCCACAGGCACACACGCATGCACAAAGGGATCCCTTTGTGCATGCGTGTGTGCCTGTGGCTTTGCCATCAGATTTAGCCTAAAGTGGAGTGCAACATAGATTTCCTGCTTAGGCAAAACAGGAGAATAAGACAGATGTTAAACATTTTTGGATAAAAACAAGCAAAACTTCTTATAGTTTCAGCCATTCTTATTTCCTGGAGATGCTCAGTATTAATTATGTGTTTACTATGGCATTTACCAATGCAATTCAATATATACTGTTTTCATAGAATTAGAATATTTGCCATGGGAAAGACGCTTCTGGTCTTAAGAGCACTATCATATGCTTATCTAAAAAATCTACTCTGTTTTCTTCAGGGGGTTTAATCTTAGGAAAGGCATGCATAAGATGGCTGCGGGTGTAACAAAGAGGGTTTACTCTGGATCATGCTTTTATCAATGTCTGGACGTGAGAACTCCTTAGAGTCAATAACTGTCTAGGAATCTTCTCTTAAGAAATTAATAATTCCAACAGGTGAGTTCTTGATACCAGGGAGATTCCAAAGAATACACGATATTTAGGAAAAAAAATTATCTTTATATTAAAAACATACACACAACAGGTTCCCAAACATTTAACATAAGTTTACCAAGCACAGCAAACAATAAGTTTCCCCAGTCTCAGTTTCATTTATCCAGCCCTGCTTATGGACATTCCAAACCATAGAGCAAAGAGAGGAACTTTTCCATCCTACTCCTTCCTTTCCCCTCCTGTCCACCTTACTTCCTTTAGAGCTCTTAAAGGGGCTCACCATCCACATACCAGCCACAGGTGTAGCTAGTGACTACATCAAAGGCAGCCCTAGTGCTCTCTCTCCCCCTACTCCAAAGGTCACCCAAAGCAGCTAACAAGCAAAGATTTATACAGCAACTGTTGAAATGTACCCACATTGTGGGAGTAAAATGCCCCCCCATGTGCCATCCATTGCGGGAGTAAAATTTCAAGAATATTTGTGGGCCTGAGAATGGCAGGGCACTACTGAGCACCAACAGTCACTGGGCATGGGAAGGTATTGGCAGAGAGCACTGGGCATTCCGTCCAGGCATTGTTGTGCAAAATGGGCCACAATGCACCACCATGCAGTGGTGGTCCCCCAACCCTCCCTCCCATGCATCATCCACCCCATGCGCTGTTCTACCGTGCACGATTCCCCGTGCACAATTCCCCCCATGCACCATCTTGCTCCTCCTGTGCACCAGGCACTACTGGGTACCAAATTGGCTCTTGATGTGTCCTTATCACAGAAGGAATACACTCCCCAAATTTCTTGCTTCTAGGTGCAGGGTTGGGGGCTGGATGTTGATCAGTCAGTCTTCAGTGTTAAGTATAGGGACAAAAATGCATTGCATGCCTTTTCACCGCCTTCTGGTTTGAATTTCCAAAAATTGTTTCTTGGTGGATGACTACATCATGAAAAAAACACTTTCCCCAAATTTAATGCTTCTAGGTCCAGTGGTTTTGGCTGGGCATTGATGAGTGAGTGAGCGAGTGAGTTAATCAGTCAATAAGTGACCTTTCAACTTTATATATATACAGTGGCGCCTCATATAACAAACACCTCACGTAAAGTATGTTTCACAAACAAAAATTTCTCTAGGATTCTGCTTCACATAACAAACTGTATTTCATGTAACAAAAACACTCATAGGCAGTTAGGGCAGACGCGCTGGCCGGCAGCCCTTTTAAAAAGCGTCAGGGCTGCCTAGTGCGTCTGCCCATAGCGAAAGCAATACTTCTGCGCTGTTCCTCCTGTGGCTGGGAGTCCGCTGGGCAGAGGGAGAGCACAGCAGTGGAGAAGAGGGAAGCAGCTCAGGGCTAGCCAGAAGGGAGCAGGGGAGAGAGGCTCAGGATGAAGAGAAGGAGAAAGTGGGGGGACACTTGGAAAGTGTCTTGGATTGCAGCCTCCTAAGCATGTCTACCCAGAAGTAAGCCCCATTGTGTTAAATGGGTCTTACTCCCAGGAAAGTGTCTTTAGGACTGCAGCCTAAGTAGACTTCATAGGATCATGCACATTGAATGCATGCTTTGAAATCAATTCTAGTGTTTTGTCATCATTTTAATATCCAGTTAATATTTGTATATGAATTTTTTTGTGTTGTGGAACCAATCGTCTGAGTTTCCATTTTTTCCTATGGAAAATCTGCTTCACGTAAAGAACGTTTCACATAACAAACATGCCTCAGGAATGGATTAAATTTGTTACATGGGGGATTAAATTTGTCACATAGGCCCCACTATATGGGCTAGCAGAATTTACCCGCTGTTGCAGGTGTAAAATTGAAAGAATATTTGTAAAAATAATAAAGAACTAAATGTCTTCAAGTAAATATTTTTTAATTAAATGTAATATAACTAGCGAGAAGCATACCTGCATTGCGGGAGTAAAATTCCCCCATGAGACATCCCCCCATGGCTCAATATCCCCCATGTGCAACATACCCCATGCGCAACTCCCCCCGGGCGCATCAGTCCCCAATGTGCAAAATCCCCCACGCGCAACATCCCCCTTGCGCATCAGTCCCCCATGCGCATCAGTCCCCCATGCGCAACAACTCCCATGTGCATCAGTCCCCAATGCGCATCAGTCCCCAATGCGCATCAGTCCCCCATGCGCATCAACCATCCCATGAACATCAGTCCCCCATGCGCAACATCCCCAATGCGCATCAGTCCCCCATGCGCATCAACCACCCCATGAACATCAGTCCCCCATGCGCAACTTCCCCATGTGCATCAACCCGCATGGGCATCAACCCGCATGCACATCAACCTCCATGCGCAAGTTCCCCATGTGCATCAATCCCTATGCGCATCAACCCCCATGCGCAACATCCCCCGTGCATCAATCTCCATGCACAACATCCCCCCATGCGCATCAGTCCCCCATGTGTTTCAACCCCCATGTGCAACTTCCCCCATGCGCATCAACCCCCATGCGCAACAACCCCATGTGCATCAGTCCCCCATGCGCAACTTCCCCCATGCACATCAACCCCGCATGTACAACTTCCCCCATGCGCATCAACACCCATGTGCAACATTCCCCCATGTGCATCATTCCCCCATGCTCATTAGTCCCCCATGTGCAGCTTCCCCATGCTCCTCAGTCCCCCATGTGCAACATACCCCATGCGCATCATCTCCACATGCGCATCAACCCCCCTGCGCATCAACCCCCTATGCGCAACATCCCCCATGCACAACATCCCCATGCGCAAACTTCCTCTATGTGCATCAACCCCCATGTGCATCAGTCCCCCATGCAACTTCCCCGTGTGCAACTTCCCCCGTGCACATCAACCCCCATGTGCAACAATCCCCATGCGCATCAGTCCCCCATGCACAAATTTCCCCATGCGCATCAACCCCCATGCACAACATTCCCCCATGCACAACATTCCCCCATGCACAACATTCCCCCATGTGCATCATTCCCCCATGCGCATCAGTCCCCCATGCGCAGCTTCCCCCATACACATCAGTTCCCATGCACAACATCCCCCATGCGCAACATCCCCCATGCGCAACTGTCCCCATGCGCATCAACCCCCATGTGCGTATCAGTCCCCCGCGCATCAACCCCCATGCGCAACATCACCCCATGCACAACATCCCCCATGCGCAACCTTCCCCAATGTGCATTTCCCCATTGCCATTCCCCCATGCACATCAATTCCCCCATGCTCATCACTCCCCCATGCGCATCAGTCCCCATGAGCAACATCCCCATGCACAATATCCCCCATGTGCATCATCTCCACATGGGTATCAACCCCCCTGCGCAACATCCCCCCTGTGCAACATCCCGCATGTGCATCAACCCCGCATGCGCAACTTCCCCATGCATATCAACTCCCATGTGCAACATTCCCCAATGCGCATCATCCCCCGTGTACATTAGTTCCCCCATGCTCATCAGTCCCACATGTGCATCAGTCCCCATGTGCAACATCCCCACACACAACATCCCCCATGCACATCATCTCCACATGCACATCAACCCCCCCATGCGCATCATCTCCATATGTGCATCAACCCCCCTGCGCAACATCCCCCCATGCGCAACATCTCCCCATGTGCATAAACCACCATGCGCAACTTCCCCCACGCACAACATCCCTCCATGCGCAACATCCCCCCATGCACATCTTTCCATGCGCAGCATCGTCCCCAGCGTAACCTCTTCCTCCGAACAACGTCTCCACAGTGCACCAGGCAGCAAGCACCAAATTGTCTGGAGGTTGGTCAGTCTTCCATGTTAAGTATAGGACAAAAACACGTTGCACCCCTTTTCAGCCCCTTAAGGATTAAATTTCTCCACATCTGTTCTTGGCGGGTGTTCATGTGACAGAAGGAACTCCCTCCGCGAATTTCATGCTTCTAGGTCCGGGGACTGGAGCGGAATGTTGATGAGTCATCAATTCCTCAATGCAAAGAATAGGGAGGAAAACACATTACCCCCTTCCGGTTGGAATTTCGGAAAACTGGTTCTTAGTGCACCCCTTGGTCATGGAAGGAACACACAACCCAAGTTTCACGCTTCTAGGCCTGGCGGTTTTGGCAGGGTGGTGAGCAGTCAGTGAGTGAGTGAGTGAGTCAGTCAGTCAGTCAGTGACTTTTCTCTTTTATATATACAGATGATTTCAGAAACCCATATGTTGCATTTGTGAAATAGAAAATTAACTTACATGTATTTAATAGGTCAAATAACTGTATTCTTAAATTCTAACAATGTAAATTTTATAAAACTTCCTTATAAATGACATTAACAGCTTGTTGTTCATTTTTTAAAAATTGTTAAATTTTTAGTGGTACTCACTCTGGAGCATGCAACGTATAACTGGTCATGCGAAAAATATTCCTCTCTTATATCTATTCCTGCTTCCTTCAGTGTTTGGCCTTGTGATTTGTTGATGGTCATAGCAAAACAGACTTTCATGGGAAATTGTAGACGCTTAAACTCAAAGGGATAATCTGATGAAATAAGCGGAATCCATGGTAATAGAACTGATTTGCCTTTACCATCCAGTTATGATAATAGCTTCAATAATATTTTATGAAGTACTCTAATACTCAGCCTAGATCCGTTGCAAAGTTTGGGAGGTTTCAAGTTTCTTAAAAGCATTTTTGGTACTCCTACTTTTAGTTTTAGTTACATTTTCTTTGTGTAACACGTTCTTACAAACAGGCAGACAAACCAGGTATCAACTCCCGGGACTCGTGTCAAAAAGCAAGGAGTGGCCCAGATCTTATTTATTGTTACAACAGATTGTATTAGCTTTCACATAATTGGCTAAAAAGTTCTGCATTAAGTATTATTGGTCAAAAGTTGTTGCAGAGTTGAGCATATGTGCATGACCTTTTGTAACCAAACAAGACTGGGTAGTATCTACTCATTATGCTTAATAACAATCAGCTGCCTTTAGGCTTAGGAGCAAAACTCTTTGTGGCAAATGCCACTGAAACTGGTATTGTTCACTTATCAGGTTTTGGCACCAGATCATGGCCGCAAAGAAGACCTGATTGTTTGGCTTTAGCTGACATAGTCCAGGCTATCATTAGCAACATTTTACTGACACAGAATTAGGCTGCTTTGTGTTTTCAGCCATAGGATTAGCAAGTTATATTATTGATTAACAGTACAGGCTTTGCTTTTACAGTATACTGGTCCTTCTATAGCCTGCCACACTTGCTAATGTATTTTGTAATGTATTTTATTGACTTGACAGAATTGCATACTTTGATATGTGCCTTAAATGTGCAATATAATAATATAACACTGGGTTGTAAGTTACTACCCAATAATTATCCAGTTGGATGCCTTTGATATGAACAGTAAAACCACCATTCAGTACTGTACTGTGGATACCCGTCATTTGCAACCTGTGTTTCTTTGGTGAAATTTTGTTCACTGCAAGGTCCATTAGTCATGCAAGGCGATCTTCTGTTTAAATGTCCACATGGCCCATGAATCATGTTGCAGTTCCTAGATCTTCTCCCCACTGGTGGACATTTCCATTTTCATGACTTCAGAGTAATTTGCAGCAGTATGTAACTCAACTGCAGAACGAAATGTACCTCATTTGGACATCTCTGTCTTATATTCACTTGGATTTGCATGAGAACCATCTGGACTAGCAGAAAAGGGTCCCAGTCTAGTACAATCTGTCATGACATACTAAACAATTTCTATTCTGACCCTACTATCGTGTTCAGCGCTGTTGTATCCAAAATATGAAATAGAGGAGAAGAGGCCATTACCATCCCTTATTGGTTCTACAGTATATGTGCCTTGCAAGTTAACTTTCTCAGTACTTAGCTGATCTATCATTATTTCAGCATCTCAACTGTTAAAGACACTTAAAAGATTTTTATGCTTCACTGCTCTGTATTTTTCCCCCAGCTTTTGTAGCTATTCCAACAAATTTCTTTTCAGAGTTTTGTTACTTCCTTTTGTTAGCTAAAAAGAAATTAAAACATAGAACACAGTGAAGTTTCCCTTTTTATACTCCTAGGAAAGACAACCCCCTATATTTTCCTCCAATGGTACTGCTTATCTCCACTCCCCTTCTACCAGACTAAACAACACTGATCCAGACTAAACAACCCTGAACCAGACAAAACCAGCTTCAGGGTTAACAAACTCACCTGCTTCACCAGTTCAGCTCTGTATTATTTTGAACCAACCAATCAATAACAGTCTCTGTTCTGGTCTTGTCAAACAATCAACCACTCCTAACAGGTGTTTCTGGTTGCTGCAAAAAGTTTATGTTTGAACTAAAATGGAGTTAGAAAGGAAGGGCCTGACAAAGCAGGCCTTTGCCAGCATGTGGGGCAGGGATTAGTAGGGTGAGAGAGTACTTCAGACTGCCACGAAGGAGACCTGACAAAGCAAGCCTTTGCCAACATACGGGGCAGGGAATTGGAGGGTGGGTGAGTGTTTCAGACAGCCAGAAAGGGGGCTGAGAAAGCAGGTATTTTGTCAACATGTTCAGCAGGGAGTTGGGGGAGAGTGTTTCAGACTGCCAGGAAGAAGCAGGCCTTTGCTAACATGTGGGCCAGTTAAGTGGAGGGTTTGAGTGTGTTTCAGACTTCAAGAAAGGGGACAACATAACAGAATGAATAAACTCCCCAAATTGAATATTTCTAGGTCCAGGGATTGGGGTGGAATGTTGAGTCTTCAACATTGAAGACAATATTGAAGACATTCAACATTGAACTGAAGCGATTCTTCAATATAGAATCAAGTGTGTCAACTGACTTATTAGCTTTGCAACTGGTATAGATTCAGGAGTAGTAAAAAAAAGAAACAGTGGTCTAGCTATCTTCAGAACATCATGTGTAAATTCATAAATCTTTAAAATGTCTAAATCTACCATAAAAACCCAAGTGCTTAAGGCTTTCCTTGCAGGGTTGATGTTTGAACTCCTTGAGCATGTGGCCAACCCTTTTCTGCACCTATTCATAAATAAATATTTCCAGTATATGAATTTTAAGAACCAGGAATCAGTTTTATCTTGTGGTTTTTTTTTCAAATATTGAACTCAAGTTGACACATTTGAGTTCCTTTGCCAGGCACCAGCACCATCGTATTAGTGCATGCAGAGACATTGACATGATGGACTCAAACTCACATGGACCATTAATCAGCTTTGACAGTAGAAGTAGCCATGTTATGTGCCACTAAAACCACCCTGGTGTTTTAGGGCAACTCTGTCTTCCCAATTCCTGGAGCTCCACATGTGAAAGTGTTCCATTGTGATTAGAATGCTGAAAAATTAGTGGATGCACTTGAGTTCATTTGCCAGGCACTGCACCTTCTTACAGGTGCATGTGGAGAGATTGGCATGATGTGGAGCAAAGTCCTCTAGGCCCGTAGTCATACTCTGGGAGTTGAAATTGACTAGACAGAAGCTGGGAATGCCAGATTCTCCCCTGGGTTGACCGTAGACTGAGGTATCCATTCTATGTGCCATCAACACTGTCCTTTTCGGCAGTTCTGGTTTCTTGGGCAGCTTAACACTAGTTGAAGAAGTCGCTTTAGCTGAACAAGCCTTCTCTTTGGTTTTGTTCTCTTTCCAAGGGGCAACTGGTTCTGTTATCTCCTCATCTCCTGCAGTCCAGCATGCGATAGGTATTCAGGGGCTCCTGAGATTACCAACCCAGTTGACACTTAAGCCAGTGAGCCAGTGAGGCACTTGAGTTCCTTTGCCAGGCATTGCACCATCACAACATTGCACTTGGAGACACTGGCATGATCAGGAGTGGACTTCTGTGGGTCAGCAGTCAGCCTCTGGGAGTTGGATTTGACAGAGAAGAGCCGCTTGCCATTTGGTGGGGCAGTTGTCTGTATGTATCTACCTACCTACCTACCTACCTACCACTACTGCAGGAGCCGTGACCGCCTGGAAGACCCAGCCATGGAGCTGCTCCCCCGGCCAGTCCTGCAGCCCTGCCCAGGCCAGACCAGGCTCCGAAGCACAGGGCACTGGAGCTCCCTGCTGCCTGCATGGCCTCATGTGGAGTAGGGAGCCTCCGGATGGGCACAGGGTGCTGAGGGGGGGGGGCTGTGTGGGCCATGTTGCCTGGACACCCTGGAGGAAGGGAGGGCGGGGAAGCCTGGTGTCTAGAGCACGGCCCTCTGGAGAGGGGTCGGGGAGTCCCTTCCCGGCTATGGGTCTTCCTCATGGGGGCTCAGCATGCTGAAGAGGTAGAGGCTGAAGAGATAGACAGGAAGGGCAGCCGGGGAGGGTTGGGAGCCACTGCCTGGTCGCCTGAGTGGGGCTGCCGGGGACGCCTGGCTCTGCTCCGTCTGCCTGGCTACTGTCAACTGCCAGGCTCAGCAGTTAAGAGTTCTGAAGCATTGCCTTGACAACCACACAACAACACTCTCAGGCCTTTGTTGCCTTTGTCGTGGCCCTTGTTGCGTCACTGCACTGCAGGGAGGTGGTGGGGAGAGCACTGCTGCTTGGCTGGGAGGCTGCTTAGATATTTTCTCTTCCTGGGGTCTCAAAACCCTGACCCTGGGGCCAGATTTTGTCCTTGGCGATCCTCTATCCTCAAGCCCTATAATCCTCAAGGAGTTCTGCTCCCCACACCTCAGGAGGACATTTTGAGGACTGGGGAGGCTGCACCCTCCTCTCTCTGTGTGTATGAACGTGCTTATGAACTTGTTTGAACATCACCCTTTCACTGTGTAGGAAAGTCTTTATGAACTGATTTGAAATTCATTCATTCATTCATTCATTCATTCATTCATTCATTCACAAGTGTCAGTCAATTCTTTTTTCTTCTGGCCCCGACACAATATCAGAACGATGATGAGGCCTTGCTGCCTAAAAAGTTTACAGACCCCTGTAATAGTATAGTACAGTATATGGAGAGGAATTGTTGTTTCATGTTAGCAGATTTAGGGTGCAATCCTAACCATGTCTACTCAGAAATAAGTCCCATCCCGATTTTTTTCTCTCTTTGCTTTTTGGAGACTATACAGTCAGTGGAGGAAATCAATCCTCATAGGAATCAGTGACTAATTGGGTGGGAGGGATATGGCTCAGGTGCAAATCCTTATTATCAGAACAAACACATGTTGAGAATTCTGATAAAGGATCTGGAGTTGAAGAAGTTATTGTGACTCCTCTGCACATGCCCCGCAACCAGGCATGGGCCCAGGCTGCCATAACAACCGGTTCTCCGGAAATGGGCAGGGCCAGGTCAGGTCAGGGGGCGGGGCCAGGGGCGGGGCCAACAAGAATTTCTTAAAATTTTTAATTAAATTATTTTTTAAAAAATTAAATTAAGCATGTGGCTTACCTCTGAGTAGACCTGCATAGGATGGTGCTCTGAGGCTGCTGTACTTTCCACTCTACCCTGGGAGAAAGTCCCATTGCCTGTCATGGGACTTACTTCTGAGTAATCAGATTGGGATCCAGGCTGCAGAGCCAGGCATTGTGAGGGATGGGGGTGACCTGGGGGCAGTTGTGGGCAGGGGGGCTGTTTAGGGGCAGTTCCGGGGGTTGGGGGGGTTACTGGGGGCTTCCTATATTCAGGGAATATAGGAAGACTTTCACTTGCCAGAAGAGTTCACTTGAGGACCCACCTACGCAGGTCTTCTCTAGGAACTTTCCCTGCCTTCTAATTAGCTGCATTGTCATGCGCAGTGATTTTTTTTATTTCTCAGTAGCGGTCAGCCGCGGCTGCCGCTACTGAGTATGGGAAGCCCCCAGTGACCCCCCAACCCCCGGAACTGCCCCCAAAAAACCCCAGAAAGGGGGGCCGAACTGGATCGCTAGCCCCCCTAACTACCAGTTCGCGACCGGTGGCCTTCTGGTAACTACCGGTTTGGCCGATCTGGTGCAAACCGGTCTCAGCCCACCACTGCCCGCAACAACAAAATCAAATTATATTCTTAGGTAAGAAAATGAAAACTGTGTCCCTTATTGGTTAGGGCAACTGTGCTGGGGCAAAGAGGAATGTTTATTCTTTCCCTGCTAAATAGAAGAGGAGCACCACTTAGAAGTGCCTGTATACCCAGTAAGCATATGTAACTGTATTATGATATACTAGCAAAAATGTACCCGTGTTGCGGGAATAAAATTCCCCCATACACCACCCTCCACTACTCATCAGTCCTCCCATCTGCATCAAGCCCCATGCATATCAAGTGCCATGTGCATCAAACCCCATGTACATCAACCCCCATGTGCATCCATCCCCCATGCGCATCATCCCGCATGCGCATCATCCCCCAGGCACAACAACCCCCAGGCGCAACAACCCCCATGTGCGACAACCCCCAGGCGCATCACTTCCCCATGCGCATCACCTCCCCATGCGCAACACTCCCATGCACAGCGTCCTCTCCAGTGCAACCCCTCCCTCTGAACAACATCCCCCCAGTGCACCAGGCACCGAGCACCTAATTGGCTGGATGTTGGTCAATCTTCCATGTTAAGTATAGGACAAAAACATGTTGCACCCCTTTTCAGTCCCTTAAGGGTTAAATTTCTCCACATTGGTTCTTGGCAGGTGTTCATGTGACAGAAGGAACTCCCTCCCTGAATTTCACGGTTCTAGGTCTGAGGGTTGGAGCGGAATGTTGATAAGTCATCAATTCTTCAATGCAAAGTATAGGGAGGAAAACACGTCCTCCCCAGCATAACCTCTTCCTCCGAACAACGTCCCCACAGTGCACCAGGCAGCAAGCACCAAATTGTCTGGAGGTTGGTCAGTCTTCCATGTTAAGTATAGGACAAAAACACGTTGCGCCTCTTTTCAGCCCCTTAAGGATTAAATTTCTCCACATCTGTTCTTTGTGGGTGTTCATGTGACAGAAGGAACACCCTCCCTGAATTTCATGTTTCTAGGTCTGGGGGTTGGGACAGAGCATTCCTCAGTCACCAATTCTTCAATGCAAAATATAGGGAGGAAAACACGTTGCGCCCCATTTCACCCTCTTCTGGTTAGAATTTCTGAAAACCAGTTCTTAGTGACTCCCTCCGTCATGGAAGGAACACCCTCCCCAAATTTCATACTTCTAGACCCAGCGGTTTTGTCTGGGCATTGATGAGTGGGTGAGTCAGTGAATCTGTCAGTGAGCCAGTGAGTGCCTTTTCTCTTTTATATGTATAGAAGATATATAGCTGGCGTTGAGCTAAGGATACATAGCCTAACAGGAGGTCTACACAAACATATCTCTGGTACCTCTGGTAAACCTGATCTCCCCACCATCACCATTGGATCAGTGGAGCTCCACTCTCCATCAGTGGACCTGCATTGACCCCAATAATCAGAGACAGGAATGGGCAGATAATTATTTTCTGAACTCTAAAAAAGAGCCTGCTTAAAGATATCTGAAGTAGATTAGAGGCTAATTGAACAACACAGATATGCCTCTGCGGCCCATCTCTTGCTCCATATATTTCATATTTCATCCAGAACTAGCATAATCTCCACCTGAATCAAGAGCCTATTGTTGTCCAGAGTAGCCAGCAATTTTCTAACTCTTTCATGAAAATAGCTCCCTGCAGTGTACCTTAAAGTATCTGGGGCCATTATGGAATGGAGGGCTTGTTCTTTGTTCAGACTTTGGGCAGTTATTCTTAGAGACTGGTTGATTGAAGCTCCTGCCATCATATTTCCCATGTCCACTGAATGGAACTTCAAATGCACACCTTTGTATTCTGTGGCACTGACATGAAAAGAAGTGCATCAGCTAAGAATTTCTTAAACTGTGAAATTGTACACCTCTTTTAAATGGAGCTTTTGCACCTCCTAAATGAAGCAAGGGCACTATGTTCTTTATGTTACTTTTCTCAAGCCTTTGGGTCCTCCATATGTCATACAGTGCCACTTGACTCTCTTCCACTGTTCCTACACTTCTCTCAAGAAAGTGCCTCCACTTATTCCAACCATTGGCAGTTTGTGCCCTGAAAGAATGGTGGTGCTACAAACCCCATTGATACTGCGAAGCCACTTCTATTACTTCTGTCCTCACCCTGCTGCTCAACTCTGTCCCCTAGCATTGAAATCAATACATCCACTCTGATACAGCACATGTGAGGAGGTAACCAGAAAAACATCAGGAAGTAAAAATATTTTCACTCCTTCTCCCTCATAAGGTGCCTGATCTCGTATGGGTCTCCTTGGGCATAATCTCACCTTTTTGTTGGCATATGTCTGAGGAAAGAAAAGAGTGGGCAGTTTCAGAAAGAGGGGATAAGATCCAGTGCATGCCAGTGCTACTGAGATCCACTCCCCTCCATTTTTCCTGAGTCTGCCGCCTCCCCTCCTCTATACTGTACATGCCTCTGTCACCAATTCTTACCAATGTCAATGAAGTTATCTGGAGTTGTACTATGCTTCCTTTTGTAGTAGTGGTCATGAAACACACAACAACAGTCTGGCATTTGTACTCCATGAAAGCCCCCTGCACGACAGAATGTGAGTTCTAACAATGGCAGGTTGACCATAGAATTAACAAGTCAACCTCAGTCCAATGCAGACCAAGGAAGTCACCATCAGTTGTAGTTTAACAGTGGGAAATATGTGCTGCCTGTATGCCTCTTCCCTGCTGTCACCTGCTGTCTGATACCCCTTAGCCTTCTCCGTTTGCACTCTCTGGTAGTACTCATAGTGATGCTCATGGAAGGATGGCCAACAAGTTGGAGAATAGGAGCTTTTCATGAGCTTGTGGAAAGGATAGAGCAAGGTGTCATTCAACCACTAACTCAAGTTCAAGAACTCCTCTAGAACAGAATTCACTCCTATGAAACAGTCCTGCACAACATTTTCTGTTTCACATTTTTCTTTCTGATTTTGTATGTTCCTGAATTTTGGTGAGTGGAAGACACTTTTAAAACACTTGTGTTTTAAAAAAGATGAGGATATGAGGGAAGAAGAATGATCTTCTGCTTCTGCTTCTTCTACTTCTTCAACAACAAGAACAACAACAACAACAACAAGGTTTGGTGAGAGGTGAAATGGGCTGAAACTGCAGTCAGAAAGCTTTGGTCCTTAGTTCCTGCCATGGTTACTACCGCAATCATTTGTATCCCCAGATATGATTGGGGAGAGATTGGCAGTTACTTTTGAAAAAACAAAGCAAACAAAAAACATAGGGAATTCTGCAGATTTCCTATGTTATTTTTAGTCTGACTCTTAAAATAATGTAATAATTACAAGAAAAAATAAGAAATGTAATAGATACACAGCTGCACAGCAGTGGGGGAATTATGGGGCAGCTCAAGTTCAAGTGCTTGTATGTTGCCATTCTTGTCCTAATGACTCCATCAATGACGATTTACCTGCTGTATTTATCATGCCCCCTATAGTTATGCTACTGAAGATACACACCAGTTATGAGCTTTCACATTTATATTCCCATCCATTAAGGTGAAAATGCCTGATGCAAAGGGCCAGGAGTGAGTCAAGAATCAAAGGACAGAATCCTAAATAGTTTTTGGTGCAGAGGGCAATTACATTTCATCTTCCCTTTATTCCTCAAAGTCTAATTGTCAGGCTAAGAAAGACACCAAAAGTCAATTCAACACAGCGATATTGAAGACTGTTGCCAAAATGCTGTAATAAATTTGTACAAACCTCACAGGAGAAAAAGCACATCCCTCCTGTACTAATAATTTTTTTCTGTAAGACTAATTTGAAGGAGTGAATTCCATTTTTTGAAAATGAAGATGATTCCAATCGTTTAATCCACTCTGGATGACCTTTAGAAAGGACCTTCCATTTTATGACATTTGAGCAGCCCGTCAAGTCTCATTCCCAACAGACTTGTAAACATGTGTAACTTTATCTCTACATAGTAATTTTCATTTGTCTATTTAAGATTCCAAAATCCTTGCATGAAGGATCTGTCTATTTCTTGGTCTATAACTTTCAGTCTACTCCTACATGCAGATGTGCAATTCTGCATGCTAAGGGGAGAATTCATTAAGAAAGCAAACCAGTGGTAAATAAGAAACTTTTAAACTTTCTTCAGGCCTCCTGGTTGCCTATGGGTCTTCTCAGACTCAAACCAGCTATGGAGTTGATGTAAACCTGAGGAGAGCTAAGGGGTGTTCCAAGGTGGGGTTCTAGATCTGGCATGTGTGACTGCTGTCGAATGATCTCCTTCCTCCACTGGCAGCATGCTTACTAGCACTGGATCTGAAACACGTGAAGTCACTTATCTGTTTCAATCATCAGCTCTGTCACATGCAGGGTGACCATATGACATAACCAAAAAAGACATCAGAGGCCTCTCAAAATGTAGGACACCCAAGGAAACTGTAGGACATGACAAAATAAAAGCTAAAGACATATGGTTAATTAATGCTGCAATTCTAAACACACTTTCCTGGGAGTAAGACTCATTGAATCTATCTACAGTATTTATATACCGCTTTTCAACTGAAAAGTTCACAAAGCTGTTTACAAGAAAATGAAAAAAATTAATGGCTAATTAATAGCTAATGGGTTGAACACAATGGGTCTTACTTTTGAGTAGACATGGTTATGATTGTGCTTTAAAATACTATATTATTTATTAAATTTTGAATGATTACATATGATTTATATATATAATATATAATATAATTTATATAATATAAATATATATAATTTATATACTATAATACTATATTATTTATTAAATTTATTAAATTATTTATTTGAAAGTTACGGTAACTCCATCCAAAGCAAATATTATGGAGAAAATGTGCTTTAGGTGGGAGAGTGAATACAGCAATACCTTTTATAAAGCTGCAGATAAGTTTCTAGAAAACAGAGAGTCATGTGAAATTGTGCTAGGAGAGGTCATGATAATATCCTTATAAAGTAGATATTTTCATCTGTGCATTAGGTTGGAGCCTGCTGTGTAATTGACTGCCATGACTGACACTTTCCCAACATGGCAGTGGTGGAAGAGGATGTGAGGAGCTACTTGTAGGAAGATGAGCCACATTCTTTACTCACCCTTGGTAATGACAGGCTTCTTGTTGAAGAAGACATCAGTGGTGGATTGCGTTACTGCTGTTTCCTCACCTGAAACAAGAAATTGGCCCCATCAGTAGTGTAGACAGAGACGAAGAAGCCAGGTAAGTACAGCAGGTGCCACAACTCCCAATATAAGCAGCTCCTCCCAGTTGCCATCAGAGCCATTCAGGGTAATGATGGCAACTGGGAAGAGCTACATTAATGGAGAGTTGTAGTACCTGCTGGACTTATTGCACCCTCCCTCTGGCTATGCTACTGTGCCCATGCTAGCCAGAGTATCCCGCTGTTATTGGCACAGCATAGTTAGAATATGCAGCTTCTGCTGACTGAAAACCCAACCAAATATTTGAATGGTTTTAGGATGTCTAACCCAGGACAAACAGTCTTGAGACAACGTTATAGGAAGCAATGCTATAGGAACACTATGTTACAGGATAATGTTATAGGAAGGAGGTATCCTCATTATTTGTCTTTCAGAAATCCAATACAGAGGTCAAAACTCACCATTTCCAGTGCTACTTGCCTCTTTTTAAGCCCCAGTATATATCCCCCTTCTTTTTCTGGTGGCATAACTGTTGAACAGCCAGTCAAAGACAGCTGTATTAACCTTGTTTCTGCTCTATTCTATGAAATATTTTCCCCAGAAGCTAGGATCATGTATCAGTAAGACTGCTGACCTTCATAAAGGACTTGCATCAAACCAGAAAATAGGTGTAAGTATTCCACACTGGGAAGACAACACATTTGAAGATACTGGTTTGAATTCATAGATGCTGCAAGAAACCTAACCTAAATCTCTACAGGGTAACCTCAGTTAGTATCATGAATTAGTCCCATTGTGTGAGATGCTTATTTACACCTGGTGAGGATTCATTCATGCATCTTTAGAGAAGCCTGTCTGTCCACCAGATTTCCTCAGCTTGAACTTGGTTCAATCCCAGATAATTGTGTTAAATTTCATGGAAAGATGGTAACTTCATCTTATCTGCTGCCCCAAACAAAGCTAACTAGAATTGACAGTGTGATAAAAAGCAAAGAAATAGCTGTGAGAAACCAGCACACTATAACTGGATGAATTTCAGGCTTATGTGGCACAGCTTATGTAGAAAACAAAAGGGAAAAGCTTTATGTGGCATAAACATAATGTAAAAAAGAGAAATAAAAGAAAAAAGAACCCTATTGTGTTTCATTGAATGAAACACTAAGGCCAAGGCTCTATATTCATCACTGCAATAGAAGATTTATGCCCAGGTTTCTATCTTGAAGATTAGGCTACTCACAATACATACAAAAGTACAGGTCAAAATGTTTTCTGTGATGTAAAAAAAAGGCTGTTATTGAGGGAACATGATAACACTAGAAACAGATAGGTGAAAATTACGGTTATGGCCAGGAGTATCTCAAACTCAGAGGGCATTGTGCTGTTCTGTCAAGCGGAAGCCTTACTTACAGATTTTATATCTCTCCTCTGATGTTGCTGACCATGTCAGTGAAAGTATTGCATTGGGAATAACTTATATTGTTCATCGCAAACATTTTTGCAGATATTAGGTGTAGATAGCTGCTTTCTATGTTTTGTAACAGTGACATGCATAAATTGAGGTATGTTGAAAGAATATTTCCACTTCAGAAAGGATGGAGTTGTCAAGGCTGCCAGCCCTCCAGGGTGGAGGGCTGCCTTAGGGATTGCGAGGGGTCATCAGCTGGGATGGGGAGTCCTGAGGGGAGTCCATTTACCAGACATCACAGGGGCATTATTGAGACATACAGACTTAGGCAGGGGGAGAAGTGACTGGACAGAGGGAGACTCAAGGAAATCCTTCTGGAACCAGCATGTCCTTAGTCTGTGGAATGCCTTGCCACCGGATGTGGGAATGGACAGAGTGAATGGAGGGATTCTGTCTCACTCAGCATCAGAACCTGAGGACATCCACTCAGACTGAGAGTTGATAGAACCTAGTTAACTGTAATAAACCCTCTTGAGGGTTAGAAAGCCTGCCCTTGAAAACCACCTTATATTAAAGTCTCAAGAGAAATCAAATGACCAGAAAGGAAATATATAAATATCTGCATTTGTCTACAGAGTGGGAAGGTGAACCTTTGACTATATATGATCATCAAAGAAGGAGCTGATTTGGGCAGCGTAGCTTCTCCATGCTGCACATATACTGTGAGGTCAAGCAACCTCACCCACACTTATAGTGCCAAGGTTATAAAAGCTGGAAGAAGCCTCAGTATGGAATCTTTAGTGCATACATTGATTCTCCCCTTCCTCCATATTTGCCACTTAGAGGTGGTGGCCAGGTGTTGCACCTGAACTACAATTTCCATGTCATTCACAAGCTGTGCTCACTTATTTGCTCATTTACTCACTTCTTTGTAATGATATTTTTTTTTAAGTTAGGGAAATATTAAAAAATGCTTACATTCACTTCTTTTGCATTCTTGGCTCTCTTAAATGTGATATATTTAACACTTTTTAAAAAAATGAAGCTAGTTAAAATCATATGATCTACCAAACATGACAAGTGGTGAATCTCCTAAGTTTCCACAACAAAATCAACACTGTCACCATTTGCAAATCATTTACTAATCAAAATATTGCATTAGTCCCAGTTTTTCAGAAAGCGTGCATGCCAGTGTTTTTCATATTGCTTTGTTTCTGGTGGATTCTTTTGAAAGACTGATGAAACTTGTTGAGTTCAGGTCCGGATCCAAGTTCACAATGTCATATCATGAAAGGAGCCTAATGAGGGATCTGAATCACTGATGAATTCATGGCCTCTCCTCTCCATCCTATGGAGTCGCCAAAATCCTCTCTTTCAAATGTTAAATAATAGTCAACTGTTTGGAGCAGCAGCAATGGGAATGTTCTGGACATGAAGATTATTTGATGTCTCTTCACTTTTCTGCTCCATTGCGCTGTTAATTCACAAGGACAAAAAGCTCGTTTCACCGATGGGAAAAGCAAAAAACCCTAACTTTAGATAGCTTTGGGATGTTGCTTTGGCTAAGTGACCCTTGTGTTTAATGACACTAGTCACTTTGGCTAAGTGACTAGGACCGTAAGTGACCTCAGAGCTTCAGTATACTTCTAGAGTCTGTGTTTACTAAATATTTCTGTGTTTTCTTCAAATTTCTAGCATCTATGTGTGAATAATAGGGAAAACATGGAAAAGAGCATCTGGCTTGTCAAGCACATGCACAAAGCCTGGTAGTTTGCCAGATTTGACAACAAGGTTCTTTCAATATTCATGGCCTTTTAGCGCAGGAAGGGCTCTGAGCTTATTCAGTTCTTATAAACAGAGGTACTGCCATTAGGGTGAGTTTTCTTCTTTTGTCATCAGGCTTTTGTGTTGCTCTTGCTCTCATGGAACACTAGCAATTTTATCTAATTGGGTTGCAAAAGTACACCATGCAAAAGTACACCATGTTACCATTCATGGCCTTGCTCAAAAGAAATCCATGCTATCTGTTTCCATTTATACGGCACTTTTCAGATGAAAACATCAGCATCTAAAGCTGCATAACAAATCCATGCTGTCTCTAAATATGCTGATATGATTTAGAGCTGGAGGAGTCCATATTGTCTCTCTGACACTGTGTCAGGGGGCCAGAAAATTTGAATAAATTTACATAAATTGACACGTAGGAGTGTATTAGAGACAGATCCAGAGGATTATAAGGTTTGCCTACAGCCCTTTTAGGGATGTTTTGCAACAAACTGCATTGAGGTTCACTGCGGGATGCATCTGGACCCTGGGCCAAAGCTTGAACACCCTTGTTTTAGAGACTCGGAGCCTAATCCTGGCCTCTTACTGCCAGCCCTCCACCTGTGCTGATTGTTGCAAACGTGACATAAAGCATTTTAGCGGTCCCTCAGGGCTGGCCCAGTGCTGGAACTAGCCAATTGACACTGTCCTAGTGCTAGAGGAATACTAGTGTTCTGCTTCTCAAAGAGCCACCTGGAATGCTAAGTGGCAGAGAGGTGAGGGTATCTAGGGAGGAGGCAGGGTGGAGATGTTCCAAGGTGGGGAGGTGAGGAGAAATTACAGAAAAGGTAGGAAGAAGGCTGGGGGTAGGGAGTGCAGTAAGAGGAGGCAGAACCAGTGGAGCTCAGCATCCCTTGACCCAGATCCTCCATGTTGGGCCTCATAGCCCCACATGGTGGTTCTGGATTCTATAGCAGCCAAAAAGTTGCTGCAGAATTGAGTAGCCCTATTGTGAGGCTACTGTATTTTCCTTACCTGGGAAAAGGGGACAAAAGTGCTTTTCTCTCAAGGAACCACTGTCGACTGCCCAGTTGAATACAGGATACCGATGCATCCATTTTGCTGCTGTGGCAATTGTGGTGCTCCAGGTTGTTTAGGATTGGGCTGTTAGTTCCTAAGAGTCATAGGACCATGTTATTAATAATATTAAATTTAGCTACTTTAAAAAAATTCTACCTGTCTACTTTCCTTACTGAAAAGAAACCACAGGAAACCACTTACTGAAAAGAAACCATAATTAATATAATCAACATAGGGGAAAAAAGGCAGAAAAGAAGAAAGGTCCTAAAAAGTTTGGAAATCATTGCAGTAGAGACTTTTAGTAAATCCTAAAACTCTATTTACTAAAAATTTTAGTAAATCCTAAAACTCTCAACGCCCCCCCCATCTTTCAATCTTGTGTGTGGGCGCACGCGCACAAGATCACCCTGTACCTCACAAGCTTAGTGACAATATGAATGAGAGTAGCCATGCAGTTAGCACCCATTGAATTATTGATGCCTGAGGCATTGTCAGTGGTAAAGAATTGACCCCCACAACCTTTATAAGATATTGCACAGACTGAGATCATTGGTGGAATCTAATTTCTGCACAGTCCTAGCAGATTCACCACAATAGCAGATCCAGCGAATCTTGGAGCAATTACAGTGCAATGCCTCAAGACAATCCCTGAATGATCTCTGGGATTATGAAGAAGGGAAGTATAAACTGAGTTTTTCAGGCTAAAGAGAAAAGTTTAGGGAAGTGCTAAAAAAAAGGGGTGATGATCCAATTCAGGGAATGTTTAGGATTCCTACAAATATAAAGAGATCTTGAAAGGACATCATCCCAAATGACACTCATTTGAGAACTCTGGAAAGAATGTGTGAAACATCTCTTGGTCACATCTGGCTTCTTGCAAGTTAGAGCAATGACCTTGCTTGCTAACTGAAAAAGAGGCACCTTTTAAAGTGGCTGCTGTCTCAAAGAGCAGCTGTCCCCTATTTACCCCAGCATATTGTCTATAGGGTGGGTTCAGAAGTCAGATCAACTTGGGTCACCCCTGGTTAAAACCCTTCTGTGTATTTTTTTTTTCAGAGAGAGAGTTGGGGTCCCTCTGGTTTCAATCATTTAAGGTTCAAAGCAGTTTCCACTGAAGTCAGCCAAATGAAAACGTCACCATTTCATAACCCCAAAAGTACCCAGTTTACAAACAGCTTCATATTGTTTGCATTTCATTGAAGATCATTTCTTCCTCTCCTCTTCAGATGGTGTTCCCTGATTAAAATGTTTCTCATACATAAAAAATGCACATGCTTTTTATGACTACAGTCTGGTAGGTCACTCTTAATCCATTCATTAAGTACAGCTTCTAGTACTGTATGTGCTTTGGCTGCCACCTTGTGGTTCTACAAAGCAGTTTAGGAACTGGCTGCAATCCTTATCTCCAGTTAGGCCAGCATAAGCCCCAGCATAAATCCTGTGTTGTCCTGCGGCTGTCACAAAATGCTGTCAGGCACTTCTGTCCCATTCCAGGAGGGTTTAGACCAGTGCACAGGCATGTGCCAACCTCTCCACATCACCATGGGAAGATATGTCATGTGAGTTATGCTGGCCTAAATTGGTTAGGATTGCCCCCTGATTCTCATTTTCTCAGGGGAAAAAGAATCAGAGTTCAAACCTGGGACCAGGGCAAATGAATAGGAAAATAATGGTTCTCCACTTTCCAGCTGCCATAAATTGTTTTATCTCATTGACGTAGGGAAAGGCAGCTAAATAGGAGGTCCAATCCCCTTTTCTGTTCTTTCACTACTGGGTTCAATTAAAAACCTGTGAAGGGCATGGCACGTCTTGTTACGGAAAGCTTGTTTCCGTAAGCTTTCTCAGTCCCCTGGAAAAGGTGCTGTCCTTACAAAAGGAGATGGAGGTGTCAAAGCAAACATATGTTGCACTCATATATGTAATCTGACAAATAAAGGACCATCACATGAGGCCAGCACAATAATCCCATGATTGACCACCTCCTCTGCAGTAGGAGGGGCATCTACTCAGGTGGTAGATGTGATGATGTACCACCATCCTTCCCCTGCTGGCTTTTTGGCCATACATTTGATAGAATTGAGATATTCCAATGCAGTTTGTTATATTGCATTCTTCTGTAAATTATGCATTGAATGGTATATAACATGATGGTATTATTCCTTAAAACTATGATTCTAGAGACACGAGTGGTGTCTCTCCCTCCAAGGGCGCTGTGTCATGCTGTGTCATAATAACATCTCATTAGCCTTTTTTAAACCATCAGTCTCCATTTTGGTCCATTTTGAATTAAGGAAATGTACTTTTAAAGATATATTTTACTTAGTTTTTGAATTGCATCCAGCTGTAAATTTTGCATTGAACAGTATATAATATGACATTACTAAAATCTGCAGTTGCAACTGTTTTGATCACTACTGGTGTCTCCCCCGTGTGTGTCACTCTGTGTGGGCCATATGCACCTACTGCCCTCTGATGATGCCACTGAACAAGACACTGCATTAAAATAAATTTTTACTATTAGGAAAAAGTCTGTTTCTGTCCAGCAGATGTCAGTGAAAGCTGCAATGTGAAAAAACCTAGTTTGAGAAATAGAGCTGTTATTTGCAGAAGTATTCAAGAAGCCCATAGGCTTCGAATGGCCTTGTCTTCAGCAAGCAAATACTGTTTTATAGTAAATCACAAATAAATTCTCTTCCAATGGAAGATTTAGCTACACCACAATGAAAGCTTCGTAAATGATGAGGTGCAGAATCAATTTTGTAACAAATTATCTAAAGGGTGACATTTTTACATGATGGAGTCAGTTATATCATGTAATGTCTTGGTTATAGGTGTTAAATACTATCTGTTAAGGGCAGCTTGTCCCCAACTACCTCCAAAGCTAAAAATACATTGCATGGATTTCACTGGAGCTCAGTTCCAAATAAGTTGCTTAGAACGGCAGCCTACAGACTATGATCACCAATTACCGTACATATATTGCTGGTCTTTCAATTACAATAGATAGACCTTTCATTCCAGACTCCAGGAAGCAGCCATACACTGTCAGACCGTTGGTACATCTAGTTTAGTGTTATTGACATTTTCTATCCTCACTGAAAATGTGAGGAATTAAACCTGGGACCTTCTGCAGCAGAAAGAAAAAAGTTTAAAAAAAATAGTCTAACATTCAGTTATAGCCCCTTCCTCACAATGATCAGCAAGTATGACAAACAGTAGTCACAATGGCCATTTTCCACCTGTTGAAAAGCATTACAGGTTGCATAAAGCAAATTTATGGAAAGATGAATAAATCTTGTTAGGGAGCATAGCTGCAATCCTAACTCCCAGTTAGGCCAGAAGAAAACCCTTTCTGGCCTGGGGAGTGTCGCAAAAGTGCCATCTGCACCATTCCTGGCAGAATTAGGCCAGTACACAGACATGCACCAGCCTCCCCACACCGTGGGAATGGGGAGACAGGTGAGTTGTGCTGGTCTAAATTGGTTAGTCTTGCACCCTATTACTGTGAACTATTTTTGCCATTTTGAGGGATCTGGAGATCTGGGTTTCTAAAGTTGAATCTAGAAATTGTATTGTAATTCTTTCATAACCATGCACCTTTTCTGAACTAGGACATTTTAGGTCTGTGAAGTGAAAAGCTGCTAACTTGAGCTGAAAATGAAATATGCAATTCTTATTGAGTTAAGTGAGTCTAACTTTCATGTAAAGTCCTTTATTAAAAACTCTATGGACTCTCAAGTTTAGGGTTTAGAGTCTTTACACAGATCACAGGTTTCTCTGGTTGTTGGATTAGTAGGTATTGTTTAGTACAGTATGTACAATTTATTTTTTAGAATACATTTCAGAACTAGCATCCTACCAAGTCCACCAAAAAGATAGGACATGATCCTAACCAATTTTCCAGCTCTAAGGAAAGGGCAATGCAACTTTAAGGCAAGGGAACAAATGTTGCTTTACATTGAGAAGGCCTCAATGACTGCCACCTAACTACAGGATATAGCACATGCCCACTGCTATACCAGTGGTGTAAAATTGGTTAGGATTATGCCCTGTGCCACTGAACACAGTGGGATCTCCTCCATATAATTATACTGAGGATTATACTGTTAATTACAGTACTTCAATATAAAAGCACATCTTTTTTTCACGTCGAGTGCTTCATGGTGAGTATTTATTCTCACATCCCCACTGCAAGAAAGGATGTACTTTTACAGCTATAATTAGGTCACAGATGTAATCATATGTTTGAGCCCACTGCTTGGGAAATGTTTACCTCATAGCATTTTCCACTTATTTTTTAAAGCTGATTTTTGGAAGACAAATGTTTCCATTTCTTCAAGGCAGCCAATTCCTCAGGCTCAGATCCCAGATGTCCCTACACGGGAGCATAGATCACAAGGTGTCACATAAAGAATTCCTCAACTATCAGGCGAATGGTGGTAGACAGGCTGTGGGAAATATTAATTGTCACAGTAGCAGAGGCATGAGATGGAAAATATTACATGCCAAGGTGTGCTAATTTTCTATGTTTAAGGCTGCAGTCCTAATCTTTTGAGGTCAGCCTTAGCTCTAATACAAGTCCTGTGCTGGCCTCACAAAAGTGCTATAAGGCACTCCTGCACCACTCCCAGGGGAGGGTTAGTCCAGTGCACAGACACGTGCTTGCCTCCCTACATCATCATGGGAATGGGAAGACCAATGAATTGTGCAGGCCTAAGTTAGGATTGCCTCCTATGTCTATGAGAGGTGCCATTTTCAAAGTATGGAAACCTCCTCAAGGTCGTCTCAAAGGAAGTCTTGTTCCCTTACTTCAGAGCTGCATTGCCCTTATCTCAGTGCTGGAAAGTTGTTTAGGATTGCACCCTTAATATTTTATCGCCTTTTGGTTTACCTTGATTGTTTAACTTTTTAAAAAAGTTAACTTTTTAAAGTTTTTTAAAAAATGAAAAATAAGTCTTGGGAACTTTGTGAAACATTTAAAGAGAAGACGGTTTTCTTTTTTGGTTCAGAATCTAGAGCAGGGTGCGTATGCAGAAAAATGTATGATTTCTCGCTACACAGGCACACAATTGAAAAGACTTTTTTGTGACTATCTATTAATCCATTTAATTTTCCTAGAAACATAAATGTTATATTGAAAAGATGGTCCCATTTGTGAATATTTAAAGCACCTGGCATTGTATAGAAAATCAGTTTCTTATTAATACAATTCATTGTGAGGAACTATGATTGCATCTAGCTATCATTAATATCTGGATTTTCCATTTGCACACTCAAAAAAAGAGAATATTCTTTTAATCCCTGTAATGAACAGCCCCACTGTGAAATATCCAAGATCAGATATTTCCTTGTAGCATTCTGCAGTTCCATCAGAATGCCAAAACCTATAATTACAAGGATCAACCAAGATAACTGTCTTTATTTTGTAAAGTTTGTCTTCTTATTTCATGATCCAGCAATAATTGTGCTACATTATCCCTAACATGGTAGGCAGGCAACTGACTGCAACCCTTTCATAGGTCTCAAGCCCACAACAGCTTCATTGTATGGCAATTGGAGCGCAACCACCAATTTCTGTTCTGTATATCTTCATTCATTATTCACAATTCATTATTTGCTGCCCTTCCTGAGGGATGCCCAGATGCCCTGGTGTGCAACCCAACACTGTTTTTGGCTAAACTTTGCAGCTGCTTGTGAAGTATCTAGCTTCTATAAGTGTTTCTATGTGTCAATATTTGTAGGGATATGATGTTCAATTCCTTAATGACCGAGAGAAGTCAGAATTGGAATGAAACTTCTTCACACAACTAGTGATGCTGCCTAATTGTGTAATTATTTGAGTGAGAATACAAAATTGCCAAAGTCGAAATTCTTAGTTGCCTATGAACTTGAATTAAATCTATTTAAATTTAATTCTACTTAGGCCTATATCCTAAAGTGAAATTAAGCCCCTTGCACTGGAGCAATTAAGAGGACTTTCCATAAGATAACGCTAGAGGGTGACGTAACTGCGTGGACCCGTAACCCCTATGGATTTTGCCCTTAGTCCAGGTCATGAACACCAGTTACTGTTCAGAAAAAGTGAAGCAATGCTCCAAAAAGCCTTCATCTGGTGGGGGGTGGGAGCAAGCACTGCGAACCCTCCTTGCTACCTTTTTTTAAAATTAATAAAAAAATCTCAGCAGGCCTTATGAAGGCAAGGAAGGAAACAGACAATATCCCTGACCCTGAGAAAGCCTTCTGAGTGCTCTGAAAAGCCTAAAAATGTCATATATGGTTTTCAGTGAAAACTGGAAGTGATTCTTTTTGGCTTGCCAAAGGCCTAATGGGGGGAAGGGGCAGGGAAGCTGTGTTTAGCCTTTCCAGCTCTCAGAGGGCCTAAAAAAGTTAAAAAAAAAAACAAAATTTCTGAAAAGTGATGTTTTTAGGTGGGGCAGTTCTCTTGCATTTTCTGGTCATAGCTCCAGGAAGCACAGAGGCTGGAACTGCAACTGGGACAAAGCACAGCCTACACTCTATATAGCCATTCACAGCACTCCAGTTTATTCACAGTACTTTCAGTTCTTAAGCCCCAGCCATGCAAAGCACAATTCAAATGATACCCCAGTATATGTCGCATACCATAGTATGCATGTAGATACTTGTCTGGCCTTTGGGTGACCACACTTGGTGCACACAGATAGGAACTTTGGTGATGGCAACTATGGAGGAAGGGCACAATATGGGAGAATAATGAGTTGTCCCTCATCTATATTAATGAAAGGCATTCTGTCTGTCCGTCCGTCAGATAAACCTCTAGCTCCAACCACACCTGCTCTACATAGGCCTATTATACCTTTTTGGAATCGGGATGATCCTGGGATTGACACCCACACACAACACAACTCCACACACACACACATACACATGCACGCATGCGCACACACACAGAGATATGCTAATTCACTCTCTCTCACACACAATGTAGCCCAACGCTCACACACAATCGAGCCTCACACTTCACACACAACAGAACTCCACACACACACACACACACACACATTAATCCACTCTTTGACACACACACAATGTAGCCCAACCCTTACACATACCCAACCCACACTCCACACACACACACACACCCCACACAACCTAACACACTCTTTCACACACACACAAAGCACATAGCCCAACTCCCACACACAACTCAACTCCACACACACATACAACATAAGCCAACCCCCAGACACAACCCACACACAACCCAACCCAAGTTTTTAATTTATATTGAGTTTAAAGTTGCTCTACATATATTATAACATCCAGCGTTGGTATTTGTGTCCGGATGAGGAGGGAACAGTTTAAAATTTCAAATTGAAAATAACTGACAAAACCTACAGTGAGGTTCTGAAGTTCCATGGACTGAATTGAGGAATTCAAAGTTGTTTCTTCAAAATGGCTGTTTTCTAAGCTGGACCAGACGTCCCTTTAGTTTTGGGCCGACGAGTCCTTTGGGCTGAAGGACTTTAAGCTAGTAATATATACAGTATGGCAAAATATTTTAGTGCTTGTCTCTCCAGAATTATTTTAAGCTACATGCTCTTCCTCCAAATTACAGTTTTGTCCCCCAACTTTCTCATTCATGTGAAAAAAGCAGGGAGGGTTAAGGTTGACAAGAATATAGCTCTTGCAAAGTGAATGGGGCTTCTATTGCCAGACCATCTTGCATAACGGAGGGGGAACAAAGAATCCTTCTTTATTGTGCCCAAAAGGTTCTCTGTGTCAGTGTGTGGTCACACAGCTGCCTTATTCCGGGATCAGAAAAGTCATCCCAAAAACATTTAGTGCTGTTATCTACCTAATACTCAGATTTGCACTGGGTTGCCTTGATCATACACAGTACGATCACCTGATCATACTAAAGCCTCAGGTCTCATCATGGAAACGGGATAGAGAAGCTCTTCTTTTTCTCTTTCCTTCCAGCATGTGACTCTGATTATCTGCAGATCCTTTGAACATTTGTGATTTCAATCAGTGTTTTGTTCATTCACCGCCTTTTTGTTTATTGATTTATAAGCCCTTTGGAGCCGTATCATTATTGCCGGCATTTTCCTCTCTGTGGGGGCAAAACAGTATTTCATTAATAGTGTGTGAGAAGCTATTTGAAACTGACAGTGTGTTTTGAAGTTGGGTAAGAGAGGTGACATATTTATATGAGCGACTGACAGAAATGATCCTGAAATATAATTACTGTATCTGAAGGGGGGAGGGAAAGTCTACTGGTGCCAGGAAAGAACCTCACTGCAATAGTTTGTAATAAACATTGATCAAATTTCTGCTGAATCCTCACAAATTGACAACTATTGTCAGTTTTAAAGGATCTTTTAGTGACAATTGGAACTTTGCTCATTGTGAAAGAAATGTATAGGCCCAAGACCCCAGGTACTCTCCAAAAAGCCATGCTTTCATCATCAAAAGCCACGCTCTCCTTTACTCAAAAGCATGCCAATTGCTATCTCTGTCTCTTCTCTGGCACCCTGGATTCAAAAAGAAAGGAATGGAACAAAAGTGGAAGCATGGAGGAGTAGAAAGTGGTGGGGTAGAATCAGTGGTTCTTACAGCTTCTATGGAACCCTTTGCTAATGAGTGCCTGGTTCTGAGAACTGGTTGCTAATGGGTCATAGAACCTGTTGTTCTATGGACATAGAACCTATTGTTAATTTAGGTTATTAGGACATAGACTCTGTTGTTAATTTATTTGAATCCCACCACTGGGTAGAATGCCACAGATACTCTAGCCCAGGACCCTGTAAACTTTTCAGCAGAGGGCCACATCAAATATCTGGCTCAGTGTTGAGAAAAAAATTAAATATAAAATTTAAATAAATACATTAGAGATTGAATCTGGATAAATGAATAAATGAGAACAAATGAGCTCAATTTTTCTAGGATTTCTCCAAGTACCAATACATATCGCAGAAATAAAGCACATCCTCAGATAGGTTTCTTCTCTTCCCAATCACCTTTGAAAGCAGGGTTCTCTAACTTTTTGGTAGGAGGGCCACATTGTTTTTCTGGTACTATGTCGGGGGCCAGACGAAAAAGAAGAATTGACTGAGATTTCAAATTTGAATAAATTTACATCAATGGATTTATTAGTGATGGAACATGTGAATGAATTCAAATCAGTTCATAAATACTTTCCAACACACATAAAGAGGGTGAACTTCAAACCGTTCATAAGCATTTTCATACACAGAGAGAGATGTGTGCAGACCCATCCCCGCCAGCCCTCAAAATACCCTCCAGAGGTATGAAGAGCAGAGCTCCTCTCTTCTCAGGAGGATTACAGAGTTTGCCCAAGTACCAGATGGATATGGCTTGCCAAGAGCCTGATTGAGGCTCATCAAGGGCCACATCTGATCCAGGGCCAGGGTTTGGAGAACCCTGTCCTAAAGCCTTCAGATGGCACAAAAAGTTACCGTACTTCTAGTTTTTTGGGAAACCAGAAAGCAATTTTTAAGGCCCTCAGAACATCCTCCAGTCATGACTGGAGAGCACAACTCCAGTTGTGTTTGGAAAGTGGGCCAGAAGCTTGCAGGGGACCAGAGGTTGGCCATGGGCCACATCTGGCCCCTAGCCTGGAGTTTGGACACCCCTGCTTTAGCCTACCACTTTCCTCTCCTCTACATTTTCATTTCTGTTCCATTTCCTCTGTCCCTTTCAAATCTAGAATGCAGGAGTAAATGTAGTAGTAGAAATAGGCAAACAGGGACTCCCCCCCCCAACTAATCCCCCACTTGAAGCCACTGCAACATCAGCCTCATGAATGGCCCAAATTTATATATAGCCTGAGTGTTTAGAACTGGATTATATCCACTGCTTGATTTGAAATGCTTGTATGCTGGACATTTGCATATGTATTTCTTCATTATTAGGGGTTTGTTGCTCATTCATGATGTATTGTTTTTATAAATTCTGTAAGCAACTCTCAAAGGTTAAACGAAACTGCATGCTACTATGATTACTTCTGAATTCTTAGCATGGTTATGAAATTCATGAAGCACTTGTTGTCTCAAAGAATCAATTCAGATCAGTTTCAAAATATGTCTCCCAGATGTTGAGATTATTTTGGTGGCTCTGAAATAACTAACAAGAAGTAAATTGTAGAATAACTGATATTGATTGAAACACATTTACTATCACTCCATGCCTGTAAATAATACTGGCTTAACCAACATGTTACTGGGATGGTAAAAACTAACTACAGTAATTATGCAGAAGAGAAGATTACTTTTCCTTGTGCAGCTTTAAATGTACATTACATGTGAACTATTCTTGGCATTCATAGGGATCTGGAGATCTGGGATTCTAAGGTTTAATCTAGAGATTATTGACTATTTTGTAATTCCTTTGTATTCATGTAGGTTTTCTGAACCAGGACTACAAAGTAAGAGGTTACTGACTTGAACTGGAAATAAAATATGCAATGCTCATTGAGTTCATTGAAGCTAATTTCCATATAAAGTCCTTTATTAAAAGCTCTACGGACTATCAACAAACAGAGTTTAGGATAATCACAGGCTTCCCTGTTCTTTGGAGTAGTAGGTGCTTTTTAGTAAATGCAATTTATTTTCTACAATACATTCCAGAACAACCATTCTACCAAGACAACTAAAAAAAATTTTCCTAATAAATAAAACCTACCATGGAAAAATAACAAAAATGCAAAAAATCTGCAGCAAACATCTAAAATAGAAAATACAATCAGTTAGTAAACTTTTATGTAAAAGAGAGGACTGAGTGTTCATTTATAAACAAAAACTGAGGGCCATATGTCTCTTAGGTGGGACTTTCAAAACCATCAGATTTCAGAACAGGTAACTCCAGATTTTGCTGCCAGCACATAAAAGATTCTGTCCTTGTACCCAAAAATAAAATTTGTATGAGACCAAGGCCAAGTAGTGCATCTTGAGATGCAAATAATAGGATCCAGACATATAGCAGGGATATGTCCACTTTAGATGTATTGCTCTGGGCTATGTGAAATTACTGAAAAAATGGGAATGCTCTTCATGTTTTGTTTGGAGTAATGTGTATATGGAAGGAGCTTCTGCTTCTGGGAAAATGGGCCTTTGGTGTGTACTAGATTCACTGGTTTTCTTAGGGCCCAATCATATCCAACTTTCCAGCACTGATAAAGCCAGAAGTCATCCCCAAGGTAAGGAAACATTAGTTCTCTTACCTTGAAGAGGCCCCATTGACTGCCTCCCACACTGTAGTATCCAGGGCCAAACGCACCGGCGCCGGCTCCTGTCTCGGCCTCAGCCCCAGCATGTGTATAACTTGGGCTGTGCAGAGGGGGATGGGGTGGGGGCAGCTGCTTCCCATAGTTAGTGGGTTCCTCAAGCACAACCCCCCCCCTGATGTTTTGCTGGTGCACCTCGGGGAGAATGATCTAACTAAGATGAGATCTGTTGATCTCCGGATTCAGATCTGTCAAGATCTTTCCCTAGTTAAATGGTGGTGCCCGGCCATTCGGTTTGTCTGGTCCTCTTTCCTGCCTAGGAGGGTTTGGAAGGGGGCCATGAGCATCCGAAAGATTAATTTGGCCCATAAGCGGGTCAACAGCTATGCTGCCAATTTTGTTGAAAGCTGGGGTGGGGTGGTGATTTTTCACCGGCATGTGCTCTGGCAGCTGCCTCATGTTTTTAGGGATGACGGGGTTCATTTAACTGACCTGGCCCTAGATGAGTACATCTGGAATATAGTTAAGGGACTGCTGAACTGTCTGTAGTGGGGCGGTGGAACCATGTTCTAGCCAGGTTCCCCGTGTGGCAGGTGTCGTGCTGGAGTAGGTAGGATAGGCCTTCGGTGATTGCCTGAGGCAGCAAGGGTCAGTGCTATGCATGCCAGGCCTATTGCGACCAGACCGGACGTGGGCTGTGGCTGCTAGTCCTGCACCTGGGATTTAGGCAAAGTCAGCCAGGCGATTGGTTGACCGAGCGCCCAGCTGTCTCGACCTTTGGGTTGGCAATGATGGGTACCCTCAGTGCAAGGGTGAAACCTGAGCCAGGCCTTCGCCATCCCTTATTTTTTAGTTACCAGCATGACTTTGTCAGCAGTCCCTTGTTGGGTTTAATTATTGTTAAATTTAATAAAGTGGCCCTTAAATCCAGCATCTGTCTCTGGCTCTTCATTCTCGCCGTGGGGGGTAAAGCCAGAAGTCATCCCCAAGGTAAGGAAACATTAGTTCTCTTATGTAAAAGAGGCCCCATTGACTGCCTCCCACACTGTAGTATCCAGTGACCAACCCATTGGCATGGTTGTGGTAAAGCTGGAAAGTTGGTTAGGACTGGGATCTTAGAGCTAATTCTCAAGCCTGTCTGCCAGCATCGCAGCTATTCTTTGCAATTGCTTCTAGTCACCAGAATGACCCACAAAGGTGTCCATATATAGCCTGAAAGCATAAAATCAACTCTGTGCATCTTGAGTTCAAGAGCATTTGCAGTGTCCTGCTTGGAATAGTATAATAAAAGTTAGAGTTTCTGGGGCATGCTCCCTCTCTCTGTGTGTGCCACCAGAGACTAGAACTTCAAAGCAACAGGTACCATGCTGGGCCCTCGATAAGAAACTGTTCTTGGGTACTCCAGACAGTAGGACATTATCCGCAGGGGCAGGAATGATCTCCACTAAAATGTATCACTTAACTTGATTAAGTGTTAGTGCCCTGGTGCTACCACTTCTTGCTTCACTACTTCCATGTCATGCCTGCAAAAGAATTTTTTTATTTTGTTTTAGCAAAAGAGTTGCTAAAGAGGTCATCATCCACACTTTGCAATCCCAGAAAGCCATTTGGCTGCCATAATAGGAGCCAAATATAATTTGATATACATGTGCCATAGATTATGGAGCCAGCTTTTTAAATACAATGATATGATATAACACATCAGTAAAGGGAGGGGGAGTCCATTTCTTTGGAAGCTGGAAATACTGTTTAGATGTAGCACCAGCCTTATTATATTGGTTTGAGCTATTTACAGCTGGATATAATCAAATTAAAATTAAAAACTCATTGGAAGCAACGGACACTATTTTCACAGATTGCCTATAAATCTACAATAACTAGGTCTCCCTTCTTGTAACATCAAAAACATTTTTAGTGTCTCATTAGGAGGAAAATTTATTGCTCAACTATTGAACTATGTCAATTTTCAAAAACACAGTGTGACTAATTCCAGAAATCATGGATTTGATTTGTATTTGTTTTCAACTGCCAGAAAGAGTGAGCCAAGTCTTTCCCCATGATGAAATGACACTAATCATGAAATTAAAGGACATTGCATGTCTTCAGTTTGGGAAATAAAGTTATAACTTTTATAAATATGCTAGCACCCTTCCTCTTCAATAAAGGAAACAACCATTATAAACCCAACTAGTTCATATTCCAGCTGTGACTCTGTTCTTTTTTCACTTTAAGTAAAGAACTCAATGACAGTTCTATGGACGAAGAAGTTATTTTATACTGCGGTGTGTTTTCCAGCTGTGCTGGTTTGAGGGGGTTTGTCATCTGACTAGTCTGAAAATATAAAAAGTTCAAAAAATTTCAATGAAGCACATATGGGATTGAGCATTTCATAAGCATCTGTTTTGAACATAAGAAAGGCCCTATTGGATCAAGCCAAAAGTCCATTTCATCCAGCATCCTCACGCACTGGCCCACCAGCTGCCTCTGGGAAGCCTACAAAGAAAGAGTGGCATATTTTTCTAACATTGCTTTCCTGTTCCCTTACTGTCCACTGAACATGGAGGTAATACCCAGACACGACTAGGAATTGTGCATGAATATGCCCAATATCTTTTCAAAACCTCCTAAGGTGGTGGTCAACAATAAGGCAACAAGTTACACAGATTAAAAGCAGAAAAGCCAGTTCAGGACTGGGTTGTCATGCGGAAGCATTTATGCAGCCTCTACTAGGCTGTGGACGCACTCCAGAGTAACTACGGGGAGTCCTTGCTCCGGTGTAAGAACAATTTACTCTGGATTGCAATATGAATTTCCCATTGGTTTTCACTAGGTGGTGCAGTAAGTACGGGTGCATGTAATGTATCTTACATGCTCCCATAGTTACTCTGGATTGTAGGGTGTGATTTAGATTTCATATCTGACCCACTATCTAGCTGGCACATATCCAAATAGGTGGCATAAGGCTGCTCATGACCACCACCAATCCCATGCAATCTGCCTGCCATTCTTCCCTCCTGCCCCCAGATGCCACAACCCTGGAATGCCTTTATATCACAGTCTTACTCCCCCTTGCAACCCCCTGAGTTGTTTCTGTGGAAGTGTTAAGCAAGGGTTAGTTCTTCCCATTGCAATCAATAGGTCTTAAAGTTATTTAACTTTGACTGAATTGTGACAATGATAAATTTACTGAGCTTGCTTTTAAGGCACCAAATAGGTTCTCACAACATTTTCTTTCTATGTCTCTTGATTATGCCTGAAAGAAATGAAATGAATAATTAGCAGGGAGGCAAATGCCTGACATTAAAAAAAAGTTTAGAGAACACCTCTTTGGCTCATTAACAAAGGCCTCTGAGCACATCACTAGATGACACTAGCCAAACTCCCCCACTCTCATCCAGCTGTGCTGAAGCAATATCTCTCCGACACTGACACATATTAATGAGAAAATGCAGATAGAGTCTTGCTCTCATTTTTTAAAAAGTCAAAGTTGCTGCTCTTCTTCAAAGCTGAGTGGAATGTAAAGCCCAGAGTTTCATGTACAGTACCAACCATAAAAATTGATCCATATTGTAATTCTTTCTGTCTCAGCTATTTAAAGTTATTCCAGTTTGTGGCATGCAAACTCATCATCATTGGCATTCTTCAGTCTTGAAAGACTATGGTATCGTGCTCAGAAATGGAGGTCCCAAAACAGCAACTTTTATGACTAAAAAGGCCAATTCGGGAGTGGCAATCCCTTCCACACTGAGGGCAAATACAGTCTGTCCCCTGTCTAGCCCCCAGATTTCGCTGTTTCGGGGACTGCCTCTTTGTCTCAGCCTGCCGAATGAATTGAATCGAATTGAAGAAGGCCATGCTGCGTCTTTTGCCTCCAAGCTGAATGATCAGAGGTCAGGGTTTCCCATCTATTGATGTCCATTCTCATGGCCTTTAGATCCCTCTTGCAGATGTCCTTGTATCGTAGCAGGGCGCTTTCCCTGCACTAATTCTCCATACAGGAGATCTTTTGGAATCCGACCATCAACCATTCTCACGACATGTCCAAGCCAGCGTAGATGTTGCTATTTCAAAAGTGTGTACATGTTAGAGATACCAGCATGTTCCAAGACTGCACCATTTGAAACTTTGTTATGCCAGGTGATGCCAAGAATATGCCGGAGACAGCTCATATGGAAAAATCCAGTCATATGGTCACCCTGCCTATAGGTCTCCTCAAGTTACAGGAATATTTTTACTCTTTCCTCATGTTGAGCCCCAGTCTGCTCAATGAGTATCCTTGGATCTGCACCATAGGTCTGTGTATGGTTCCCAGGCCCAGGGATAAGAAATGATGGAGAACCTCTCCACCACCTGTTCTCTCCTTGCCTGTCCCACCCCATTTCAACATCCCCATTTCCAGAAGCACCCCCTCCTTACTCCAACTTCACTGCTTTTCCTTTTCCCTATGCTGTTTGATTCAGTATTTATGTCTACCAGCAACTGCAGGTCAGGATACTGTGTTGGTGGGACAGCACATGCCTTCTCTCCAGCAATGCTGAAATGATAGTCATTGCAAACATACTTTACGTTTACAGATTGGAGCAGCACTAGGAGAAACCAAGATATGAGTTGCAAATCCCATAGACTTAGATGGAGCAAAGATGGCTAATGTCTATATACATACATGCAATTGTGGCTAGTGCTTGTGAATTCCAGAAATCGCCTTTAACACGGACAATGGAAGAGCAGAAACTCAGAGATGGCCTTTCCCAGGAGGAAAGTGGGAGAAGGAAAAATAAAACAAGTCTGTTTAAGGCAAGTCTGGCTGGGCAGACTGAATTTCCCAGCAGACTACAGACTTCTGAACTCTTACACAGACAAACTCAAGCAATCTGCCATTTGCTATTTCTGATGCTGTATTCAAAGCTCACTCTGTTTGCTCTTTTCCAGAACTTATTGACTCTAAACAGACAGATGAAACTAGACGGCCTCGCATGCTCTGTTTTCCGAGTGTTCAGGGCAATGGAATATTTGCCCATTTCCCCCAAACAATGTTCCTTTGGGAGGCAAGAACATTGACTTGCCTGTGAACAAGCATCAAATATTAACTGGAACAATAACACAGTAATGAATGTTATTTCTGTGGAGGCAGCCAGACGTTGGTTGGCCACTGGGTGGCACCTGCTCTATCCATTCATGCCATGTCCAGCAAAATGGCTTTACGTCCTTTGAAAAGTTGGTTCTTGTGGAAACATTAATCAAAATACAAAATGAAAGTGTGCAGCCCTATTACAGGCACAGGAAAGAAAACAAAACATGTATGTTTCTGTGAGCTGCTGCATATCGTTCGTTTATTTATCCATGCTTTATTTCTTAGCTCGGTGCAAGTACCACAGCTTTGTGAGTGATTTGTACAGACACACAAATTCATAGATGGGATTATTATGAACTGGAGGATAAAGTACACCTTGCAAAGAAAATGGTAAGGAAACAGCAATTGTGTGTTGAGACAACGCCTACCTCCGTTGTGTCTTGGTTGGTTGTGCTGGCACCAGGTTTGCAAAGAAACTCAGCCATATGAGTTTGTAAGGCCTGCTTGGGACCAGTTGGACAGTGGTGCTGGTGATGGAAGCCATGGGTGCTCCTTCCACTGAAGCCATGGGTGCCACTTCCACTGAAGCTTCCACTGAAGCTGGTGATGGAAGCCATGGGTGCTCCTTCCACTGAACACACCAGCAGGTGTAGAGGCAAAGGGGGCTTGTTGCCACCACCATGGCTGCCAAAGAAGACTCTGAGACATGGCTAAAATAAACTCCTTACAAGAGCTGGTGGAATGCTTTCCTTAGAAACAGCATAGTGCCGGCAGCTAGAGGGCAGGAGGAGGACAGGAGGGAGGCAAGAGGGTGGTGAGTGAGAATCTGACACTAACTGTATGTTTCAGCCGCTCCCATCTGTTCAGTCATAGGCCAATTCTAGGTGACCTAAGTCTGAGTAGACCCATACAGGCTGCTGTTGCCTTACTGTGAGGTAAGATGATAAGGAGTAAGGAGACGAGTCTCCCCTTCCCAGGGGAGTATAGTCTCTAAACTTGCACTAAATGCAGCACAGGAACCGCCAGCCCATCTGTTCCAGCACAAATTAGGATTGCAATGATAGTGTTTTAATTAATCACATGAAAATAATATACAAGTTTTCTTTAGCTTTTACTTTGTCAGGTCCTACATTTTTCTTGAGTGTTCTACATGGGGGGGGGGGGGGCTTGTCCTCATGCAATATGGTCACACTGCTCTTTAAAACATGTTACAGGTGCCTGGAATTGGAGGGTCCATCAGCCCCAACAGTTGCCAGTAATCCAGTGAGATGTTTGTGACACGATGCAATAATACATACTTCCAGAAAAGAAACTGTTTAGCAAAAAAGTTCTCAATTTAACTCTGCCGCCTGTTGTCAAATGGAATGACCTTGTCCTAATATTGTGCGCTGTTGTTACAAAGGCTGCAATGGCCAATGCCGCCAAGCATTACAAAAGAACATGGTTTACATGCAGAAGAATTTCACAGTCTAAGAAGACAAGTAACACAGAGAGCAGGACAAAAAGGGATATCATCAAAAATATGTCCATTTGCTTTTCCAAATGTATTGCTTTATTATTACTAAAAAGAGATAAGGGAAGAAGCTGGTAAGTAGGTCAGTTCAAAGACTGGCTGTCAGAATTAAAAGGAGGAGGCTGGCAGGGAGATCTGGCAGGCAGAGCACAAAGGCAGAAGTTTGTGTCGGGACCTCGCTTCTCATGGCAAAAAAATGCTCCATAGCCTATGGATGACAAGCATTATGCAAGACCTAGATTTTAAGGACTGACCTCACAATCCAGAGTCACTATGGGAGCATGTAAGAGACATTACGTGTACCTGTAGTTACTGCACCACCTAGTGAAAACCTATGGGAAATTCATATTGCAATCCAGAGCAAATTTTTCTTACACCTGAGCAAGGACTCCCCATAGTTACTCTGGATTGTGCCCTAATGCAATAAGTGCACTAGAGATCCTAGTCTCATGGTTCTCAGAATATGACACAGAGTTTCCGAGTTATGTTGGGCCAATTGCACCACATCCATTTCCAGTTCCTAGAGATGCAGCTTTGGATCAGTTTGCAAAATGTTCCTTTCTTCCCCACCCCCACAACAATTAGGGCAGTTATGGCATTGAGGAGCTTTGCCTTTTCTTTTTCTACCTTCCCTTACCAGAAGCCTGTGCTATTTTGGGACCGGCTAGGATGAGTGACAGGAGCTCACTCCATCATGCAGCACTTGGGTTTCGAACTGCTGACCTACCAATCTGTAGATTGACAGGCGCAGCACCTTTAACTACTGAGCCACTGCAGTCCCATAATACATAAAATAGAGCATAAAATTATAAAAGTGAAATACAGCATAAAATACATAAACTATAGCATAAAATTATAAAAGGAAGAGTTAAAATCTAGAACATCAAGTCAGTACAGCAAGTTGCATCATGTTTACTTTTTCATTAGCTTGTTTTTTTGAACTTGCTTTTTGCATGAGAAACAGCCATATTGGTTGAGCTTGAACTGCAAAGTAATAAATTAGGCAATTAAATTATGATCACCTCAAGTCTTGCACTAGGAAGTTTGCAAACAGAAGTACCAGATAAACAACACAACCATGGATTGTGATCTGGCTATCACTTTTCCATATTTATAGATTTTCTGCAAGTGTCATTAGCTTTCTTTTAATAGCCAAACATAACTTGAATCTCTTGGCTCTTTCTAATTTGTTTTTGGACACTGAATGAAGGCATATTTGCCCATATTTTTTTTTTTTTTTTTTTTTGCAGAGGAAGGAATAAAATGGGATAGCAACATGTCTTGAACTAATTTCCCAACACAGCTGCATTTCCATAACATCAGTGCTGGTTGAATTATTTGCATAATCCAAATTATGATGCTAACAAGATTTGTGCATGACATGTCAGACTTGCAGAGATGTTCTGATCCAGCTTACCATTAAAGTGCCAAACCAGGAAAAGGTCATATCCTAGTGACCATGTCTGGTGCAGAGAGATCAGATTACAGGTTACTACAGAAGCCCATTTCTGCATATTCACTTCCACTTCACCAGCATGGTCGTAAAGGTTTCCTAAATTATCTGGCTGAAAAACATGACTACTTAAGTGGGTATGTGCCAGTGAGAGAGGGTATCATGCAGGTTTGCCAATTAATATAAGAAACTGATTTCAGGCTTTACTGAAAACAGAATCAAGGGGACTGCAGTACATAACTACATAAGTGACTTTTGCGATAAATGTGCCACTGGTCTAATGTTAGGATTGGACCTTGACTGGCATTCTTTTTTCCCTTTGCAGAACCATTCTGCCCATTTTCTGTTCACGGCATTATTGCTAGACTTACACAAACTCACTTTTGGATTAGATTTTCTTCTTCACATAATAACAGTAGTGGTTTTGAATGCTGATTTCAATTCTTGGTCCAATTCCAGGCTCTCATTTTTTGCAAGTAATTAGATTAGGCATTCAAGGAATAAGAAAGAAAAAGCCCTATAAAGCTGCACTTTTTCTGCACACAAGACCGCTCACATGATTTGATGAATTTGATGGTTTACCTGCAGGAAACTGGATTTTCAATCTGAGACCTGTGACAGCATGGGAGAACCTGCCTGGATGAGTTAACCCTTTCAGTACTACCCGTTGCCACCCCCTTCCTCACTAGGCTCTGGAGCCTAAGGGCAGGCTTAATTAAAAGTTCCTTCAAAATATATTCCCTACTGTTTGGAGATACTGTGTTTTAAACAGTCTGGTGTTCTGCCAAGGCAGGATCTAGGCATATATTAAAGTGACAGGTACAAAAGATAGCATGCCTTTTCTTTTTTACATTTCCATGGATTATTTTGCTTGTAAAGTCTCAAGGAAAATAGTCCTTTATTTTTTTAAGATAGCAACAACCTTTTACAATTCTCCAGTTAAAGGATGGAGTGCAAATATCCATGCCTCTTTGCGTGACTACTTTTTGTAAAGTTCACACATATATCTACTGAATCTTTTCCCATTTGGCCAGTACTTGAGGATTTCATGCAAAGTTAGTGTTGTGTATGTTTTTAGTGCTGATTTCATTCAAAAATGTTTCATTATTATAACTGCACTTCTCTCAAAAACATCATGAAATGATCCTCTACATTACTATGTGTTTGTCCTCCAGAATATACATTGTTTAGATGAGATTTCTCATTCTTTAAGGGGTTTCACATTCTTTAAGCCTCAATATGAGTGACAAATTATCATCATATACAATGTCAGGCAAAGTTTTTGAATATCACCTATCCATTTAACTTCCAGTTCACAGGTCTTCACAGCTGGTGTTACTTTCCCCCATATGCTCTCAGTTTCACTTTTCTTTTGTCCCCAAATCTGGGGTTCTTCTGAATTTCAGCAACCACACTTCGCAAGAGGATCTGTTCCAGTTTAAAATTCACTGAACTGCCATCAGTCTAATGTAAAATTCCAAAGCTCTGATGACACCGATTGTTATAAATAAAGCAATAATGTAGAACCTCCTGTAACACTGCAGTCTTTTTCTTTCCACTCCGCTCTTGTCTGCAAACTCTACCAGTGGCCAATCTTTTGGCACCATATTTATTCAAATATTGTGTGCCACTGAATCTAATGCGCACCCTGTTTTAAAAGGTTATAGATTCAGAATACAGTTTGCTGCCAATTACAGTGCACAGCTCAATTGTGGGTGTAGCGGAGGAGTGGGTGAGAAGCAGAACAGAACAGGCGTCTTTTTACAGCCCCCCATGTCTGTGGCTTCCCTTCACCCCTTCCTCAAAATCACTTCATCTGGAGGGGCTTCCTGGGACTTCCAGGAGAGGATCACTCCTCACCTCCCTCCATTCCTTCCAACCCAAACACAACACTTATCCTCAGCAAGGGAAGTGCTGCGACTTCCACAGTAAAGGGGGCACCTTTCCTTTCTCCTTTCACCCCCGTGCCTCTGGCAAGAGCTGCCAAGGTGAAGGGCCCCCCAGAGACATGGGGGTGTCAGGAGAAAGGAGCTGCTTAATAGTCAAGAGTAATGCTCTCTTAATAAGCCCATGCATCAGGACCCCCTCCCCAAACCAAGGATCTGGCTCTGAGATCCCCCCTATGCAGCTGAAAGCAAAACCTTGCTTTAAAGCTGAGATCATTGGTCGTGTACACAATGGGACTTTTGGTGGTGGCATAGCGAGAAGGGACGAAGCATTCAGTTTTGCTGGCTGCAATGATGCATAGCAAAACCTGCAAAACCACGGTCTCAGCCACTCCTCCTTCTCCAACTCCTGCAGTGCATTGGGAAGGCTGAGAGAAGGAGCTGATGCTGCAACCCCATCCACACTTTCCTGTTAGTAAGCCCCATTGAATGCAATGGAACTTACATCTGAGTAGATCTGCTTGGGATTGCACTGTAAGAGTATGAGCAGCCAGGTGGGAAGTGCCATTGTTGTTGTTGTTGTTGTTCTTCTTCTTCAATATTTTCACACTGCTTTTCAAACATTCTAATATTTAACATACCGCTTCATGTACTGTTCATATAGTAGTTTACAGAGAAAAATCAACCAATAAATAATGGTACCCTATCTCAAAAGAGGTCCTAATCAAAAAAGATGCAAAGGAACACCAAAGGCCCCTAGAAAAGACATTCTTTTTCAACAAGCTTCTCTCTCTCAAAGCCTCATTTAATTTGGTATAAAATGTTCTTCGAATTTGTTTATTGGCCAAATCCAGCATTTTCCATACCAAACTGTGGTCATGGCATCCATCTTTCAAAGCAGCTTCTTCTGGCTCATCCAGGAACCATCAATAAGAATCACATGAGTACCAAACGGTGAGCTTGCACTGACTTAAGGGCACCCTCAGACTGCCCTCTGAGATTTTCATTTTTCAGTCCGTCCTTTTCCTTGCACAAATCACCCAACAAGTCATTTGACAAATTCATTCAAATCTAAGCTTGTGGCCAGATTGAGGAGGGCTTAGATCAGTGATTTTCAACCTTTTTCATCTCACGGGACACTTAACAAGTCACTGAAATTGTCAAGGCACACCATCACTTGCTTTTACCATTGACAAGGCACACCAGGCTGTTCAAATCCCTCAATTTTCCTATTAATGATTGTCAACCCCCAAATTCCCATGGCACACCTGAGGACTGTCCATGGCACACCAGTGTGCCATGGCACACTGGCTGAAAATCACTGCCTTAGATGCTCACTTTCATCCAAGAAAGCTTGAAATTGTGCTGTCCTATGTGTTGAAATGCTTTGCTGAGGTGATATTTGCAACTGTTTTTGCAAATATTTCAAAAATCTAGATTTTTTAAAATCAGAATGACAACCTAATTCAAGACTGAAATGTACTAAAATGGTGGTAATGAGACAGCTAACCTTCACAGATCTTATTATAATACAGTATAGTCCTACTCAGTTTCCACCAGAACATGGGGTGAGTAATTTCTATGAGTTCCTTGGCAGTATTGCTAGAGCTTAGCATCATCACTAATCAGCAGCAAAAAAGTATGCTCCTCTTTCCTCTGTCCCAGGTATTTAAAAAAACACGTTTCAAACCTGTTATTTGCCTATTTGAGGTCCTTTTGATTTCAGAGTAAGTCGCAGGAAGATAGCATGACTTACCCTACAATCCAGAGTAACTACAGGAGCACATAAGAGACATTACATGCACCCGTAGTTATTGCACTATCAAGTCAAAACCTATGGGAAATTCATATTGCAATCCAGAGCAAATTGTTCTTACTCCTGAGCAAGGACTCCCCATAGTTACTCTGGATTGTGCCTTAATCTCTTCTATTCTATCTCAACTTGGAATTTATCAAAGGTTAACAATTTTTCTCCTGAATGGGCAAACAATTGCTTATAGGAAACAAATCCTTTCCTGCTCCTCCCACTTTGTTGTTCTTCTAAACCAATAAAGCTGAATAGATATTTTAGGCTGGTACAGATAATTTTCCAATGATCTGCCTCTTAAGACAGCAGATGTCAATTGTTCTCTCTACCCAATTACTTAACGTTTATGAATGGTCTGATTAAGGTTTCCTGCTGGTAGATAAATGCCAAGGAAAAGCCTCGGCATTTACAGAAAATAAATGCAGAAGGGAAGCAGAGGCATCTATTATCAGGCTGGTAATAACAGAGAATTCTATGGACGTCACTCATGTAATTATACAAAATGATGCATGTGAAGAACTAAATTAAAAGAGGAGCCAAGTTAACAATGATTTCTCTGTTTTGTATAAGGCATCCTGCGTTTGGGGTTCCTATGACCTAAGTAATTACCAGCAGTTAGATACTGGAAACAGGGTATTCAGTTCAGCACCAAATGCAATTTTTTAACATGACTTGCAAGAGCCATTCAGTAATATACATGCTAAATATAAAATGTAATCTGAATAAATTGACACATGCATAATAGGTGCCATGCCAGTAAGGGCAGCAACGTGGTTCTTAGTTGAATCAGATGACCCATACATACCAGCACACATACAACAAATAGTTTTTTATGTGTTGGGGAAGTTTCAACCGTTTTAAAAACTGAAAGTGGATGCTGGGCACTGGTGGTGAAAGTGGTGTCTTGGGCATTCTCATGACTGGGATAACCCAGGTATCATCAGGTTCTCTCTCATTTTCACACATGGACTGATCTGGTGAATTCCTGGTTCAGTTACGACACTTCCACTTCAGGCATAGAAATAATATGGAGCTGTAGGTTTTAAAAGTCACATTACACTACACCAGGGATCTCCAAATCCCAGCGCGAAGGCCAGATGCAGCCCTTGGCAAGCCTCTATCCAGCCCGCAGTCAGCGTTTGAACACCTGCAACCTTCTGGCCCTCTTGACCAAACACAACCAGAGTTGTGCTCTGGTTAGATCTGGTAGGTGTTGTGAGGGCCAAAAAATAAATCTCTTCTTGTCTTTCCCAAAATCCAGATGTAATTTATGCTCTCTGAAGGCCTTAGAATGTGCTTGGGAGATTGGGGAATATGTGCTTTATTTCTGTGGTGTGTATTGGTGCTTGGAGAAATCCTGGAAATGTTAGCCCATTCATTATCCAGTTTATTCATTCATCTAAGTTTCATCTCTAATGTACTTATTATATTTAAATTCATTTTCTGGCTCTTGAAACTGTGCCAGGTTTTTGATGCAGCCTGTTGGCTGAAATGTTTGGAGGTCTGTCCTACATCATGGAAAAACCATTGAAGATGTCAACAAAGTCATCTCTTCTTAGTCTCTGCTTGTAGCAGGAAATCCTTCTAGAATATCTCCAGCAGGAACTTGTTCATCCTCTACTTGAAAATCTTCAGTGTCGGAGAATCTACCATCCGCCTTGGCACTATGTTCCATTGCCAAACTGCCCTTACCATGAAGAGTTTCTTGACTTAGGCTGGACTCATACCAGGAAATAAGAGGCAATGGGCACAATCCAGAAGTAGCGCAGTGAGGAGTGCCCTAGCTGGGCTGCCCCAACTATTCTGAATCCAGAGCAGAATGTTATTCAGAGAGTAATTCACTGCATTCAGAGAGTCAGGAAGCCTGGGCTGCCCTAACTGCTCCAGAGCATTTTCAGTAGGCACCAAGTCAGTGGCACCTGGGGAGGGCTTGCTCCTGAGGAGACCCCCCCCTTGCCATTCTTACTCTGCCTTATCATGGACCTCTATGGGTCTACTCATTATTATACCTGCTCCTGAGGTGGTATAACTCCAAGGAGCTGGAAGAGGGCATTTCTGCCCTGGAAACAGGCTCTGGATGCTAAACATGCCCTCAACATACTTCTCCTGAACTGCCTAGGATGCCCCTGTGAGGGCAACCCAGGTCCACCTGTCTTGGGGCAGCCTATCTTGCCGTAGGCTGCCCCAGGTCTTTTCCAGATTAACTAGGGTGGCCCATGCTGCAGTTGGGTAAGCCCAGTGATAGATAGGGTATTCAAAGTGCACTTCTGGATTGTGCCCAAAGCCACAATTCTGGGTAAAGATAAGGTCAAACTTTATTTACTACTTTGATTTATTAGTGAAAAGCCACAGTGCTGTGTCAATAACATTAACAACAAAATAAATATACCCTAAAGAGAGTGCGGTTCCAGCACTGCAGATACTGCTCCCCTTTTTTCATCTGAACCATTCAGGCTCAAGAAATCAGACTGAATCAATGGACTGCTCCAATGTCCTCATGCAACATAACGGACTGTATCTAGGGGGAAAATTGCCTGATAAACTAATTCTATACCTAACAGTGATACAGTGATCCTGGGTGTAGCTGCATGAAAATGGTGACTGTAGGTTTTGAAGAGCCATTGGAAGTCTTCCTCAGGGGAAGGGAAACTTTTGTCATCCCCTGAGGAAACCATGGATGGGTTCCTCTGCTAATGCTGTTGATTGAATCCTTGCAAGAAACCCTAGTTCAGCATGTTGACCGCTCTCACAGGGATCTCAAGACCTTGGCCAGTGGACCACATCTGGCCCTGAACATCATGTTAAGAAATGTGATGTGGCCTCAAGGCCAAAACAAGGAGACCCTTGTTTAACCCAATGAGCAAAGAATGAATATCATTGAGAAGGATGGACAGAACAAGAAGAGCCAGCAAATATCTGGAGGTGGCCTCTGTACTTTGTATATTATAGAAATATAATATAATTTTCATGCCACATTAAGAAAAAGATGCTTCTAAAGAATAACAGCAAATCATTTTTAGTAATTCAGGTGGTTAATATTTCCTAAATCAATAAATTAATAAATTAAAACAACAATTACAACCTTATTTCATCCATTTCCCTTTTATTCTATTTGCAAATAATAATAGTCCATTATGATAACTCCCAGCACAGAGAAAATTCTCCAAATAGCTAAGAAAACAGAATTAATTTATATGATTGGGTAATCGTTTTCAACTCCATTAAATACTTGGAGACCTCATAATACATTATCCTTATCTTGATGCCAACTTTTAATTGCATAAAGCCTGGTCCCCCAGTAATTAACACATTGTATATCCCCACCTAATTCGCAAACTAATTGTCATTTCCAAGATCTTAATGTTATTTGCTAATTCTGCCAGGGAGAAAAAAATTTTACTGTCAAAACTCTGGAGAAAGTGACATTCCACAGGCTCAGCGATGACAAAACAAGTTAATTTACTGCAAAGTCCCTGAAAGATGAGGCTTTTTAATTGCATATTTGTTACCTTCATTAAAAAAAGGTAAATGGCTCTTCAGTTACATATTTGCCCATTTCTTACACATTAGAAAAGTGTTAACGAGCCAGATTAAAAGTAATTGAAAAGGTCTAAGATCTTCAAAGAGATTCTAACATCACCAAACTTCTAATTGAAGATGAAAGTGAGAGAGACATAAATAGGAGCACAATCCTAACTATGCCTACTCAAAAGTAAGCCCCACTATGTTCAATGGGTTTTACTCATAGGAAAGTGCCTTTAGGATTGCAGCCTAGGTTATTTAAGGAGATGGAAGCTGAGGCCGGCATGTTAACTACAGCAAAAAGCCACTGTAGTTAAAAAAATGATCAGAGTGAAATGGTGCATGATTTAGACAACATGAAATTCTAAATTGTTTGAGAATTTTTCCTGTTGGCTTTTCTTTTACAAAGCACATCAGAGAAACCTTATGTAGAGTATTTTCTGGGAAAAAAAATGATACCCCCTTACCGGCTTAATTTATTCTGGACAGCTGGACTAGAAAAATGTGGAGCAGCTGCCCATTGTCAAAAGGAGATAAAACAGCAGTCCATTCAAATGCTTGAAACTGTGGACTTCAACTTTGTGATTTTAAAAGCCTTCTTACACAGGGTGACCATATATAATGGAGGACAGAGTGCCTGTACCTTTAACCATTGCATAGAAGAGGGTTATCTCAACCTTAAAAAACAGCACCTGTCTAAATTCCCTCTTCTGTATTATGGTAAAAGGTACATGCACTCTGTCCTCCATTCTATATGGTCACCCTACTATTTACACCACAGCACCTTACAGCTTTTATGAATACTATACAATCTCTGTTGCTTGGTGAATTACTTTTAGTTCTGCCATCCTAACTGGAGTGGTAGCTATGTGCTCCTGCCTGAATCATCCAGAAGCTTGGAGAAATAAAAGAAGGAAAAGATGAGGGTTTCAGCGAGATAAAGCACCTTTGGTCATTCAGGGAAGTATGATGATGATGATGATGATGATAGGTGTTCTGTGAGCACATAGGGGCAAGTAGTTTTGAAAAATGCCAACACAAAACCATAAATCCAGGCCACAGTGTTGGTGGCAGGGCTAAGTGGACCATCGGTCCAATGCCATTGTGACATTGCAGAACAATGACAGGCACAATTGCATGCATTAGAGGTAAACAAGTTAGTACAGTAAAACCTTGGATTGAGAGTAACTTAGATTGAGAGTGTTATGCACTCCTGTGCAAGTGGGGCAGATTGCAGCCTGAGAAACCTGAGAGTCTAAATGCAGGTTAATTTGTATTATTTTTCTTTATATTTTGTATTTTCATTATTATTTTGTATTATGTTAGAGTTCTGTAATAATTTTATATGAATATTTTTGGGTTGTGGAATGAATCATCTGAGTTTCCATTATTTCTTATGGGAAAATTTGCTTTGATGAAAAAGTGTTTTTGATTGCAAGCATGTTTCTGGAACAAATTATGCTCGTAAATCAAGGTACTAATGTAGAACTCTATCACAACTACTGAAGAGCACTCCAGGCTGCCACTGTTTCTTGGTGGTGGTAGTGGCGGAAATTTGGAATGTTTCTTTCTCACCAACACCTTGGGGGTAAGTCATGGCCCCTTTGATGGCCTTGGTCCCACCTCGAGCCAGTGTCCCAGACAACCAATCCCTGAGCCCAGTCCTGCTAGGGAACTGGTCATTATGACATCAGTTGATGCATTTATTTATTTCACATATCATTCTCTTACACCATCATTTCCAAAATTTTCATTGTATTACAGTAAAATTGAAATAAAGAAAAAACTGATGTAAAGACTGGTTATGTTAAAGCTTCCAGGGCAGTTTGTATTTGAAGGAGTTTGAAAAATAAAAACAAAAAAATTAAATGAAACTGAATCGAATGAAACTGAATCTAGGGAACTGCACGTCTGCAATGTCAGAAATAAGATAACTAACATTATGTTAACCAAACATGACAGCAATGACAACATCATTAAAATGTGTGGAAAAGAATGGGATTTGGGTCACAGGGCATTATCCATTATTCCTCAATCCAAAGTCAGGCAGGAAGAACAATTCTAACAATAAAGTGATTGCGAAGAAATCTAATTTGGATAATACAGACCTTTATTGTAGCCTACTGTATTTCAAAACTGCACTTATGGGAAAGAGAAGATCATCTGCACCACCTCTTAATGAGGAGATGTGTGAAAACCAGAATGCTTATTAGCAGCACTATTTTTGCAGCCAGTGATGGTTCTAGTCTGATGACTGGAGCATTCAGAGTAGTTAACACAGGGATCTCTCTCCTCAGCCCATTGTTATTGTTGTCCAGACATTATGTCATGTACGACTCTTTATGACTGCAATCCACAAGGCCCCCATCTTCCACTAGCTTCCAAAGTTTGTCCAATTTAATGTTCACACTATCTTACCATCTCATCCTCTGCTTTTGCCTTTCATCCTTCTCCATTGGCCTTCCATTTTTCCCAGCATCAGGGTCTTTTTAAAAGAATCTTCTCATCTCATGATGCGGCCAAAATATTTGTGCTTCAGTATCTGCCTTTCTTCCTAACCTCAAGTAGACCTTCAGCCTGTTTTTAACCTGTGCAAGCTTTATCTAAATTCTCTGAAGAATCATCTGCTTGGTTACATGCAGATTTCATATTAAATTTACTATCAAACTATCTTCTATCTATATACAGTAAAAATTGAATTGAGAGTAACTTAGATCGAGAGTGTTTTGCAAGACAAGCAAATATTTCTAATAAATTTTAACTTGATATACAAGCAATCTTCTATATAAATATAAAACTGAAAAGTCACTCGCTCACTCACTCACTCATTAATGCCCAACCAAAACCGCTGGGCCTGGAAGCGTGAAATTTGGGGTGGGTGTTACTTCCATGATGGAGGCACCCACTAAGAACTGGTTTTTGGAAATTTCAACCAGAAGAGTGTAAAAAGGGGCTCAACACATTTTCCTCCCTACATTTTCCATTGACGAATCCCTGACAGAGAGATGCTTTGCCCCAACCTCTGGATTTAGAAATGAGAAAATTGGGGAGGGTGTGCCTTCTGTGACATCAACACCCACCAAGAACTGATATGGAGAAATTTAACCCTTAGGGGCCGAAAAGGGATGCAATGTGTTTTTGTCCTATTCTTAACATGGAAGACTGACCAACATCTAGCCAATTTGGTGCTCAGTGCATGGTGCACTGGGGGGAATGTTGTTTGGAGGAAGAGGTTGCACTGGGGAGGATGCTGTGCATTGGGATTTGATGCACATGGGGGTTTGATGCATATGGAGGGAATGATGCACATGGGGGACTGATGCACATGAGGGTTGCACATGGGACTGGATGATGTGCATAGGGGGATGATGCACATGAAGTGGATGAACATGGCGGGATGTTGCACATGGTGTTTGTTGTGCGTGGGGGATGTTGTTCATGTGGGGATGATGTGCACGGGGATGATGCATATTGTGTGGATGAACATGGGGGATGTAGTGAATGGGGTGGATGCGCATGGGGAGATGATGCCCATTGGGTGGATGAACATGGGGGATGTAGCAAATGGGGTGGATGCGCATGGGGGATTGATGTGCATGGGGGGATGGAATACAGGGGAATTTTACTCCCACAATGTGTGAATTTTACTCCCGCAATGCAGGTATGTTTTCCAGCCGGAAGGGAGTGAAATGGAGAGGCAATGCGTTTTTCTCCCTATACTTTTCATTGAAGAATCCCTGACTGAGGGATGCTCTGCCCCAACCCCCAGACCTAAAAGCATGAAATTCAGGGAGGGTGTTCCCTCTGTGACATCAACACCCACCAAGAACTGATGTTGAGAAATTTAACCCTTAGGTGGCTGAAAAGAGGTGCAACGTGTTTTTGACCCATGAAGACAATTTGGTGCCCAGTGCCTAATCCACTGGGAGGAAGGGTGCACTGGGGGTGGATGTTGCATTTGGGGGGTGGTGTATGGGGAGTATTTTACTCCTGCAATGAATTTTGAAATAAAAGCAAAAAATAGTCCCGGCAAGGTTACAGTCTGTTTCGATGCTCGGCCAGCACCTGCTCAGCTTCTCCTGAAAGACCAGCCTATGCATGTCTACTCTTATGTAAAAGGGAAATGGAAAGGAGCCTGATAGACCTAGCCTTGCATGACTACTCTAAAGTCAGCTGTGCTATAATTAGTGGCACTCACTTCAGTGTAAGGGGGCAGATTGCAGCCTGAGAGACTAAGTGCTAGTTAATTTGTTTTATTTTTCTTTATATTTTGTATTTTCTTTATTATTTTGTATTACACTGCAGTATTGTAATCATTTTTATCTGAATATTTTTGGGTTTTGGAATGAATTGTCTGAGTTTCCATTATTTCTTATGGGAAAATCTGCTTTGATACACAAGTGTTTTGGATTACAAGCTTGCTTCTGGAACAAATTATGGTTGTAAACCACTGTATAGAAAATTGAAAGGTCAATGTGATGCTCTCTGATGTTCCATGGAGTGGGGTAGGGGTGGTAAAGGGATTCTGGGACTCCATCTTCCAAAGCAAGAAGGACCAGCTCAGACAATGAGGTAGGTGTGACAAGGTGAGGACAGTTTTACAGTCTCTTGAATACAGCAACACTAACAAGGTAAGTATCAACATTGTTGCCTTTACAAGTACAACTAGTTACTATGGAAGTTCAACCAGCTGATGCTAGACCCACTCTCCCTCGGCCATGTGGTGTGGCATTGAGGCCTCTGGCTGGGGCAGGGCTCCCATGCCCTAGTTCCTTACAGCTTGCTGAGCACACCCCTACTCCCATACTCACCTGGCTGTTCCCTTTTATACCTGCCTATTCCTCTCCCTTCCCCTTGTATCCTTCCAGAGAAGGTGAAGGGATGGGCACCTCTTCTGGTAGGTGCCTGGATCAGGCCCGTAAGTCATCCCCTGGTTGAACTCCCACAAAACCTCTTTCCTGGCCAGCTCCTTCACCTGCATTTCACGAGACAACTTTTAATCTGCTGAACTAGAATCCTTCAATCTAAATTTCATCATTGATGAGACACTTTTCAACAAAATGCATTTTATTTTAACCTTCAATGCTTTCTATTTCAACATGGTAATACTCTCTTTGTGTATTTTATCTTACTCCTAGCATACTTCCTTATATATATAGGATGCCCCTATAATGTGTTTATGCTTAGGCTTAACCCTCTTAATGCAAACAGGACGGAGGCTTCCTTTTGGTACAGTGCAGTGACTCTCCTGAGCATGGTCTAGTACAGAAAGATTTCCCATCTTGATGTCAATCTGTTCTATTGTTTGTTGTACTCTGTTGTAAATCTGTGCTTGTGCAGATGAAGACAATGCAGTCTCACTCACATTGTTCTACCAGTTTAATCTTATTAGTCCTATTTGTTACATCTGTGCTAATGGCACACACTAGTTATCTTGTTACCACTTGGTGCATGTAAAATAAGAGATAAACATGTCAACTATTCATTTTTTTGTTTTGATTCAATTGAAATTGCCAAATGGGGAAAAAAAGCTTCTTCTGGTAATTCTGCTGTAACTAACTCATTTTGATATTGGTTCTATTAGCCTTCTAATAGCATGAAAGCTAAAAAAAAATTAAATCGTTCCACTTTCACATTCATAATTATGTGCAATTAAAATCTTTACATACCCCAAAGTCTTATATGAAGGCCTGCACCCTTCAACTGTCACTCTTCATTATCTGTGAGCCCAACAATTTTACAGTGACACACTGTACTCAATGAGATGTGCTAAAGAGGAAATATTATATTTTACTGATGTATGTGTTCTTTAATTTCTCTGAATTAGCTTTTTGATATGGATGCTAATTGTTTTCTTTGAAAGGAGTCACCACAGATATGTGATTTCTCTGGGCCTGTTGCTCTTCAAAAAATAGAGTTAATTGCAGGAAACAGGAATTTCTTTTTTATAAAAATAAAAAAATAATCAGTAGCATATCAAAGGAGTGAATCTTAATCCAACTTTCTGATAGCATATTAAAAAGAAATCTTCTATGGTTGTGATCTGCATAGACGACTTGGCAACTTTTGAAGTTTTCCCTTCTGAATTTATGCATGAAGCAAGATTAGTGATTTAAAATGGAGGTTTGGTGAATTAGCCTTTTAACTACAGGCTTCTCTTGCTAGCCCCTGATACTCAAAAGTTGTGCTACTGGACTGTAAGCCAAGATATATACCCATATCTTAGAGAGAGTGTGTGTGTGTGTGTGTGTGGGTGTGTGTACACACCCACACCAACACACACACACTAGAGCAGTGGTTCTCAAACTTGGGGTCGCAACCCCCCTGGGGTTCGCTCCTCTCTTTCAGGGGGGTTGCCTGTGTCCCCCAGCTGCACCTCCTCCTAGAGCCTACTCACTGGGAGGCAACTGTGGAGCTGGGGAGGCTCTGGATAGCAGAGGGCTGCTCTGCCCACCTCCTCCTCAGCTGGGCTGGGCTCCACCTCCTGCCTCTCCATCAGTCCCCAAGGCCCCCTGGGGTCTTCTTCCTTCCCCCTCCCTCTCCCATCCCCAGCACCACCGCTCTGCAGGGGCTGGGCGGAACTATGCACGCCTGGGGTGGGGCCTGGACAGAGCCCTCAGCAGCAGCAGCCCATGTGCCCCAGAAGGTAGGGCATGTGTGTGTGAAGGAGATTGTATGTGTGAGTGTGAGAGTGAGTGGGGTCAAAAAAGGCAGGCTGAGAGGATGCAAGGACACCAGAAGGGTCCTGATCCAATGGATGCAGCCCCACAGTCACCCCAGAGAAAGTTCCCTCCTCCTCCAAGCTTGCACTGACCCCATTGAAACAAACTGCACAGCTGCACTTACTCACAAGTAAGCAAACACTTTGGCTGGTGTGCAGGGGTGCAAGCCTTCTAGAATGGCCCTGATCCTAGACACATGTGCCTTGAAAGTGCTCCTGAAGGAAGCCCCAGCTCTGAAACTGGCTCAGCAGGTATTCAAAGGTAAATTTATTTCTAAAGCTGGTGATAGTCATAACTTCTCTTTCCACACCACATGGCCGAGGGAGAGTGGGCCTAGCATCAGCTGGTTGATATTGCCCTTGAGGTCCCCTATATTGCAGCCAGAGATATTGCAGCCCCTATATTGTTTGCCAGAGATCTCATTGGGGAGGGAGAGAGAGAGAAAGAGAGGATCACCATATGTCCTCTTCCAGGACATGTCCTCTTTTTAAGCCTTGTGTCTTGGAAGATCTTCACTGTTCTCCTTAACCTTGTAAGCAGGCAGCAGGTATTCAGGAGGACAATGAAGATTTATTCTAGGGCACAGGCTTAAAAAGAGGACACGTCCTAGAAAAAGAGGACATATGGTCACCCTGCATATAATTGATGACAAATAATTTCTTAATTACAAGAAGGCTACTCACAAGGAAAAGGCCTCCCACTCACAAGGTAAAGGAGGACAATAGAATATTTTCCAGGATTTAAGGCTTAAAAAGGGGACAAGTCCTGAGAAAAAAGGATAGGATTGGACTGTCGGAGCCCAGTTTGCATATCTTCTGAGAAGTAAATTCCACTGTACTCAATGGGGCTTCCTCTTTCTTCTTTTTGTATGTGTGTGTATGTAGTGTTTATACCTTTTATTTTATGTCCTACATTTTTCTTGGGTGTCCTACACTTTAGGTGGAGCTTGTCCTCTTTTTCAGTTATGACCTGTGATCATTCTGACTGAGCTTCACACGGCTATCTCTCTTGCGGGTCAGATCCTGCTGTTGCTGTATTAAAATACATCCTGCATATCAGATATTCTCATTACAATTCATAACAGTAGCAAAATTACAGTTATGAAGTAGCAACAAAAATAATTTTATGGTTGGGGGTCCCCACAACATGAGGAACTGTATTAAGGGGTCACGGCATTAGGAAGTTTGAGAACCACTGCTCTAGAGTGTGATACACACACACACACACACACACAAATTTGAGTGTATCTGGTGAAAGAGGATCAAGAGTGGGAAGAGGGATAGGATATTGGTGACACAGCTGCCGCTGATCTGCCCCTTCCATAACTTGCCTTTTATGGTGGTTGCCCAGCCATGGTCTGTGGCATGTCACTGTTTGTGACAGCTATACAACATATTGTACTGCCAGAATGCTGTTTCCAACTCTGTAGCAGCCCAACAGGATTGGGCCAATGGCTGCAATGTTATGCCTGTTTTCATGGGAGCCCCATTGAATAAGCATACTTAAAAAAGCAGGCCTCCGTCAGTCTTGAAAGACTATGGAATCATGCTCAGCACTGCATACGCAGCATGCGAAGCATGAAAGCCTGGGTTAGATTGTTATGGAGGATAGGCTGTTACCCAAGCAGCAAATCCCCCCTCTCCACGCCACTGAAATAGTCCAATGGAAAGGCAGAGCCAATATGATTGGATCCAGCTGGCGTCACAGAGCTGGGCTAAGGACAGGAGCTCACCCTGTCTTGTGGGGCCGACCTGGGTCTCAAACCCTGGCCTGCTGGTTAACAGGCACAGTGTCTTAGCCACTTGCGCCACCCACAGCCTCAAACATACATAGGATTGTGCTGAAAGTAGTATCCTCAACCTGTATGTAATTTAATACATACAGGGTGATTCAAAATGAATGGGACAAAAAGATGTAAGGTTGTTTGCCTTTTTGTCCTATTCATTTTGAATACCATGTACATATTTAAAAAACTATTCATTAGGGATTACTAAAAAGCCAGAACATGGTGAGATAGTGAAAGTGTGGGAATCCCTCCTAGACTTTATTCCTGCATGAGATTCTTTACACTTCAACTGAATCCTTGTCCTCTGGGTCCCCTTTATCTCTTGACTTTTGGAATTAAAAGCAATTCTACCACGACTTTTTCTTTCCACAAATTTCTTTTTCTTCAGCTATGGATAAGTTCCTCTTCCTTATTAGAGAACATAACGTAAAAAAGTTGTATTAAGTGGCTTTTATCACAACAGCACTTACTACAATCTGTCTACATTAAAACACTGTCATGAAATTAGAAATGCTTTCACCATTTATAAAGAAGTGTTATCCTAAGCATTGTGGTAATGATGTAGAAGCAAGAAGGGAATCAGGTACATGAGAAATACTGCAATTTCCTTTTCCTTCCTGTAGTACAAAACCAAATCTTGTACCCTTATGTGTATTTGGAAGAATTATTTATAGGCTGCTTTTCCATTGCGGTTGTTCCACTCTGCTGTGTGGGAGCCAGAAGTGTGTTCTGTTGATTTCATGAAAGTGAAGAATAATTCACATTCTACACCACTAACTGGAGTTAGGGCTCAGCATTAGCACACAGTGTTGCAAACATGACTGAAGGCATGGCTGCAAAACTTACCTCCTGGTCAGTGCAGAGGATGTCAACCACCACCTGGAGCTCAAGGCGAGCGCTGAGTAACAGAGAAGTTAGGGAGTGTGTGGGAGGAAGGCATTCCAGGTTGGGGGAAAGAAGAAGAAGAAGTGGTGGGGAAGTGCGGGCAGAATCTGGGGAAGTCAGCTCTGCTGGATGCATAGGTCCACATCAGGCCTCCTGGACTTACACAAACTACTCTGTTGTTAATAGCTTGTGTAGTTGAGGAGTCCCGTTGCATTGCCACCTGCCTTATTTGAGGGAAAGGAATGAATGAGGAACCCCAAGTGGTTGCACTGGTGGTTGCCTGGTGCACAGAGGATGTAATGGTAGCCACTTTGATGCTGCTTCATCTCTGGCCGCTCAGGTTTGGGCTGTTATTTCCCACTAGTTTCATGTTTGGTTAGCCCAGATTATGAATGCAATTAAGGATGCAATCCTAAAGACACTTTCCTGGGAGTAAGACCCATTGAACACAGTGGGGCTTACTTTTGAGTAGACATGGTTAGGATTGCACCCTAAGCCTGCAAACCTTTCCTGCAGTTAGGTTGTCCTATTCCCCGGCCCAAGTCCTATGCTGACTTGGGTGTATCACAAAAGTGCTGTAAGGCTCTTTTGCTCCACTCGTGGGGGAGTTAGACCAGTGCACAAACATGCGCTTACCTCACTACATCGCCATGGGAATGGGAAGACCAATGTGTTGTGTTGGCGAAGGTTTATTTATTTATTTAACGTATTTATACCCTGCCTTTCTCCACTATGTGGACCCAGGGTGGCTACAACAAATAAAAACAATACATAAAAACATACATTTAAAAACATTTGAAATTTAAAAATTAAAAACAATAATTTAAACCTACCTGCCTCAATTAAAAGCCCTAGTAAACAAAAAAAGTCTTCAGGCTCCGCCAAAAATCCCATAGGGAGACAGCTTTCCTTAACTCCAGGGGAAGGGAGTTCCAGAGTCAGGGTGCAACCACCGAGAAGGCCCTATCTCTGGCCACCATGGCCTTCACTTCCCTTGGTGGCAGCACAATCAACAAGGTCTCCTCAGATGACCTTAGGCGTCAGGTCAGATTATAAGGGAGAAGGCGGTCTTTCAAATACCCTAGACCCAAACCATATAGGGCTTTATAGGTCATGACCAACACTTTGAATTCAGCCCGGAAGCGAATGGACAGCCAGTGAATACGCCAAAGCAACAGCCTAACAGAGTTGAACAGCTGAGCTCCTGCGACCACACGAGGTGTCGCATTCTGCACAAGTTGGAGTTTCCGGACTGTCTTCGGAGGCAGCCCCACATAGAGTGTGTTGCAGTAGTCTAATCTAAATGTCACTAGGGCATGTGTCACCATGGTCAGATCAGAGCAACTGAGGTATGGCTGCAGCTGGCAAATCAGTCCCTGAGCGCCCTCGAGGTTTTGAACACATATTATAGCAGGGCCAATTTTCACAAGACTTCCAACAATGTAAAATAAAACAGGGCTTATAATTACAGTGTGGCTGTGGGTGGCGCAAGCGGTTAAGACGCTGTGCCTGTTAACCAGCAGGCCAGGGTTCGAGACCCAGGTCGGCCCCACAAGACAGGGTGAGCGCCTGTCCTTAGCCCAGCTCTGCGACGCAGCTGGATCCAATCGTATTGGCTCTGCCTTTCCATTGGACTAATTCAGTGGCGCGGGGAGGGGGGATTTGCTGCTTGGGTAGCAGCCTATCCTCCATAACAATCCAACCCAGGCTTTCGTGCTTTGTATGCAGAGCACGATACCATAGTCTTTCAAGACTGACAGATGCCTGCTTTATAATTACAGTCCTACTGTACTTGTTAGGCTTGCACCCTAAGTGCCCAACCCTATCCAACTTTCCAGGACATGTACAGCTGCAGTGCAACCTGAAAGGAAGGGAATACATATTCCTTTACCTTCACAAGGTCTCTGTGGATGCTCCCTCATCTCAGGATGCAGTGCATGGCCCATTGGCATGGGTGCATCATCACTGGAAAACTGGATAGCATTGGGATCTACGTGATTGTTTCCTTCTAGGCCCTGTATGAAGTTGTTGCCTATTCACTAGCTTATGAATATCCATCCCTAATGGATACAGTATTGTGATACCCTGGTATATTCACAAAAATGAAGAGGAGTTCCTGAGTAGGGCAAAACATTGTCTTCAGGCACTCCAACACCTGTGCAAAATTCCACCTTCCCTTATGTTTATAAGCCTCTTGCACCTAGGGAATTCCCAAAAGGCTCAGAGATAGGGTTGCCATAATTCTGTTCCCCAAAATCAGAAACTGGGCCCTCTGTCCCATTTGCTAGTATGTGAACATAATCTCCCCAAAATCAGGATTGTCCCTGTTTTTTGGTGACATATGACAACCCTACTCAGAGACAGAGGGGGTGCTTTACACAGGTGTTGGGATGCCTGAAAACAGTGTTTTGTCCTGTTCAAGGAACACTTCTATAAATATTCTTATTGCTGAGCAGGAGAGTTATAACAGAATACAGCTGAACATTTCAGACAGTGGCTACAGTGGACACATAGATAGACAGCATCTTGTCATAGCCATTTTCTTGTGAGACCATATCACAACACCACAACTGCATTCAAATGTCTAAGTCATCAGGAGCTACTATATTCTTTTTGATGTATTTCTTTCTTATTCTAGCAGCTGACACAAAACAGCCATATGTGGTTTCAATGACACTCCTGGAGTTTCAAAGAAAAGGGTTTTCATTCTGTTTGTTTGTTTGTTTGTAGATTACCAAGGATCCAAATTAAGTAATTGGAGTTGAAGTGTAATCATCTTGATAGTTCCTTGGAAGATTTTCATTATCACTTCATTTATATTTATGATGATGAGCAGATGGTGTGAGCATCGTAGTTCAGCATGCCTCATTCCCAAAATACAATTTGAAAACATCACCCCTAGAAAGTGATAGAAAATAATGTATTTTCCCACTGATGAACCAAGAACAGTTCTATCTCTGTCATGTCGTTATATAAATAAATGTCAGCTGACATATGTGAATATATTCTGATGTACCTCCAAACTCTTGCAACCCCGCTCATCATTCAACAAAGCACCAAACCATAGTAAGATTTAGAAAATAAGAAACATTTGTTTTATTAGTCATTTGTGAGTCACAAGATGCCTACTTCTGACACATATGCTTGAATATGATGAGTGAATATGATTTTTTATTTGTGTGCTAATGCAGATAGGAAATAAATACTGAGTGTTTTTCAATATCAATTTAATTTAAAAATTCAGATAAAGCTTTCAATTAATCATAACCAACCTGATTCAGAAATGCATTTTCAGATAAGTTATCGCATTATTGGGAAGGTGCATGGATATTGTTCATCTTTTATAGATAGCAGAAAAATTCAATTTTAGCCTCGTGTTTGGAAACACCAAGGGGTAATGGTCTGATCCTGTCCAAGGCCAGTGGCCGTCTTCCATGAAAATGTGCCATAAGTTGTGTCGTGATCAGAAGGAAAGAGGCACTAGCACAGAAGCCAGCATGTATGGACACGTGGCCTTGCACCAGTCTTCAGATCCCTGGGAGTCATTAAATGTGAATTCCTCATGAAGTGGTAGGAATGGGTCGGGAAGGCAGGGAAAGGAAACACTGGGCAGGGGAAGGTGGAAAGGAGAGACGGACAGTAGCAGAGATTGCCACTGGATCCTATCCCTCCTCTCATGCCTCCCATGCCATAGCTGATCCTAATAAAGACTTGTTGAGGATGGCGTGGCTAAACATAAGGTAAAGGAATTTTTCCATTACCTCCAGCTCACTGGTCCTGTGGGTGGACATGGACAGCCTCTTTAGTATTGGACTGTATGTCCAAAACTCTTTTAGGCCTGAGAACACATCAATTCTTGTTTACAGTAGAAAATCTTTTGAAAGAAAACGTGAAGTTTTATTGATATGCTAACCCTCATTTTGGCATACAAAAGATGAAGACAATGCTCCTGCATTGTTCTCTTTCGTTCCTTTGCAGCCACATGATCAGGCTTATCAAAAAAACAATCAAGAAAGGCAAACACACTATCATAATTCTCAGAATCTGAACAAATACACACCAGACTCAAATCCGAGGAAAACAGACATGCAGTGCAGGCTTGAATGCCGGGCTGAGGTGTGCTGCGCATGTCTAGGCATGTGGCTACTGCTCCACCTCTGGAACAAGGCTGAAGGCTGCACAGAGGATACTGCGCATGTCCAGGCCTCTGAACAGCACTGTGCATGTCCAGAAGCCTGGACGTGTGCAGTCCCGGCCTCTGCCCAGCCATTCAAATCTAGTCCTGGTTGCTGCTCTGCCTCAAAGCAGGCCCTAATAGTTGGGCAGAGGTGCGTCCAAGCATAGGCATTTCTTTGCTCTAAGGAGAAGCAGGCTGTGAAGCAGACTAGCTTCACAAGAGTACTGCGCAAGCACCAACTTTGGTGCCAGTGCAGTCCTGGGAGGGGTGCACATGTCCCAGAGATGACGTGCTCCCCCCCCAGCATTGACTAATGTGCACTGCTCCTGCCCTAACATATGTGCATTGATTCATGAAGGTGGATCAGGGTTTCGATTTGGTAGGCGCTGTTGTCTCTGAATCTTCCCTTCCAGACCTGATTCAACCCTCCTTTCTACTTTCCTTTCTGTCTTCCTCCCTGCTCCACCTTCTCCGTGTTCAATGTGTCCTCCATGTACAACTTTTGGATGCCCTACTCCCTCCCCATATGGTGAAGAAAGGCGGAAGGGAGCCACAAAGAAGGGCAACATAAACATGATCTTTACCCTAATCACATAGAGAAGGGCTGGTTTCTAAATCACTATCCATATGAGCCCATTAACATTCTGTTGAGATTCCCAATTTAGAACTCAACTACCAAATGTTTCTGTGCAAAATTAATCATGCTCATGGAGATATCATATTTGATGTGACAGACACACAACCCAGCAAAGGGCATTTGTAATTTTCAGATAGAGACCTGAGGGCAAGGATGTCTTGATCATAAGCTCTCAGAGAGTGAGTGCAAGAGGAACTTTACAAAAGAAACAGGTTGCAAATTCCATGTATATTGCTAAATCGGGCGAATGTCCTGTAGGATAATAATTTGATGCTGGAAAGAAAAGAAGGAAAAGGTATATTAATGAAGATTAATATAGCATTTTTTCTCATAAGCTGCCCACAAACAAATTGTGTATCTCTTTCTACAAATTGGTTGTGGATAATTACTTGCAAAATAAATTTCATCAGAAACTAAAATGTGACTTTGTCTTATATGGATACCAAATACCATTTTTTCACATGATGATTTAAAATTATTTTTGGGAAGCAAAAATTAAAGATTCTCATGAGAATGTTGTGTATCCAAAAAGCAGTTCAGGAGTACAGTGGTACCTTGCTTAACAAGCACCCCGCTTAACAAGCATTTCACATAACAAGTAAAATTTCCAAGAAAACTTGCTTCACATAACAAGTTCCGCTTCACTTAACAAGCAGGCATGTTATGGGCTCGTGTGCTATGCAGCCCTGATGCTCCGCATGGAGGCTCTTTAAAAGGGCTGCCGGCCAGCGCTGCTGCCCCTTACTGCCCCCAACTTGGGGGCAGTTGCCTGGGGGTGCCAGAGGCAGCTGCCCCTAACTGCCCCCAAATGCTCCCACTGACCACCTTGAAACTCCAGCAGCAGCCCAGGTAAGCCTCCCAGGAAAGTGTGTTTGATTGCAGTCTCTTAACCATGTCTACCCAGAGGTAAGCCCCCTTGTGTTAAATGGGGCTTACTCCCAGGAAAGTGTCTTTAGGATTGCAGCCTAAGTAGACGTCATAGGATCATGCACTTTGAATGCATGTTTTGAATTCAATTCCAGTGTTTTGTCATTATTTTTACATCCAGTTAATATTTTTAAATGAATATTTTGGGGGTTGTGGAACCAATTGTCTGAGTTTCCATTATTTCCTATGGAAAAATCCACTTCACTTAAAGAGCATTTCACTTAAAGAGCATGCCTCTAGAACGAATTAAGCTCTTTATGTGAGGCATCACTGTAGCTATGAATAACTGTAAAGATTCCTTTAAAAATTATGGTGAATTTATGTAGAACCCAATCTAGTTTTCTGCCACAAATGTGCCATAATGCATGTTTGCCAGGGTTACTGCCAGCCAAGCTCTGTACCTGGCCTAGTGTGAGCTATGCCAGTGCCGGTGGGTAGCCAGGAGTTCACTGCCCAGTGGTTGTATGGACCACCATGTGGTGGAGAAGTTAGGGGAGAGATGGGGAGAGGTGGGGAGGGGATAAGAGAGATGGGGAGGGTGAAGAATGGGTCGGAAAGAGGTGTAGTGGGGAAGGAGGGGGCAGGACTAGTGGAGCTTAGGATCTGGATCCTGACCCTCGTGGCTGACATAGGACTCTTTGCTTCTGTGGCAGCTCAAGAGCATAAAGTCCCCTTCTTCTGAACAGACAATGGTGGCTGTCCAGTGTTCACAGGATACTGCAGCAACCATTTTTGGCGCTGCAGAACCCCAACCTCCAGGCAGCTCAGAATTGGGCTGTTAACATTTTGTGTTGAAATGTGTTTGAATAAGAATGCAGTGGTAAAATCTTCATATTTTAGGAGTTGGCATATTAGGTTGTTTGCTATCTCCCTCTCTGGGTACTCTTGATTCTCAGGAATCACTTTTCAGGTGGCACAAACTACAGTGGGAAAGATGGGCTGGAAATTCTCCTCTCACCAGCTTCCTTTGTCTGATTCATCTGTGGATTCAATCCATCATCAATAAACATAGACAGCAAAGTAATTTGGTTCCAATTCTGTTCTCATTTAGAGGATACAGCCCAGAAGATCCATATGGGAAAGACCAGATTGATACCCAAATGTGACAAATAGGAAGAAGTGTTATTTTGCTGTCCATCATGCTTGCTAGCCAGGATGGCAACAATTCCCCACTGCATCACTGCCCAGGGTTGCCAAATGACCGGACTTCCCCAGAGAAATTAGGAAAAAGGAGGGTTTGCTGAAAAGAAGGAAAACCCCCTGAGTGAGTGTGTGAATGAGTGCATGCATGGAGTGAGTGAGTGAGCACATGCATGGACTGTGTGTGGTGTGAGTGAGTGCATGCATGCAGTCGGTGTGAGTGAGCGAATGCATGGACTGTGTGTATGAGTGAATGCATGCATGTAGTCTGTGTGAGTGAGTGAGTGCATGGAGTGTATGTGGGAGCAGGTATTTTGGGACTGGTGTCTCTGGGAGAAGATTGTCTGCTTTGAGCCACTACATATACATTGTTGGTGAAAACAGTTCTTACAGTTTTAAAAGTGTTGAAATTAAGTACAGGAAAGCAATACAAGAATTTTTGCTTTATGTTAACATGTCCTACACTTGTCCTACATTTTTGAACAGGGGAGGAATTTGGGTCGATGTCAGGAATTTGGGGGTAGTTGGGGGGAATTTTGGGTTTGGCATCTGGTTGCCCTGTCAATGCCCTGTTCAATTGTGTAACCCCATGTTGAAGATGCATTGGCATCCATCAGCCTTGAAGGACTATGTTATCAGGCTTGATGCTGCAGGCAAAGCACAAAGGCCTGGGTAGATTAATATGGAGGATAGGCTGTTACCCAAGCAGCAGATCCTCCCTCTCCAAGCCACTGAAATAGTCCAGTGGAACGGTAGAGCCAATACTATTGGTTCCAGCTGTGTTGCAAAGCTGGGCTAAGGACAGGAGCTCGCCTTGTCTTGTGGGGACCCAGGTCTCGAAACTGGTTAACAGGCACAGTGTCTTAAACACTTGCGCCACCCACAGCCCTGATGATGAAGATGGTACAGGAATCATCAGCAGAATTGCTGATTTGCAATTACAGCAGAATTGCTTCTACTTCTAGAAGGAGTAGCCTATGCCAGGGGTGAACAAACTGGGCCACTTTAGGGCTTCTGGACCTTTAACAATTGGAGAGATCATTTCAGCAGGTGCAGCCAGAACAAGGGACTTGTGGTGGTCTATCACCTCTCCTGAATTGTGCCCTTTGGAGTATTGTTGGTTTTCCATATTGTTGTATTTAGCTAGTAGTGCCACACAGGCAGGTAGACCTGGTTCCACATTGGCAATCCTGGCTGACTTGGACTCTAAAGACTATTTTTGCTACTACAACCCTCACCCTTCCCTGTTTCACTACCATTCTGCCCACCCCATTGTCACGACCCCATTCTGTTTTGCGGCTTCCCCAAAAGAAAATTTGTACCCCCTAGTAAAATTTGTTTCAGTGGCCCTGATACTCATAAAGATGGAGAGAAGCTGTGCATCAGAGACTTCCAGGGCAGACAAAATGGTTGAACTGTGTTCACACATGATCTACAGCAGGCCAATTATCACAGAAAATGTGACATTTTCAAGTAACTCACCAAAAATTGGCTTGTGAACCTTTGGGTGGAAACATTAACCTATGCTTATGGATTCTGCAAGCAGAGACATGAGAAGCTTCATATTGAATTGTCATGATTCTAATGCATTGCACTCTCTCTCTCTCTCTCTCTCTCTCTCTCTCACTCACTCACTCACACACACACACACACACACACACACACACACACACACACACACAAAACCTGGCATGTGTTTCTCAGAGCAGATTTGAGTTACATAACTGAAATTCATTATTTATATGATTATGGTCTGTGAGACTGGTTTGGGTTTCATAGCTCAGCCATTCGCAAAAAGTAACAGAAGAAGGTGCGCTATTTCCTGAACAAATTGATAGGGTGCTGCCTCTCTGGTGTTGGGCAGGAGGCATTTAAATCATTTGACTACAGCCTTTTGCACAGCTCATCCATTTCCTAACATATCCTGTCTCCTGTTTAGAATGGACTCATATATGTGGCCCATCACATACCTGTTTAAAATGAGTTCCTGTCCTCAATGATCATGAAAAAGTTGCAATAGGAATGAGAGATGCTGTCTTGGGAATAAACAGAACTTTTCCAGGCCTAGAAGGTAATTTTTAATGACACTGGCCAGGCTCCTCATTTTGAACAAGACATGGCATTCCAATGTGATAACAGAGGGTTGCATGTTACTTGATATGGGGTAATGTACCATAATTACTCGTCTATTGCACTTCATGACACTACCGTAATAGGCAGCAGGTCAATGTTTGAGATCCTGCTGCTCTGAAAATTGAGCTGACATTGATACTATGATAGGAGTGATAGCAAAAAAAAAAGTCTTTCATGCAAATAGTCAGAATTAGCATTGACTCATTGTGTTTGGAAATGCAATATGTAGCGTTGCTCAGGACACCTGTCTTTTGGTTAACATTTTTCTCTTGGATACAATAAGACAATCATGAAATAAATTAGTAGTTATGCCTTCTAAAAGGTTACTGAAATGCCAGAGGGTTTTAAATACCACTGGGCTGTGTACTAAGATGTCTTTCTGAAGGCTATCTGATTGCTGCTTTATTTAGATCAATTATCAGCATGTTTGGGGGGAAAAATGCACATGAACGTTATGGGAATTTGAGTTTTTGCTCATAATTAATACAGAGAAGACTAAGCATATCAACACTTATTCTAGAAGATGTAAAAGATTGTGAGGGATACAAAGGGGTTCTGAAAATGCCCATATAATTTTGTCTGAGAAAGAAAAGAAGAACCACCCAGATCTTTAAACTAGGCAGGAAACATAATGTGACTTTTTCAGTAGATGTTGATCTAATAAAATATACCATGCTGACAATTTAAAAGTTTTTATTCTTTCAGCAACAATCAGAAAAGTGAACAATAGTGGAACTGAAAAATTGTGCCTCACAGCTCCCACGGACGGCCATGGAGATGCATCAGTGCTGGCACAGTTTCCACTGTGTTCCATGGGGGATTTTTTCCCTTGGGGGAAGAAAGAGGAGATTTGTCTCCTTTCCCTGGGATAAGTTCCAGAAGCTACAACAGGGAAACACACACCTGTGACAGTGATCTTGCTGGCACAAGTCCATGTTGCCCTGGGAAGGTGGATCAGGTGTGGGAAAGGGAAAGGGACTCAGGATTCAGTGCGTGCCACTGCTGCTGATTCTGTCCCCATCCCTCAATCTTACCTTGTAGTGCTTGTTTTGCTCTGTTCATCGTTGTTGCTGAACCCATGTCAGTTTGGCTGCATTTTCCTTAAGTTGAGGTACAGACTGCTACTCTGATCCAGTCAGTCTTTTTATCTGTAGCATCCCCGTGTCTTCCCATCCGGAGATCAAATTCATTTCATTGACAATTTGGCCTATTTTGACTATGTAGGCAATTTTCCTCTGATGGTTAAGGCACATCAGGAAACTGCAAAGCCTAGCCTCAGGGGTCCATCAGTAAGGTATGTCACATTTTAAAAACATATTTTACCCCTTGTTCCCCTTGTGACACTTTCTCCCATTTACCAATACCTCATCTAGCCAACCTTGTCACAACTTGCTACCTCTTCTTCCTTGATGTGTGACATACTTAATGGATGACCTATCTAAAATAATCTCATCACTGCCTCTGCTTGTCTTTCCAGGGGACTCATGATTGCAACCAGTTCAATACAGCAACCAAATTTAATGCATTACTTCTACCTTTGCATTTTCTCTGAACCACAGGCAAAAATGATCTAGTAAAAGCAGCAATAAATTCATTGGCAATATGTTGTTGACTGCTGAAAATAGATTAAAAACCTGTATTTGCACTGGAAGTTTGGATACCTTGATCACCCCATTTTAATATGTGGATTATGTAGAGGGCAGCACAATCCTAATTATGGCACTTTTAGATTGTGTTGCAGTCTAATATCAGTTTTATGTATCAAGAGTGGGCTTATGCTTATTAAAATAACATCATTCTTCCTCATTCTATGTTTGTGATAAAAAGAAATACAGAAATAAACTATAATATCTTAGGGCCAAATATGATAGCAAAGGGGGAAAAAAACCTCACAAAAACCAAATGTATTTTCCCCCTCTGTAATTCTGTTTATGAACAAAATGTAAATCGAGTTAACGGGATAATTTGCTAAAACCCATGGATGCAATCATTCTTATGTTGTTCTAAGGAAAAAAAGTGGCAACTGTTAGGGAGAAAGACAATGTGCAATTATGTATGAATGCTAACACCCTAAGGGACAAATTACCCACAATGACAGTAAAATGAGACGGCCTTCTCTTTGTGCCATTGCATAATTGACTTACAGTTCTACTATAAGGGAACACAAAATAGCTTAGCTTAGGAGAGAGTTATAAAAACTCTCAGGGTGTCTTTCCCACTATTTTGTAGAATATTATCTGCTCGGCACTTGGCTAACTTGATGCCAAACATATTTGTAAAATCCCCAGATAGAACATCTAAATTCATCTTTCAAAATAGCCTCCAGCTTTAGTTCAGTGAATGGGAAGATAGGAATATTGGGCCGGCATCTCCCCCTCCCATCTCCATCATCTGACCGTCTTGTGATTCTGCCCCTGTGCTCCAACCAATACCAGTACAACTTGCTCTATCTTTCCATACTGTCGAATTTCTGTGTCCCAGAAGTGAGAGGTTGTAGCCTAGTTTTGCCAGGGTTGAGGAGCAGAAAGAGTATTGATGATGTATGGAAGTGATGGGCAGCCCAATTTCTTGTCAGGCAAGGCAGTGGCATTAACATGGCTTCTGCTGTCTCCTGTAAGGAGCGTTCAGCATGTTGAAAGCCCAGCAAGCCAGCATTGGTCAACTTGGGCCTGAACAAGTTGTACAGCTGTCACAAGTCTGCACTGACCCATGAATATGGATCATGCCTGGAAAAGGGGGTTAGGGTTCAATGGGTGACAATTTTATTAAACTCACCCCCTTCCTAGGCCTATCTGCCCTCCTCCTTGCTACCATCACCGTCCCATTCCATCCATCCCTTCACCATTCCACTGCAGTTAAAATTAGGCTGTTAGATCTCTCACAAGGCACTTTTTTGACAAGGAAACTGCAAAAACCACTACATTCCTGGACCCAAATTCTTGATGCAGGTCCCATGAGCTAAGAAAGTCTCCTAGGGCTTTCAAGGTTATAAACAGTGCTTTATATTGACTCTGGAAACAATCTGATAGCCCATGAAGCTGGTAAAAGATGTCATGATATGATCCAATCTGATCTACTACTGCTGGATAGAACCTTGCTCTTTGCATTCTGGACCAGCTTTGGGCACATTGTTAAAAATGGCATTTAACAGGAGATTGACAAAGCAGTCCCATACATCATATTGTTTGGGAAGAATCATGGTTAAACATCTTTCTCAAAAGCCTGTGACAGCTGAATCTGGGATCTACTCCAACATGAAATTATCTACTTTTGTGACAAGATAATTTACTTCATTGTGACTAGAATTCTCTGATGTTCTTTTTGTACAAAAAGAAATGGGGGAGGAATATTATGCCTTTGTTCTAATTAAAAACATGGCATTTTGGGTACAAAAGTATGTGAAAAATACCCCAAAGCAAAAACAATTCAAATCTGATTGGTGTGTGGGTTTTTGGCAAGTGCTCTCACTGTGCGATGCACGGCACCATCTAAAAAGTTGCTAAGACAAATTTGAGGTTCCTTTTGTCATGGTGTCCCTGCTAGTGGGGCATCTTGAATGAGTTGGTTGGGTCCATGGGCTACACCATCACACTCAGAGCCATAGGTAAGATACTAGGTTAGTATTTCTGATTCTTTCCAGCCTCATCCTCCCCTTTAGGACTCTCTCTTTCTGGGTACCTCAATACTTCCTCCCACCCTCCCTTCCTCCATGGTCTTCCCTAGTCCATCCCTTTCTTTTGACAGGTTCCCCTCCTTGGAAGTTAGCAAGAAGGAATTGGGTTTTGGGATGTCTGATTGCATTTTGATGTGGAAAACATCACCAAATAAATATCAGCTGAGTCAACTGCTGTACAGCATCTGTTCTGTCTGCTGGATGAGGCCATTTCCCATTTTTCCACCTAAGGGGGAAATGCCAGTGTCTTCAGTGCGACCTGTTAGGACACATAGGGCTAACTATGGGGAGTCTTTTCTCTGATGGAAGAACAGTTTACTCTGGATTGCAATATAATTTCGCATAGGTTTTCACTAGGTGGTGCTGTAACTACGTCAATGTAAATGTCTCTTACGTGCTCCTGTAGTTACTCTGGATTGTAGGGTAAACTCAATATCTAATAACAAAGATTGTGATGATTTTACTTCACAGTTGCAATGCACAATCCTTTCTACTGCAAACTCTTGAAAATGGCCAGTCTTTGGGATGAGAGGAACACTAAAACATAATTTTGTAGACTGTCCATATTCCTTGGAAACACAGACAAATAAGGAAAAGAGAATATTTAGGGATGGTTTGAGCAGAGGTATAATGAATGAATTATCTTTTGCTTCTTTCTGCTGTTGCTCTTCTTAATTATGCTTTTAAATTCTCATCTTTCCAAACTGAGCCTAAAATTAGTTCCCACATTTGCCAATGCATGAGCATTTTGTTCAGGCAAGAGTTACTATACCAGAGACTAATGAGCCTGGCTTTTCCTGAGGAAATACTTTATTAACAGCTGGAAGGTTAAAAGTGAAATCTCTTGGCTCACAAATCTGTAATCACTGAATCAGTGCTGTTTGACTTGGCAGCCAGTTGCTTGCTGTTCAGATTTTAGCCAATGCAATTTCTCCTCCGGTGATGAATCTAGAATCTGATCTAATGATAGTAGCTCTAAGACATGACATCTCTGCGGATAAGAACTGACAAACAAGCAGTACTTGTGGCTGTTTGAGAGCACAAACATTTCCCGTTGGGCTCTGTTCCTTTATCAGATCCAGGGACTTGTTCACTGATTCTGTCCCCTCCCCAATCACGTTACCATTACAGGTAGATCATTAACCTTCTTCCTAGATATATGGGGGAGTTTTTGACCACATTTGCTTAATCGGAACAGTGTGTAAATCACATAGCACACACGTACAACACACGTGTCCACAGAATGGCTTAATTTGTATTGGAAAATATTGTGCAAAAATTAATGATAAACAAAGACATTTTTAGTACATGTGAGATGGTGCATTTTTATCAACTTTAAGAGATGGGGCAATGATACTCCACAAGTCCAAGGGATTTGCCATACTAGCCAACTTGAAGTCTCAAGCAGCAGACATGATAAAGGGGCAATTATACTGTAAATATGTGGGCAATCCAATCCTCAACTGCTCAGTGCTGTACGGAACAGCCACTACTGTATCCTGCAGGGTTAGATAATCCAGAGTCCCTTTGGAGTAAGGGAACAAATGTTGAACCCTGTAGTCAGCAGTGGGTGTACTCAGATCTTCAACTGCTATTTAGTGAGCACACAACCAAGGAGACCTATGTCAAGCTTATGAGTGCAGAAGGGTTCAGTGGCAGAGTTTGCTATCATACCTGAACCCCTTCCAGGCCTTATCCTGCTCTCAGTCTGCCCTCCCTCCGATCAGTTCTGCTCTCCCCTTCCCTAAAAAGCCTCTCTCCTGATCATTAGGAAATCTTATTGGCAGTGACATCCAGCACTGAAGATGTAACTTACTGTATCCTAGCGCAGTTCAGGGTCACAGCTGTGGGGGGAGGGCATATGGGTTTTAGCCCCCTGAACCAGAAGCCTGTCCCACCAAGCATTTTTCAGACCTGTCCAGGTTTTTTCCAGCCTCCAATGGATGTCCTCAATTTTTGTTTTTATTTCCTGAGTTTTCACCCCTCCCTATAAGTAGTCTGTCCAATAAGGTCAGGTAAAGGCCAAGGGGCCATCAGCAATCCCCTTTTGCATTACAAGGGGGAGAACTCAGCCTACTGGGTGCTCTGCCTTTCAAAGGAGGGGCAAGGAAAATCAGGCCCAGCCCCCAGCAGGGTCTTAGAGCCTGCGTCTCATCTCTGATCTGATAGCCATTGGTATAAATTTGAGAATATTCTATTCTGGATCATGCAAATAAATTATTAAAAAGTTATTGATGTTGGGGTACTGTTGGGTGGGGATAAATGTTTCTCTTTGGAGAAACCCTGGATAGATTTCTGCTTTCAGATATATTTTTAAATTTAATGATTGCTTGGAGGGGCAGAGGAATCCTTACCTGTTGATGGAACATATGGATAATCTGGGGCCTTTCTTGGGTTTTAGAGTTCATTGAATATAGGACATCTATGCTGGAATGGTGATGGTGGTGGAGAAGGATTCTTACATGTAAGAGATCACATGAGATGGAGGACTTTTCTTGGCTTTTGTACTTTTGTAGGGACGCAGGCCTTTGTGTTGATGTGCAAAATGAAAAGATAAGTTGCATGTTATTTCTGTGAAAATAAATACTATATTTAGAGATACATTTTTTTGCAAATTATTGTTATATGGTATAGATTATGGGTATCCAAAACCTGGCCCTGAGGCAGAATGTGGCCCTCAGCAAGACCGCTACATCCAACCCATGGGCAAACCTTTTAAAATCACTAATACAATCTTATATGTACATTTATTAAAATTTGAAATGTAAATCATTTTTCCGGCACAGTGTCAGAGAGATGATGTGGCCCTCCTGCCAAAACGTTTGGACACCCCTGATATACACCAGTATGGATACTTGGCAAAATTGCCCCTCCTGAAATAATTGTCTCCCCCTCCCATTTCTACAATTTTGGCCATGGCCCTGAAGCAGTTATTTAATAAACTGGCCCATTACAACCTTATTTTGGCTTATTTCAGGGTGGGGGTGCACAGGTAACACTCTTTCAAACCCCTTGTGCCATCCATGCATTATGTGCAGATTGTTGATGTGACAAGAACCATTTCAAAAGTAAATGAATCTGGCCAATGGTTTTTTTTAAAAAAAATTTAGTTGGGAGCAAAAAATTAATTTAAGCCACACATGTGAACACATCCTAATGTTTCTTCTGTAAAAATTTATTAAGTTTTGTTAATTTTAGGATTTAACACTGTGAATGCTTAATTGTTTTTGCTTTGGGGTATTTTTCCACATAATTTTCTACAAAAAAAATTGGCCATCCTTTTAATTAGTGCAGAGGCACAATATTCACTGCCCCCACCCCAACCCCCCAAAATGGTACAAAAAGAATATCAAAGAATTCTGGTTACAATGATTTGAAGTAAATTAGCCTGACAACGTTGTAGAAAATTTCATGTTGGATTAGATCCCAGATTTAGCTGACAGTCTTTTGAGAAAGATGTTTAACCATAACTCTTCCTGAATGTTGTGGTTGTATGCAAATACTTAGCCAATCTCTTGTTAAATACTAGTTCTACAATTGTGCCCAACACTGGAATGCACAGAAAAGGATTATGTCCAATAGTAATAGATCAGATCATGACATCTGTTATTATTTCATGGGCTGCCTATTTGTTTCCAGAGTCAATTCAAAGTACTGTACGTAATCTTGAAAGTCCCAAAAGATATGGGATCTAGATATCAAGATGAGCCTTTTTTCCATATGAACACGCCTGTGACCTGCCATGGCACCCACATGCCCTACTTTGTGTTCCTCCTTTGCCCAGAGTGTGCTGGGTGTCTGTCACAGTGAGAGAGCAGAGTCAGACTGTATGAGCCCATCTCATCCAGCTTCCTGTATATAAGATGCATCTGGGAACACACAAGAAAACAAGATACTTGTATCCTGTCACCACTGTCTTGTATCTAGCATTCAGAGATAGGCTACCCAACATGGATGGACTTTTCATCCATGAATCTGTCCATGCACTTTTTCAAGACATCTAGGCCAGGTGCCTTCACAGCATCCTGTGGCAAGCAGTTCCACAGATTATTTACACATTGAGAAAAGAAATATTTCCTTTGGCTGTTCTGTCCCTCCTGCTAGTCAATTTTAGTGGTTGCCCCATGGTTCTGGTTTTGGACATAACTCCCCTCTATGCTCTGTAATCATCTCCAGCATAATTTTGTTTGTCTCGATCAGATCCCCTCTTGGGGATCTTTCTACACTTTCTACATCCTACTTTCTAGACTGAAGAGATCCAAATATTGTCGCCTTTCTTCATAAAGGAGGATCCTCAGCTGATTAATCATTTCTGTTGCTGTCTTCTGCCTCCTTTTATGTAGCAATCTGCAAGCTTGGAAAAGTGGTATATAGTATTGATTGATTGATTGATTGATTGATTGATTGATTGATTGATTGACTCCAGTGGGGAAAAAGTAGCAATACAAGAAGGAGGCACAAGGCCAGAATCAAAGCGCGTTGATTTGCTCACTGACGTCAATCCTTCCACTTCAACTCTTGATTCAAAATAGGAAGTATTTAGTGAGCTGGGAGCAATTGTTCAAAGTGCCCAGTGAAGCAAAGGGCAAGATCACACCTTCCAATAAAAAGGTTTTAAAAGAGGTGGGAATTTTGGAGCCTTTACATGTATATTTCCTGCATTGATTCAAGAGCCAGAGGGCTGACGTGCTCAGTGGTTAGAACGCTACGGTTAGAACACTGCTTGACTTGAATTCCGCTCAGCAGGCCAGCAGTTCAAGACCCGAGTGCTGCCAGATGGGGTGAGCTCCCATCCTTAGCCCAGCTCCTGCCAACCTAGCAGTGTGAAAGTTTGCAATGCAAGTAGATAAATAGGGACCACTTCAGTGGGAAAGGCAACATCCTGGCAACAGGCCCCTTGCAACAGGCCAGCCATGTATCCCTATGTCACGTCCATCATGGATTGGGAAACTCCAATCCAGTGATGGGATTAAAAGAAATTAACAACTGGTTCTATGCCCATTTGGCAGCCACTTTTAAATGGATATTTTAAAACTTTATATGTCCTATCTCTCGATAACAACCGGTTCTATAGAGTAGGTGCAAAGTAGGTGCTGGAGCCCTCTACTGCTCCAATCCACAACAAGCATCCATCATGGATTAGGAAACTCCAATCCACAACAAGCAGACACTGTCAAGCAGACAGTGATATAAATGCTGAAGAAGTTGCCTATTGTTTCAAGAGCATTGGGAAAGGTTGGGGTGTGGCAGGACCAGCAGAATGGAGATTGTTTCCATTGGGCTGCCACCAACCTCAGGCCCCAGCATGGCACCATTTTCCTAGCATGTCATTGGTTACTCCTGATCTGGCACATACAGACATCCCCCACTTATTGGACGGCTTAGGGACCAGCACGCCGTCAAAAAGTTAAAAATCTTTTTCAGCTTGCTAATGCAAAATGGCCACCAAAAAGACACAAATATCACTTGCAAAAGCCTAAATAACACATACTATATTTAGTAACACAAAACCAAAATACATAACAAATTACAGTAGAATGAACAAAGACATGTGTAGGCAATGGGTGGGCAATGAAAATCATGTATTTGAATGATGTTTATATACTTGAAGTAAGTCATAAGGAAATGGCAAAATTAGTTTGGTCACCATGTCACATGCAAATCAAAATCAGGGAAGACAATTTTAGCCTTTAGAGCAGCAGAGAGGTTGAAAGAGGGAAGCATTAAATGAATGAATCCTGGATATAATTGAAAGGTGTTGAAAGAATGGACCCATAAAAAAACCCATCAGAAAGTGAGGGACACCTGTACTTGGAGAGCAGACTTATATCCTTACCTAAGCAACTATACATTAAGCCTCCTCACATATGCCCCAAGTCCTAGGTTCTATTTTCATCAACCTCAATGGAATATTAGCTTTTGATTTAGGCTCTCCTTGACTTACCCATCAAACTCCAGTCTCTATCTGGCCGAGGCCTGCACTTTGGCTTTTATATGACTGTCAGTTTTTGTTCCAGTTGAAACTGATGGGCCATTCTCCAAAGGGTTCAGCCCAAGGGAAACTATATGCTCCGCAATTTTGGTTTGGAGGCAACTGGCCAGCCTGTCTTTGATTATTAATATTTGTATGTGTTGCCTTCTGAACATTTTTTCCTCTGCTGTATGACGTATGAATCTGTGGATTGGTTGGATTTATTATGGATCCAAAGCTATATGAAAAATCTGCACATCAGATGGCTAAGAGCTGGCAGCAACATGAAGCTTAAACACCTGGAGCCCAGATATGTGAGTTAATACTGTGGCATGTGGCACATGCCAGTTACATTACACAGGGTGTGCTGCCTTAAGCATTCATTAGAAAACGATGCCAGCGTCTTGCTTTTTTCTTTTCATTGTATTGTTTTAATCTCCGCAGTTAGCAAAACAGACCAGGTGTTCTGCTGCAGCCTGAGAGAATATTATGCTTTGACTAGAGTTCACATTCATATGTTTATTGACCATACTTTATGGAACAGTTTTTGGTGTGTGCAGTTTACAAGCTGAGGTGTACAGTTGTATGCTATATTGCATTACCTTGCATTTTATATATCTATTCTCACATGCTACATAACCAAAAAGCAATTTTTAAGTGCAATTTTTATTCTCAATTTTTATTCTCACAGTAATTTTTATTCTCAGTTTTAAATAATAGCAAATACTTCTTCAGTGTCACTCACTACTGATCCTTAATTGCAAACTGAAGTCAAATGAAATTTCAGGCATACTTTGAATGTTGTATAATTGGAGGATATCACCCCGATGCAGATCTTTATACGGCAAGTGGCCAACATGTTTCTGGTGAGTGACAACATGCCTGAATCTTTTACAACAGAATGGTATCTTTGTGAAGGATCTAAACCAATCATTCCCAAGCTGTCCACTGCCGTGTCCTAGACTGCCATGGCAAACTAACAGGATCACCTCTTCTTTTTGGCTCTTCCGGGTGCCATCACAATGGGTCAACCAAAGTTATACTATTCTCAGAAAATTTTAAACTTTTCTCGTGTTCTTCTTCCCAGATCAACAAGGACAACAATCAAGCTGACCCATAGTGGCTTCTGATGCATACCCCAAGTCAAGATGCACGCTACATTTTCAGCAGCTGAAAATTCCTCCATGTGATGTATCACCATACATGGATTTCAGTACCCATCTTAAACCAGTTATTTGAAAACTAATTATAAAATCACAAGTAACAAAATTAATGATCTGCGATAGGAAGGGGAACTTTGGATTGGACCTAAACCAAGAAATGTTTGGATTGAGTTTTTAAGTCTCTGACCTACATTTATGACACTGTAAATTAGGCTTTATGAAATAATCCATCTGTTTCTTTTAATACCGAGGGAGAGGAAACAGATAGGAAAACTGTTTGTAGAGAAGATTTTAGAATAACAGGTAGAAACTCGGGTGGATGAGGTAAAAGACAAAGAATAGACAAATAAAAGTTGCTAAGTTATTTGAAGTCTGCCCCAAGCTCTGCAAATACAGTGTTGCTAAGTCACTCATTTCAGAAACATTGCTGGATAACATGGGCAGATTCCAGTCTAATACAGCTGCACACCCCACTATCACACAACGGCCAATTCCCAGAGACGTTGGCAATATACTGACAGTAATGGAAAGCAAAATGATCTCTAAATAATGGTTTAAGATGGTTACTTGATAAAGGGCACCACAATAATTATGATCAATGGAGCATGGATTCAATATATATTGCCCATTTAGATGCACTAGATTAGCTTAACAGCTTTCTTTAATGTTCTGAGTATTGTACGTGTGTGTGTGAGTGTGTGCGCGCGCACTTGTGCATCACTGTCAGAGAAAGAGGAAAGAGAGGAAGAGAGCTTGCGCAAAAGAGAGAACAGCACATTCACCATATATACTAGCTTAAAATTAATGAATACAGATTGTAAAGGAAGAAAATTAGAATGGATCTGACCTCTTTAGGGGAGGTGGCGCAGAGCTGAGCAGATGTTGAGGCACATACTTAATATTGATCAACACCCATGGCCAACTCCTGGACCTAGAAGCATGAAATATGGGGAGCTTATTCCTTCTGTGAAATAGGGACCCTCTAAGAACTGATTTGGTACCTAGTGGTGCCTGGTACCTGGCAAGGATACACAGTGTGAAGAAAGGATGCCTGGTGGTGCTCACTGGTGGCTGCTAACCGCTGCTGCCAAGTGATGCCTGGTTGGAGCTCAGTGTACATAGGGATGTCCCCAGTGTGGTACCTAGTGCCCAGGAGTGCCTACTGCCCAGGCATGCCCACTGCCTGAGGTGGTTGGGGCTGCCCATCCCAATGCCTGGGATGCCAAGTGATGCCCAATGTCCACTGTGTGGTGGTGCCCAGTGGTGTCCACTGTCTACAGGTCAGTGGTGCTCAGTAGGGGTGCCTGGTGCCCAATGCCCACTGGAACCTGGTGGTTTCTACTGCCTGCTGGTGCCTTCCACCCAGTGGTGTCTGCTGCCTACTGATGCCCATTGCCCGCTGGTGCCCCATGCCCATTGCATGGTGGTCCTCACTGCCCAACAGTGCCTGGTGCCTGCATTACCCATTATGCCTTCTGGTGCCCAGTGCCTGTAGGTGCCCCATGGTGCTCACTGCTTACCAGTGCTTACCATCCAGTGCCCAGCAATGCTCAGGGCCCACAAATATTCATGAAATTATACTCCTGCAACAATGGGTAAATTCCGCTAGTCCTAAATAAAGAACAAGGGGAAGTATTTTCTACAAACATGCAATGTGCTGTTTAAAAATGATACTAAACCTCTGAATAAATAAGGGCAGGCAAAGTAGCTGAGTGCCCTATAGTTCAGTACATCACAGGCTGAGGAAAAAAATCCCAATATTGTAATGCTCTTTTTTTTGCAATGTTAAGTTCTTCAAGAAAGCTGAAAAATCCAAATCTGCTAATATATATATTTATATATACATATATATATATATGTTGTTGTGTTCTGATTAGAGAAGCAAAGCAGGGTGTGATTCTTCAAATGATAATAATATACGATATACAAATATTTTGGGTGAACTATATAATCAGTTAATTGGTTTATTAAATTATAAAATCTTTGTTTGCTTGAAAGAGCAATAAAACTAACTAAATGAATATTCACCCCTTTGAAGACTTCTTACATTAATTATGTTTATGCATCGCTTGAAGCAGTAATGTTAGACAAAGGGACCGTTATCTTTATATGCCATAGCTACATTGTATTCTGGTACAAATGATGGTCCCGACTTTGTGTCTACATAATTACTGAAATCTTATCCCTTTTGTGTTTGCACATCATTTTCCATTTTTTGGAATAGTTAAACTCCATTTTACTTTTTAATAACATTTTAGAAATCATTCTGATTCAGGTAAACAGAATTTGATTGCTTTGATGGATTGAAAATGGTTAGCTCAGCCAGAGCTTATTTGATTTGTTTCTTCAGGGATTACAAAGAATAGGATTTTATCTCCCAAACTGACAAAAGAGGCAATCTCTGCATTTTTTGCCTATGAAATGGCAGTTGCACTAAGCCACAGTGCCTTCAATGTGGGCAAAGTATTAGTCATGGGTTGCTTTTTTTATTCATCTGCAAAGTTTTTATTCCATATTGTGTATGGTGTCAAGCTTCTTTGCACTTACAAATTAATCTGGGGAGGGGAGTGGTTGGAATAAAATAAAATGCTGTCAAAAGCAGCACTGGCCCAGTAGATTGGCAAAAGATATTAAAAACAAACACATACTTTCTCTTGCTCGCAATGGTCATTGTAGGCAAATGCTCTTCAGCTTAATGCTGTGGATTTTTGAAACAAGAAAAAAACCTCAAGTGTCATCCGACTGATTGCTTGTCCAAGTTCACCTTGAGGGTTCTCATGTGGTTTTCATGAGAGCTACAATGCATGACCCAGTCAGATTACAGGGCTTTCTTGGTGCCACTTCTCATTTTATCCTGTGTGACATGACATTTGTAAAGCAGAAGGAGTCAAGAAAATGTCAATATACGATATAGAGATGATACAAGACACCTCTAATAATATGTTTGCAAATCTTCTTACACCATCGGCCACATTCGCTGAGTCCTCTTCAGTCATGCTGCCCACATCGTCAAACGTCTTATTCCCAATCCCTATTGTAATTTCACATGGTGCTGCATAACTCTTTGAAAAGTGTCAGAATTTCAGTGTTTGGATCTCATCCTTCATTCTGTTTTCATTTCTTAAGTCTCCATGCCAAGAAATAGCCCATCCATGAACTGAAACAATGTATGTTAGGGAGAGGTGATGGTTACACTGTCAAATTATTCTCCATTTTCTTCTTCCCCACCATGTATTAAATCTTAACTATGCTTTGTACATATTTTAACTTCATGTGTGCCTGAAGCAAAAGCCTTTTCTACAGGTTTTTGTGTGGTTACAGTAACTACTTCATTGCATTGTTTCCTAAATCCCATTTGGTTTGATATTTCTAAGAATTCAATAATTAAATCATCTTTTATTACTTCCAGTGTCTCACCAAGCAAGCAATCTCCCACATAACATAAAAGAGAGTAGAGAATAAACTGCCCACAGCCATAACCATTGAAATGTTGGCTACGGCTGTTGGCAGGCCATTCTCCATCCTTCCTGATACTCAGTTGGGGAGTGCTCAGGAGATGGACCACTGGAGAGGCCACCACCAATCTCTCAACATACCTGGTCTACAATTACAATTTTTGCCTCAGTGGACTGTGGACTCCTAAACATTGGGACTCATTGCTATAAAGGAAACTTGAGCAAATGCAAATCTTTATGAAACTCTTCTCCTTGTCCTCCTCTTCCTCCTCCTCCTTAAATTTTATTTTATTTCAAATCAATATAATCTCATTTTCCTTCCTTCCCTCCCAATATTTTCCCCTTATTCCTATGAATACTCCCACCCTTGACCACAACCACCAACCTCATATTACGATGTAAATCTCGTACTAATGTAAATATAAGCACTTGAGAAATTGACTAGCCCTACAATCCAGAGTAATTACAGGAGTACGTAACAGACATTATATGCACCTGTAGTTACTGCACCACCCCGTGAAAACCTATGGGAAATTTATATTGCAATCCAGAGTAACATATTGCAATCAATTCTTACACCAGAGCAAGGACTCCCTGTAGTTACTCTGGATTGCGCCCTAGGTGATATATTTAACAAGAATAGACCACAACTTCATTAGAAATATGGGGTGGGGAGAAGAGTGAAAGTGGAGGGAATCATTCAGATGGATATCTATAAGACAACAAGAAAACTTACAGAATTACAGCTCAGTTGTATCCAGAACTTATGATGCTGGATCATGTGATTTACCAGTGAACGTCCCAGACTGGTACTGTGAGAGTTTCTGGTATGCATGCAAAGGATGTCAGCACAAATGGTCAGAGGTTCCTTAATGCCCTGGCCAAGCAGATTAGTCAGCAGTAAGGGCAGACTGGGAGGTAGTTCAGAGTAGGGATCAGTCTAAGCAGGCAGTGAGAAGTTGTAAAAGGGGGTGGATCTTACATGACAAAATCTTATTTTTCTTTCCCCACTTCAGAATGCTCTGTGTGTTTCAAAATTATGCCTATATAGCTGGCGTACATTTGATGAGACCCATAGGAACAACATGTCACTAACAAGAAAGTGAACAGCTGCATGGAGGTGCTAACATGGAGAAGGTAAAATTAAGGTGATGGAGATGGTTTGACCGTGTCCTGCAGACGGATGAGACTAGGCATCCACATGTTGCCTTGAAATAGGAGCCACCTGGAAAGAGGAGGTGAGGCAGAACACTGGTCACGTGGAGAAGAAGGAGGAGATGAAGGGGTTGGACAAGACAGGGGAAGAGTTGAGCTGGGCAGCCCAAAACAAAGTTGCCTGGAGAACATTTGTCAGCACCTTATGATCCAATGGGAATGAAGAGAATTAACTAATAGCAGCAAAGCAGTCTGCAGGAAGGTAAGGAACATTCTTACCTCTACCAGATCAACTGGTTGGTCCATCCACCAATTGTGTGGAGTGTGCACTTCATCAGGGCTTCTGAATGCTTTCTGAACAGATTGCCAAGGGATAGGATTTGACCACATTTTAGGAATGGACCAGATGTCCAGACTTATTTTACTTACCTCTTGTCCACTGAATACAATTGAGCACCTCCTCACCTCACATATCAGCATGTGAAGCTGGAGGTTTCTATCCTTGGACATCACTGCTGCTCTCAATGCCAAGCTCTAAGATTCCAACCAGATGCTAGGAAGCCCAAGATAGCACTAAACAACTTTTCATCATGCTATTCTCTACTATTTAGACGCTCCAGGGCTAAAAATGCATGCAGTGGCCAAGTTGGCCAAAATTAAATGGCATTTATCCACCCCATCTCCCATTACATTATCTAGGAAAGTCATTATATACTACAGTTGAGATTTCCAAATATCAGCAACAGTTTGCAGATATCAGTATTTCATGTTTCTTTAGCTGAAGGCCTCCTGTTGATTGAGGTGACCTGCCAAATGCTCCTCCTTTACCTGATGATGCAGCTCTGCTCTTCTTCCTCCCTAATGTTCGAGCTCAGCACTTTCCTTCCCAGTGTAAAATAACCAATATGTACCCCCCCCCCCAATAAAAGATTAAAAATTCCCTCTGGTGCAATGCTGAATCTTTGCTAAGTAGTACCTTTTAGTAGTTTTTTTTAAAAGACAAGAAATAATGAAGGCTGCTACATTTCCCATCAAGGAAGTATGGATATACCATAATTTAAACATTGTGGCTGGGAAAAAGTGTTGTCTTCTGTTTCTCCATTTCCCTTCATATGGGAAGGCCTCCAATACTGATCTGATAGATTCATACAAGTTGTGAGATGGTCCTTCAGATCTACTGGTCCCAAGCTATTTTGAGCTGTCTAAGTCCATGTAGGCACTTTGAATAAAGAGAAATATGTACTATATGGTCAAGGAATTAAGCATGTAGAAAACATTTGCCCATGTTCCATAGGTGATACTGTGAGATTATTGTCCAACTAAACCAATGAATCCATGGGAAATGGTCAAGCACAATGAACCTACAAAACAAACAGGGAAATTCACATAGTTTGGAGTGGGTAGAAGCAAAGAAGATAGAATAAGAAAGAATGAAATGTGGGGCATAGAGCACAGGACCAATAAATACCTATATTTGAATTAATGTCTAACATCTTGTTTCCCACAGTGATTCTTTACTCTCTACGCACAAGAGGCCACTCTGGGCCCACAAGTCCACAAGTAAAGCATACATCCCATTTTATATTAAAATGTGCTTAGATCCATTTGATCCATTATTAACTCACATGCATTTTTAAGTGGACATTCTGATTGCTTTCCATTCTGCCTTAGAAAGATGAAGACTATAATTCTACAATTCTGCAGACTTATGATGCAGTCCACTGTTAAGTAAATATGAGACCCAACAAAAGTGTTTCCAATTGGGCCCCACAGCTCCTAAGGAAAGCCTTACATTCAGATGACCAAATTAGCTTTGGAGCCAACCATGGGAGAACAGAAACTGCAGGAATTTGAATGACCTCAAAATTAGCAACCTAGGAAAGATCGGTGTGGGTCCAGAACAGGGTGCAGCAACTGCTTCTAAGTTCTGCTTGGAGCTGTCACTGCTTTGTTGAACCTGGAACTGTTGCTCAGTTGCTGCGGCCCCTTCCATTGCACTGGATAACATCTCCTGTGCCTCTGGCCATATTAATAGAGGTGTGCACCATTTAAGGACAAAGATATGTTCTCTGTTATGTGATTAGGTCATTAAGCAAACACTCAGCCTATCATACTGCCTGTGTTGTGTGAACAGATATTTCCTGGTGGACACTGGCTGTACAGGCTACTAGAGATAGACCGTCTCTTCTTTGCATTGCAAAGAAGTCCTCAAACTGCATATGGGTCTGCACAGAAAAAAGACGGGGTATAAATACTTTAAATCAATAACAAATAAATTGCCCATTTGTTATCTAAACAGACATTATCTGCAGGCTATAAGAGACCTAACTGCCTCATTAGGAGTCTCTTTGTTGTGCTTTGAACACCATTTGATATGCAGTCCACTGTTAAGCAAACAGTTAAGTGGAGGATGCCTCACCACCTATTGAAATGTACTGAACTAGATAGACAAAGAATCTGACCCCGCATAAGGCAACTTCCTATGAATAAGAATGCAAGTTTATGCATTATTTCAAGGCAGCCCCTGGTCTATCTAGCCCATATTTTTCAAAGATGCCAGGAATCTAACCTAGGACTTTCTACATTCAAAGTACGAATTCTATAGCTGAATTATGGCCCCCATGCTCTAAAACTTCCTGAAATATATGCATGTATTTATGCGTTTGTTGCAGCTCCTTTCTTCCAGCTCCGTTCCATTTCTGTTCACTAGGGACTGATATCCAATGCAAGAGATAAGGATGGCTCCATGTTGAAGAATAGCAATCTTGCACATGCAGCTTCTTTTGTCTCACCAGGCCAGGTGAGCTCAGTCATGAACATCAATCGGTTCATCAGTGTTCCCCCTGAACTGCCTCTGCTTAAACCTGAGATTTAAGTTGCAGACTTCTTTGGTTTAATCCTGTATTTAATTAAGTGAAGGTCAGGATTGGGGTCAACTTGACTAGTGAACTTAATCCAAGACCCACAGGTTATACAATAGCTGCTTTGGGGAAGTATAATTGTTGATAGGAATCAAGAGAAGAAAAAAAACAATATTGAACAAGTTATATGATAAAGGTGGAGGTGGAAGGTGGGGGCAACAAGGACTTTCTCAAATGTATTTTTCCAAGCTAGCCACTAGATAGCAGAATAATCACAGAAGTACTGCTTGTGTTGTTGGACAAGCAGAAAGGTAAACAATGCCTCAGAAGATGAAAATACAATATGTATGACTGTGTACAAATGGTTCATAGCAGAGAGAGATCCTTTTTTCAGCTGCTATTCAATATGTTATTTCCTGCTGGTCTTATCATAACCTGAGCTTTTTCTCCAGCAGGGTGAAAGAGGAGCTTATTTCCTAACGACGGAGATCAAACCCAGACTTTTGTCATACAGGAAATATCTCTTAATGAAGAGGCAGATTGTCAACCTCTTTCTAGGGGAAAGTCTTGACAAGTTACTTAGCAGAATTCATTGTTGTATGCGGCTGCTGCTGGTGAATTTGATGGGGCTGCAGGAGTTTTTCCTGTTTTCTCTGTATACTTTCTTCTGGCCTGCCTGGACATTGTATTAAGAGCCACCAAACCACTTGAGACTTGGCTGGAATATCTCAGTGAGTTGGTGGGGTGGCAATGATGGAGCAGGCTGCTTCAGGATCTCCTCTAAATGATTTGGAAATGGTCTATCTCCCCTTTCCCTCTTGCAAACTGGACCATTTATCAAGCTATTTAAAAGCTTGTCAAATGGCCTCTTAACATCCTCCCTACCATTTACTATACAGGGAGAGATGACAGCTTGCAGTAGTAATTGCTCGGCCACTCCTATTATTGTATAACCCAATGACTGTACAACTCTATCTCAATGTCTTACTGGTTAGTCAAGAAAAGGGGAAATGTTGATTGGGTTAAGGAGTGGCAGGGAGGGTGCATACGTGAATAATAGCCTTTGACTTGTGCTAGCGCTGCTGCTCTGCACTGGCTCCTTATTGGTGCACCCTTCCTGCCACTCGGGAGCAGGCTGCGCTGGTACAAAGATGCCCATAGACCTGCTGCTGCCAGATCCCATCCCTCTACTGCAGAGGTTTCTACACTTTTTGGCAGGAGGGCCACATTGTTATTCTTCTACAGTGTCGGAGGCTGGAAGAAAAAAAAAGAATTGATTTACGTTTCAAATTTGAATACATGTGCATACATGAATATATTAGTGACGGATTTGCGAATGAATGAATTCAAATCAGTTCATAAACAGATTCCAGCGCAGAGAGAGAGGGGCTGATTTTCAAACCAGTTCATAAGCACTTTCATGAACAGAGTGGAGTTGTGTGCAGTCCCCCAGTCCTCACCCTTCTGAGGTGTGGAGAGCAGAGCTCCCCTCACCTCTGGAGGATTACAGGACTTGCCCAAGGGCCAGAGGGAAACCTATCCAGGGCAGAGGCCCCTGCAAGTCTACCAAATTATAAAAGTAGGTTTGTTCAGGGCTACACAGGAAGGCATTTTGAAGGTGGAGAGGGGACTGTTTCTGGGTGGGGGAGGGAAAACCACATTTGAGTGTGTTAGGGGATGGGGATGGGATCAGCACTGACAGGGCATTCCATATCCTAAACTTCAGCCCTGCCCCCAGGACTGACAGCATTACATAGACTGCTCAGATTTGCGCCACCTAAGTAGCTGGCACAGAACTGAGAAGCCCTCTAGGCTAGGGAAAATACCCCCTTATCCTGAGCAGTCTTCCAACCTGCATTGGGTACAGTGCTGGTCTTGTGGCCTGACTGCACCCTAACACTTCAAAGAAGCATAAAAACTAAAATCATAAATCAATCAGTAAGAATAACACTAAGTAGTAATATGGAATGTTTCTGTGATTATTAACAGCATTGTTCTTCATTCTGTGACTATTTCTATTTTTACACTGAAAAAGCCTTTTTATTTTGACAGCATATTTTGAATGTTTTATTTTCTGCTCAGAATTAAAATGCCATATCCAGAATTAACCAGCAACTTTGGAGCCCCTCTTGGACATAATCCTGTGCTACACTGAAAAATCTACCAGGAAACTCACAGACAGCAAGGAAAACGAAAAATTGGCAAAATCTATACCCCAGATCTGCTCAGAGTTCACCTGAAGTTGCACATTATTTCTTTCACATGGTTATTACAACTATCGTCACTTGATCTTACAAAACTGCTGTCACAGATGGATCAAGTATCATCGATCATTCTCCTTTATCACTGCCCTTGAGCAATTCTCTCACATTGCAAGATCAGTTAAGACTAATATGAGATATGTTAGGGTATGCTAACCTAGGCTGGCAGAACTCATCCGTCTTCCCATTCCTGTGGTGATGTAGGAAGGCAAGCGCATTTCTGTGCACTGGCCTTACCCTTTTCCAGGAGCAGTGCAGACGTTTCTTTACAGCACTTCTGTGACACCCCTAGATCACCACAGGATTTATGCCAGGGCTTAGGCCAGCCTAACTTGAGGTTAGGACTGCAGCCATAGACTGTTACATGTTGTGATTTCATGGAACAACCACATGGAGCAGAGTTTGTTCATTCCTTCTCTCCCACATTTTGTCTTTTGCTCTTCTGTCTACACTTAGCAATGATGCAATAGTAAAGGAAGTATTTTCTGCTACACCCAACTTTGCCAGACCAATGGTTTGCCAATGCTGCATTGCTTCTTTGTAGCAAATGATGATTTTCTGTACTGCCATATGAGTATTCACTAAAATACTCCACTTGGAATGTCTTCAGGGATTAAAATTAAAGATTGCAGCTTAGGTCTAGATCAGGAGTGTGCAAATCTTTTGGCAAGATAACCACATCATCTGTCTGACACAGTGTCAGGTTCAGAAAATAAGAATTAATTTACATTTCAAATTTGAATAAATTTACTTAAGTGAATATATGAGAGCCAGAACTTACATGAATGAATTTCAAACCAGTTCATAAGCACTTTCTAACACACAGAGCACTTCAAACCAATTCTTAAACACGGAGAGAAGAATAAGTGTGTGGCTTCCCTGGGCCCCAGAACACCATCCAGAGGTGAGGGGAGCAGTGTTTCCTTTGCCTGTGGAGGATTTCAGGATTCACCTATGGCCTGTATAGAAGGCTTATCACGGGCCTCATCTCCCCCCCCCCCACCCCAGGCCGGGTTTTGGTGTAAATTGAGGAAAGAGTGGGATTCAATAAATAAATATTGAGAAGTAGAAGTAGTAGCAGCAATTCTCACATTTATTAGATCTTTTATCTCCAATACATGAGTAGACTAAAGGCAAATATGTGATCATGTTTTTCACATAATGCTAGTCATTCAATTCTTCCATCATACTTTAGGTCTCCCTGTTATAGATTTCTCATTATGTGCAAGCAGTCCTCTGTGGGCAAGGTTGGGGGGTGGGGAGCATGCTAAACCATGATAGCTTAATCGCCATGTGAATGGGTCATGCCTGGGTCATCTGAATCCATTCTAATAAAACAGGGTGTAGGAGTCTGAGCATGGCCACTGAAATCCCTTTTCAAGAAAGTAAATATTTGTGTATGGAATATACTAGGAATGTGCCTGCTTTGGTTCATTTCCTTTTTTCCCTTTTGAAAGGATGAATGAGACGCAGATGGAATTCATTCTTTCCCCAGATCATTCAGAACCTGTGATGTGAAAAGATGCAGAATTAGCACACTTCATGAAAGAAAAGAAGAAAGAGAAAGAAAGAAAATTAATTAAAGCATCGTCGATTCACACACACAATAATTCATGTGGGAGCACCAGAAATCTCATCCTTCTCAGTTCAAAATTAAGATCAGAAGTCTGGGATGTTTTCACACATTACATATTTTTTAGCTGTATCCTCAAGGCATTGTAAGTATACACCTAAAATGTAAAGGCTAAATACAATGCACATGTTTACAAATGGAAGTGCTTGCTATTTATTATTTATTTAGTAGTCATTCATTGTACATCATAAGAACATAAGAAGAACCCCAGGTCAAAGACTCAACTTCTCCATCTTTCTGTCTCTCACATTGGCCCACCAGATGCCTCAGGGAGCACACAACACAACAAAATACAGTGGCGCTTCACATAACAAGCTACTCACGTAAAGTATGTTTCGCGTAACAAACAAAAATTTCTCTCGGATTCTGCTTCATGTAACAAACTGTGCTTCACGTAACAAACACGCTTGTTGGCAGTTGGGGCAGACGTGCTGGATGGCAGCTCTTTTAAAAAGCGTCAGGACTGCCTAGCGCACCTGCCCATAGCTAACGCAACACTTCTGCGCTGTTCCTCCTGTGGCCAGGTGTCCACTGGGCAGAGGGAGAGAAAAGCAGTGGAGAAGATGGAAGCAGCTCAGGGCTAGCCAGAAGGGAGCAGGGGAGAGAGAGGCTCAAGATGAAGAGAAGGAGAAAGTGGGTGAACACTTTGAAAGTGTCTTTGATTGCAGCCTCCTAACCATGTCTACCCAGAAGTAAGCCCCATTGTGTTAAATGGGTCTAACTCCCAGGAAAGTGTCTTTAGGATTGCAGCCTAAGTAGATTTCATAGGATCATGCAGATTTAAGGCATGTTTTGAATTCAATTCCAGTGTTTTGTCATCATTTGTACATACAGTTAATATTTTATATGAATTTTTTTTGGTTGTGGAACCAATCGTCTGAGCTTCCATTATTTCCTATGGGAAAATCCGCTTCACGTAAATAACATTTCATGAAACAAACATGCCTCTGGAACAACTTAAATATGTTATGTGAGTCGCCAGTGTACCAGCATCTTGTTGTCATTGTCTTGATTCTGGCATTCTGTGGTGGCAGAGTTCTGAAATCAGGAGTTGCACAAACCCATCATGGATTGTAACTTGTGATTGACTTTTCTTCTGGAAATCCCTCCAACCGTCTTTTAAAGGCATCAAGGCCAGATTCTATCACAATATCCTGTTGCAAGGATTTTCACAAATTATATGCTAGGTAAATAAATATTTTATTCTGTCTCCCAACATTCAATTTGGGTGGATGTGAGAGGGAAAAGAACATCATTCTATCAATTCTGTTTATCCCCAGTATGATTTTATGTGTCTCAGGTATAGGGTAGCCATATATCCTGGAAAACCGGGACTGTTCTGGTTTTCTGGGACTGCATTCACATACTGGCAAGTTTGATAAGAGTGTCCTGTCCTGGTTTTGTGGAAGAAAATTATGGCAATCCTTCTCAGGTTTGTCCCCCTCCCAGGGGCATTTTTCTATATGCTGTAACCTTTCTTCATAAGGGAGATGCCCCAGCCTAGTGATCATTTTGGTAATCCAATCATCTTGCCTTTTAATTGCAAACATGAGCATTTTTACAAGCTGTTATATATTAGCATGTTATAGTTTTTGCTGGTATGAGAATGGAAAGACAATTGAAAATTGATAAAAATATAGAAAATCATATCATATTCTGAACATTACATGAGAAAATATAATACTGGAAACTGGAAACCACATGCCCTCTAGTCACATGCACTTGATTCATTGCTTTAAAAAGATGGTTTCTTTCATAGTACAGTATATTTTTTCCCATAGAAAGATTACTTACATGGAATAAATTGTGGTTTGAAACACAGTTTTATACACCCTGTAGTTCAGATTAAATGGGATGTGGATCATTTATCTAATTCAGCTAAGGCTGCAATTCTGAAATGTACTTGGGCTACCCTATTTATCACTCGGGCTACCCTATTTATCACTGGGCTACCCTATTCTAAGATGAGCCAGCCCAGTTACAACAGAAAGGCTTGGCATAATTCCACATAGGGTTGCCCAAGTCAAACAGACCTGGGCCAGCCTAGGTAGTTCAGGAGAGGCATGTTGAGGGCATGTTCAGCATGGCCTAGAGCAGTGCAGTTAGGCTACATTCAGAGCCTGTTTCCAGGGCAGAAATGCCCTCCTCCAGCAAATCTGGAATTATACCAATCAGGAGTTATACCACCTCAGGAGCAGGAATAAATAGAGACCCATATGGGTCCATGATAAGTCAGTTAAAATGGAAGTGTTGGCAAAAAATTTTGAGTCCTTGGCCAGCCTAATTGCAACCCTTGCCTCTCAACCTTTGGATATGGTACAATTACAACAGCCTGCTTACCACTGTATACAGGACAACTCCAGCTGGCCATTCCAACAATCCCCCTGCATCTACCCTCCCGCTCCAGGTACTGCTGTACTGCAGTCTCTGGCTGCAGCTGTTACTGGTTGTCAGGCAAGGCTTCCTTATAAGGCAGGCACCACAGCTGTTCCTTGTTCAGTGTGATCTGAGGGGGTCTCCTCAAGAGCAAGCCCTCCCCAGGTGCCACTGACTTGTTGCCTACTAACTACTTCTGACTCTCTGGATTCAGCAAAACTTTCTGTTTTGGATACAGCCTATTTGGGGCAGCCCAGCTGAGGCATTCTCACTGCCTTAACTCTGGATTGTGTGTTATTCCTGATTCAGTCACTATATTTATACAAATCCAGGTTAGATGAAACCATAGTTACTTATTTTTATTATGCAGTGGTAGGCCAAAGCTAGAAACAGAGAGGTGAAGTGTCACCCATTCTGTCCATACTGCTAATAGTACATGGGACACGGCCATTCTTTCTCCACCTGACCCTATTCCTCACCAGTCTGCTTCCAATTTGACCCCCAGAGGTGTGCTCCCCTCTGCCAATCTGACTCCCAGCATTTCCCCAGCAATTTCCTCATGATCTGAGCCTCTGTGGTGATCTTACCCAACCAAGGGTACATCCTCTTTTTCCAGGACACATCCTCTTTTTTAGAATTGTGTCCTGACATATGGTCACCCTGCAGCAACCCTTTCACAGTAGTGATCTTTATTCCCCAATCCAATCCTTCCTGTTCTTCACCTTCCATAACCTCACACTACTGTAGTTGTTGATTTTCCTTCTATCATATGGGTGCAATCCAGAGTAACTACAGGGAGTCCTTGCTCCAGTGTAAGAACAACTTACTCTGGATTGCAATATGAATTTCCCATAGGTTTTCACTAGGTGGTGCCATAACTACGGGTGCAAGTAATGTCTCTTATGTGCTCCCTGGACTGTAGGGTATGTCATTTTGGAAAGATGGTGCTATGGAATGCAGAAGGAAATACTGACAAACCAGAGGCAAACATTTTTCCTCTGCAGGTAGTCAACAAGTAGGATAAACGAGAGTCTTTTGAGGAACCCTTGCATTTAAAATATTGGAGTTATTTTACTTTAAGGAATCTAACAGGCAGTACGATATGAACTACCCTTTCTATGGTGCAAGCTAGTGAAAAATTTCATTTGTTCAGAGCAAATAGAAAACAATACAAACACCACAATGTCTCTCCTAATACTATGTGATTTAATCCAGGGCTTTTCAACCCATTCAGGGAGGGTGTCCACTTTTTCAAAGGCCGCTGCATTCAGGAATGTTCATCACAAACTTACCACACCATTTTTGCTTCTGCAGTGGAGCCCAGTTGCCTCAAACCACTAGGAAACATGGCCTTCTCCAATTTGAGCTTCCTTTGGAGGACCAGACCTCAGCTGCTGCATAGCTGTCCCCTACTACAAAACTGCCCTAGTCATTCCCATTTTGGTTGTGGCTGACAGCAGCGGCTGGGCTTCACGCAGAGGTACAATAATTTTTGAGGGCAAATACCACCAGACATGCTCACACCACTAGTGTGAAGTACTAATTTTATTTTCTATTAGAATACACCATCAGTTGCAGGGTGATCAGACATCCTCTTTTTCCAGACACGTCCTCTTTGCCTTGTGACTTTGGAAGAGAAACTAAATGCCCTCTTTTTTCCCTGAGAGTAGGCCCTTGAAGGCAGTAAATAGCCTTCTTCTAATTAATAAATTTTATGTCATAAATCAAATGTAATATAGTTTTAAATTTAATAATAAGCTATCTAGTGTTTAGCCACATGAAATTAATTTCAGAGTGTTTTAGCTTGTTATAGCCTACATTTTTCTTGGATATCATACATTTTGGGGTGCCTTGTCCTCTTTTGTGATTATGACATCTGGTCACCTGGTTAAGTAATGAATATTCTTCACAGGTTGAGTATATGCAAACTGTACATTTAATTGTGGATGAATTAACCTGGTTCAAACCGGGTTTTTACTCTTCTTCCTTTTGATGTCACATTTACTGTATAGAAATTCTGAGCTTTTCATTCAATATGGATTTCAGTTAAGGCAGGGTACATAAGAACAATTTATTTTGTCAACTTTTTCTCCTAAATCTTTACTCAAAAAAGCGATATTTTATTATTTTGTTTGGCCTTTTAAAAATCCCTCTTTAAGTTTTCAAGTTTAGATTGTTTCAGGAAAACTGAGCATTAAACGGCTTGATCCTCGGGCTGGGTTCTCTCACAGGCAGTCCTCGGTTGTGTGAACTTCCTCTGCCTCATGATTATTATTACTCCAGCAGCACAGCTGGCCTTTTTACATTGGAAGTTCTGTTAACCCTGCCAGTAGAAAACCATATTTTCAGCAGTTTAGCAGTAGCACTCTCATCAGAAATTCACAGCGGGATGAAAAAATATCTCAGCCCAGGAGTTAATTACTTAAAAACATGTTCTCGAAAAAATCCATTTCTCCCCTTGGGGTTGTGAGTTAAAAAGAGTATCCTTGTGTAAGATTTTCACCTCTCCTGCTATAACTGAAATATAGCTCTGTTACAGAGTTCAATAAAAAAAATACAGGCAATTTTAATCCATAATGTGTATCAATTACAGTTGGTAGTTTGGAATGTTTTTAAATGATTATGTTACAGACTTACCCAAACACTTCAGTACCTTCTCAGTATGGAACACACTGGACGGACTATTAGATTGGAGAAAACTGGATTCAAATCTATTCAGTAATCATCATTTTTAAAAGATAATCATAGGCAATCTATTAGCAAGGGAGGCTGGAAAGAGTCAGGGTTAAATAGGGCAGAGCCTACGCAGAAAGTGAGAGCGGCAGAATTAAGTTAGAAGAGGGCACGGAAGAGGGAAGATCAGGCCTTCGAGTGGGGCAGGTTTGGTGGTGGCAACACACACCAAACCCTGACACCCTTCCCAGGGATCAACCAACTTCAGGGATCAACGTGGGCTTGTGCCAGCAACTGAGCTCTGTAGTTGACCCATGGCAGTCAACTGGATCTGAGTTGACCCACAGTGACTGCTGGAGCTTAGTTTTACCCTAGGGCAAAGGGAGCTTCAGCAACCAAAGCTACCCTTTGGGTTGTAGCAAAAGCTGCACCAGCAATGCTGCAACATCACATGAAGAGGTAGGTAGCATTGGATTGTAAGGATAAGATATGATTATTTCATGCATACATATTCCTCAGAAGGGGCAGAATAAAAATGTGACCATAAAGCTCTAATCTTGAAAATTCAAGATTTGTGTATAAAAATGCAAAATCATTCATGTGTTTGAGAGTGACCAAAATACTTATAATTGAACTAAAATAATGATGCTTAATCAAGTGATAAGGACCAAAACAATTGGCAAGTATTGTAGAGACAGCCAGTCACACTACAACCATGCACAGATCGCAGATTACCATAATGCAAATAGCACAATCAGTGCTCAGCTGAAATGCAGGAACTGATGCTTCTAAAGAAAGAGGTGGAATGTTGCACAACATTTTTAAAATAGCCTTTCTATGACCTCTTTGATAATAATTCAAACTTGGCATCCATCAGTTTTGAAAGACTATGGTATCGTGCTTGATGCTGCATGTGAAACACGAAGGCCGGGGTAGATTTGATATGGAGGATAGGCTGTTACCCAAGAAGCAAATCCCCCCTTTCCATGCTACTGAAATAGTCCATTGGAATGGCAGAGCCGATACGTTCCAGCTGCGTTGCAGAGCTGGGCTAAGGACAGGAGCTCACCCTGTCTTGTGAGGACCCGGATGTCGAACACTGGCCTACTGGTTAACAGGCACAGTGTCTTAACCACTTGCGCCACCCACAGCCTACTAATCCTGAAATCTGCCATTTGAACAGGTTGCTCCATGCTAACCCAATTTAGACAGATGATCTGCAGTTTTTCCCTCCCCTACTTTCGCCTCCATGTGGATAAATGAACTTGGTCACTATTTGTTTAAAATTCTTACAGGATGACTAGTATCCTGGATCTTTTTCAAAAGTAGAAATCTTATTAAGAGCAATCCAATTAGCCTTTGAAAAATATATTCATTATCTAATTATCAGTGACCTCTTACATAGCTTCAAATGTGTAGCAAGATGTTTGGATACTGATCTTCACAGACAAACAAAAAATGGTTTATGAGACCTAATAAGGAAGAAAGTTGCACTGTTGCCAGTTTCCACAACTTTATCAGGTCTAACTGGATTGAAGCAGCTTGTCCAGAGACAAAATATTTATGAAAAAAATGAGTGGCAGAACTATGAAACACCAGCGTGACCATACGACTGGAAATTTCTGGTTGTCCTCTTTTTTTAAGGCTCCTGTCTAGATGTCTTCCAAAGGGCTTTGTTGTCCTCCATTTTGGAACTTTGCAATGGTGTGCAGTACCCCAACATATCATAAGTTGATGGATTTGTATTGAAGAGCAGAATCCAATGCAAAAATTTGTTTTGAAATATCTCTTTCCTATCAAAAGTTATGGCCAAAAAACTAAAAATCAAAAATATGCATTGAGCTCTATGGGAAAGTGAAAGTGCCCAATATCACAGCTCTACTTGTGAGTAGGCAAACATGCCTTGTCTGCCAGCAAGGCCCGGCTGAGAGGAATCCAAGACCTGTCCTCCTTTTGAGGTTTGGGTGTCTGGTCACCCTGTAAACACCTTCCATAGAAGATGTGACTGCAAATACTGCATACAAGAACCAAGAAGAACCTCTGCTGAATCAGGCCAAAGGCTCATCTAGTCCAGCTTCTCACAGTGGCCAACCAGCTGCCTTGGGGAGCTCACAAGTCAACAAGACACCTGCATCCAGGTACCACCCCCTGAATCTGACATTCTGAGGGTCTCTGTCATGCAGGGCAAGGGGGGTAATGTGGGTGGATGGGGATGAGTCCCCTGGCAGAGGAAATAACTCTAAGGGCTCAGGATGAAGAGAAGGAGAAAGTGGGGAGACACTTTGATTGCAGAAGAGAGTGTCTTGGATTGTAGCCTCCTAGCCATGTCTACCCAGAAGTAAGCCCCATTGTGTTAAATGGGTCTTACTCCCAGGAAAGTGTCTTTAGGATTGCAGCCTAAGTTGACTTCATAGGATCATGCACATTGAATGCATGTTCTGAATTCAATTCCAGTGTTTTGTCATCATTTTTACATACAGTTAATATTTATATATGAATAATTTTTGGGTTCTGGGACCAATCGTCTGAGTTTTCATTATTTCCTATGGGAAAATCTGCTTCACATAAAGAGCATTTCACTTAAGAAGCATATTTCTGGAACAAATTTAACTTGTAATGTGAGGCACCACTGTATTCCAGTTGTGGTCACATCATAGATTTATACAAAATTGTTCCAAATCTGACCATTTTATTTTCAGTCCATTTCTAATTATCCTGATATGGAATTTGAGCACTGAACTGACATTTTCATTGAGCTACCTGCTGCAAGCTTATCCTCTCATTTTTGGTTTGTTAGGCTTGCATGTCTTCACTGGGATAGGCCAGCCTTGCTACACCAGAAAAGGCTTGGGCTGGTGTAAGTCTACATAGGCTGGTCCAAGACAGATGGATCTGGGATGGCCTAGCAGGGCTCACGTAGGCAGCAAAACAGGGGCATGTTGAATGCATGTTGAGCACGGCCTTGAACAGTACAGTTAGGCCATGTCCAGAGTTTGTTTCTAGGACAGACATGCCCCCTCCCTGCTTCTCAGAGTTAGGCCATCTAAGGAGCAGGCATAAATCTGAGTAGACCCATAGGGGCCATGATAAGCCAGAGTAAAAATGGAAGCAAAATAAAATGTTTAAGTTTTAGACTAGCCTAATTACCACTCCTGCCTCTCAACCTCAGGATATGGCACAACTACACCAGCCCAGTGAGCATGCTGCCCTTGTGCTGCAGCAGTTAGGCTTCCTAGCCCTATGGATTTGGTTTAACTGTCAGTTCAGGATACGGCATATTTAGTCCAGTTTAGCTGGGCCATTCTCTCTGGCCTAAGGCTACAATCCTAAAGACACTTTGCTGGGAGTCAGACCAAGTGAACATAATGGGGCTTACTGGTACTTTTGAGTAGACATGGTTAGGATTAAGGGTGATCACATGACTGGAAATTCCCGGACAGAACCTGTCCCTGGAACCGGAAATTATGAATTTGGGGCCTCTGTCAAGAATTTGGGGGCCTTTCCAACCATTTCCTGGGATTTTAGGCCTGTTCTGGCCATTTTATGCCTTTTATGTCCACTGAGGTTGCTGGGTAAAGGATGAAGAGGAGGATGAGGAAGGAGGGAGAGAAGGGAACTAGTCTTTCCCCTCCTCCCCATGATAAAGCCCCTTTCCAAGCCATCAGTGGAAGAACATCTCTCAGCATGCATCATGCCAGATTCTCATTTTTCAACCTCCTTCCCAGAGAGGCCCAAATGGGCCTCTAACTGGGCCTCTAAGCAGCCATTCCCAAATGGCTGTGCCTGGCAGTTACTCCCAGTCCCTGCAGAGAAAATGGTCTGGGGAGAGGATACTCTGCTTGCTATGCAAAGGAAGGCAGGAAGGAGCTGAGGCTGCTGGAGAGGAGAGCAGAGGAAGGAGGGAGCCTTGCAAGTGGAGCTGCTCTGAAACTTTGCAGTGAGTTTGGCTTTGGAGAGATAGAGGGGTGAATAAATTTTTTAAAGCAGGGTTGCCAACTGATCAAACCCCACACTCCCCTGTTTCTATGCCTTTATATCCACCAATATATACTTTGCACAAAAAAAGCAAGTAATTCACAACAAGAGCTTGAGTTACTCCGGTTGTGGGGCTTTTCATCCAGCTATTGACAAAGCAGAGGAGCAGTGGCTGGTATAAAGTTGGCAACCTTCTCAGGGTAGGGATGGTGGGGATAACTCCTGGCTTCTTAGGTTTTAAGCCTCCAAGCCCAGTTGTGTCCACTGCAATTTATTATAGTGAGTGCAGCTTATGGGCAAAGGAAAGGAGGTTGAAAGATCAAGCCTCTGCATGTCTTCCTGAGAAAGCCTGGCTGTTTGGATCACTTAAACATATGCCTTTTTGGTTGGTGTCTGTCTATTGCAATGAGATTTGTGTAAAAATTAAGTATAGGAATGCAATACAAATGTTTTTGGTTTTATTTTAACATGTCCTACATTTGTCCTTCATTTTTTTTTTGTTTCTCCTACATTTTTTTACTGGGTTGGAATTTTGGCTTGGTGGACAGGAATTTTGGGGAACTTGGGGGAGAATTTTGAGTTCAGCATCTGGTCACCCTGTTAGGATTGTGCTCTAAGTCAGGATTGCACCCTAAGTGTTTCATCCTGTAGACCAAAAGCACTATCCTGTGTATATCTTTTCTGAAGTAAGGCCCACTTGGTTCAGTTAAACTTTCTCCCTAGTACTGTGTACAGGATTGCAGCTCAAGTAAGTTTTGAACGTTTAACAAAAGTTCCAGTACAGAGCTGTTCTGTTGCACTGCTTAGTAACTATGTTCAAATAAAGATTCAGCAGATGAAAAACAAAAGTAGCATTTTGATTAAAAGACCAGCATCCCTTAAACCAGAGATTTTCAACCCATGAGCTGTGGCACATTGGTGTGCTGTAGATGGTCCACACAGTGCCATTCTCGAAGATCTGGTGAAAATCATTTAGTGAGTGGTTCTCAAACTTCCTAATGCCGTGACCCCTTAATACAGTTCCTCATGTTGTGGGGACCCCCAACCATAAAATTATTTTTGTTGCTACTTCATAACCGTAATTTTGCTACTGTTATGAATCGTAATGAGAATATCTGATATGCAGGATGTATTTTAATACAGCAACAGCAGGATCTGACCCTCAAGAGAGATAGCCGTGTGAAGCTCAGCTGTCCCCGTGTGAAGCTCAGCCAGAATGATTACAGGTCATTACTGAAAAAGAGGTCAAGATCCACCTAAAGTGTAGGACACCCAAGAAAAATGTAGGACATAACAAAATAAAAGGTATAAACACTACACACACATACATACACAAAGAGGAAAGAGGAAGCCCCATTGACTACAGTGGAATTTACTTCTCAGGAGATATGAGGAAACTGGACTCTGACTGTCCAATCCTATCCTTTTTTTTTTAACTTGTCCCCTTTTAAAGCCTTAAATTCTGGGAAAAAATTCCACTGTCTTCCTTTTCCTTGTGAGTAGCCTTCTTGTAATTAAGAAATTATTTGTCATCAATTATATGCAAGGTGACAATATGTCCTCTTTTACTAGGACGTGTCCTCTTTTAAAGCCTGTGCCCTAGAATAGAACTTCATTGTCCTCCTGACTGCCTGCTGCCTGCTCACAAGGTTAAGGAGGACAGTGAAGATCTTCCAAGACACAAGTCTTAAAAAGAGGACATATGGTGACCCCCCTCTCCGTCCCCCCCAATGGGATCTCTGTCAAACAGTATAGGCTGCCATATAGGGGACCTCAAGGGCAAGATCCTATGCCTTTCTACTCAGAAGCAAGTCCCATGCTAGTCAGTGGGCCTTTCCTTCAAGCTAGCCTGAAGTTACACATCCACACACATTCACCTTTATCTGGGAGTAGAGCTATTGACTATAATGGGGCTTCTTGTGAGTAGAGCTGTGGAAGGCTGGGCAGTGTGATGTCCTGTTCACTTTTTCCTGGGAGTAGGGCAGGGGTGTCTAACTCATCTATATAAAAGAGAAAAGTCACTCACTGACTCACTGACTCACTCACTCACTCATCACCGCCCTGCCAAAACCGCTGGGCCTAGAAGTGTGAAATTTGGGGTGGGTGTTCCTTCTGTGACTGAGGGGTGCACTAAGAACCGGTTTTTGGAAATTCCAACCGGAAGGGGGTGAAAAGGGGCACAACACGTTTTCCTCCCTATACTTTGCATTGGAGAATTGATGACTCCTCAACATTCCGCCCCAACTGCTGGGCCTGAAGCATGGAATTCTGGGAGGGATCCTTCTGTCCCCTGAACTCCCACCAAGAACCCATGTGGAGAAGTTTAACCCTTGAGGGGCTGAAAAGGGGGCAATGTGTTTTTGTCCTATACTTAACATGGGAGACTGACCAACATCCAGCCAATTTGGTGCTCAGACCCTGGTGCACTGGGGGATGTTGTTAGGAGGAAGAGGTTGCACTGACGAGGAAGTTGTGCATGGGGGGAAGTTGTGCATGGGGGGATGATGCACATGGGGGATGATGCACATGGGGATGATGCGCATGGGGGAAGTTGCGCATGGGGGAAGTTGTGCATAGGGGGATGTTGTGCATAGGGGGAAGTTGCCCATGGGGGGAAGTTGCACATGGGAGTTGATGCGCATGGGGAAAGTTGCGCATGGGGAAGTTGCGCACGGGGGGATGATGCGCATGGGGGTTGATGCACATGGGGGTTGATGTGCATGGGGGGTTGATGTGCATGGGAGATTGATGCGCATGGGGAAGTTGCGCATGGGGGAAGTTGCACATGGGGGAAGTTACACATGGGGATGATGAGCGTGATCCCAGGCATGCATAGCTCCGCCCCTCATTATTTCAGCCCCTGCAGAGCTGTGGTGCTGTGGGAGGGCAGGGGGAGGGGGAAGGAAGCTGGGGAAGGGAGAAGGGAAGGGAGAAGGGAAGGAAGAAGACCCCAGGAGGCCTTGGGGACTGCCGGAGAGGCAGGAGGGGAAGCCCTGGAGGTGGAGCTCAGCCCAGCTGAGGAGGAGGTGGAAGGAGCAGCCCTCTGCTGCCTGGAGCTTCCCCAGCTTCACAGTAGCCTCCCACTGAGCGGGCTCTAGGAGGAGGTGCAGGTGGGGAACCCAGGCGACCCCCCAGAAAGAGAGGAGCAACCCCAAAGGGGGTCGTGTCCCCAGTTTGAGAACCACTGATTTAGTGGGCCTGAACTTTTCTTCAAACTGAATAGCTGGATCCTTATAAATGGACTGCTCATACCCTTTGTGGAATAGTCATCATAGGTAGGGACCTGCCAAAGGCGAGGTTATTTTTCTGACAGAGGAGTGTTATCCTATGTCAGAAAAATAACCTCACCTTTTGCAGGTCCCAAATCATAAGGTATGTACAACGTCTTCACTGGAATAGGTATGTCCCTGGATGGCTGGATCAGAAGAATGTTTTTATTATGTTGGCTCATATGTGCGGGTGTGATATCTTTTACATATCTTCTAACCCATTGGTGCTGAAACTGGAGGGTCATAACCCACCATTAAAGCTTAAAAGGCACACTTTTCTGTTAAGAGGTGTGACGCAGAAATGGGTGCTCTAATGGTGCTGCAGTGAATGTGGTTTTGTGGGCACCCAGGAGCATTTAAATGTACCTGGGGGGAGGGACTGTACAACCTCCCAGAGGGTTGTGAAAGCTCATAGCACCCTTGGCAAATTCAGGTTGAAGTGTATATCAAGTGCATTAAAGAAGTAATAAGTCACTCCTTTCATATATGAACCAAGATATCACTTCAAGTTGGATTATTTTCATGGAGGACTGAACAGTCATGGAATGGGGCCCATATGTTTGGGTACAGCCCTATCAGAAATGCAACTAATTGTGTAGCACTTGTGTAAGAAAGGCCAGTGATACAGGAACCAAAGATATCAGGTGGCGATTGCAAGGACCCTTTTCCACTATCTGATGGGCTGTTTTTTCTTCTGTGAACCTGGCATAATTCAAATCTGGCTACAACCTTTGAGTTTTGTCAGAATTTCATAGTAGCAAAGAGATTGCTAAACAGTTCTTCATGGAGGAAACAGTTAATTCACATAACATAAAAATATGTTGGGCAATGGGGAAAGCGATCATCAAGAACTTCACTGCCCCTTCAAGAATATGCAATGCCAAATTAGAAAGAAAATCAAAAGGAATTATTGGACACAATCTCAGACCAAAAACTTGGACTATAAATATTAAATACAATTTCACAGCTTTTAATCATTCCTAACACAGAGCGCTGGATAACCCTCAACTGTCTCATTATGCCACTATTAGATAATTCTTCCTCAATGTTTCATCCACTGCAGTACAGAAATTGGTAATATGAGTGATGAACTCCAATGGCTTATTTCTAAGGTAAGTGGAATATGGTATGATTCAGTAAACTTAGGAGCTGCTTCCAGGATCAGTATATGAACGGAAATCCATCAGAAACTTAGGGCACAATCCTGAACAACTTCCCAGCACTGATGTAAGGGCAATGCAGTTCTGAGATTAGGGAACAAAAAATCCTTTACCTTGAGGTATCCTTTACCTTGAGGATACCTCTGTGACTGCTATCCTTCTGCAGGATGCACCACATGCACCATTGGCATAGATGTGAGGTCTGAGAGAGCATATAGTTGAAAGAAAGGCCTACTAACAAGGGAGCATTTGCAATCACCTCAGTTAGTTTCACTTGATTGCATTGGGTTCTCTGATCCATTTCTCTTCTCTAGGAAATGGAAACACAGGGAAGATCTTGTATGTTTTTGGCCATTTCAGGCTTTATAGGTAAGAACTAGTACCTTGAGGATTGTAGAATGGTTAAGACACCATCCCTATAAACTGGCAGGCCAGGGTTGAAGACTCGGGTGTTACAAGACAGAGTGAGCTAACAGCATCAACTTGAGTGATAACAGTGTTCCATGCGCTTTGGTGTTTAGTCATGTGGGCCATATGAACATAGAGGCAACTTCAGATAACGTTGGCTCTATGGCTTAAGAAACAGGGATGAGCACCACTCCCTAGAGTGGATCACAACTAACAGCGTAACCTGAGGGGACACCTTTACCTTTACTAGTACCTAGAGCAGCGTTTCTCAAAGTGGGGGTTGGGACCCCTTTGGGGGTCACCTAGAGCTTTCCTGGGGGTAGCCTAAAGACCCCTGGTGCAGGGGGCCAGGTCAGGCTGTAGCTGCATGTGCACTGGGGCTGACTGACAGTCCCAGGGCCCAATTCTATGCATGCCTACTCTGAAATAAATCCCATTATAGTCAGGGGGGCCTTTACTTCCATGAAAATGTGGATAGGATTGCAGCCTCAGGGCCCAATCCTATGCATGCCTACTCTGAAATAAATCCCATTGTGTTCAATGTGTGCATAGAACACACATTTCATTTGTAACAATGAAAATACATCCTGCATATCGGATGTTTACATTACGATTCATAACAGTAGCAAAATTACACTTATAAAGCAGCAACGAAAATAATTTTATGTTTGGGGATCCCTACAACATGAGGAACTTATAAAGGGGTCACAGTGTTAGGAAGATTGAGAACCACTGACCTAGAGCCTGCAAAGTGGCTTTTTAGGTAGCCAGATCTGACCAATTTACATGATAATGTCGCAAAGCTAATTCAGAGTGAGGGCAGGAAGCACTGCTCACACTCCTAATTAGTCAACCAAATATGATTGTCTATGTAATGTCAAGATGGCATCATGATTCGTAACAGGCTGATGATGAAAAATATTTGGAAGCAATAACTGAGTGAATCAGCTGCATATAGAAGCAAATAAAGTGAATGGGGTGGGAGAAAAACACTTCCCCTAAAGTCCTTTTTTCACTGTGCATATGTACATAAAGATTACACAGCATGGGGGTCGCAGAGCACTATAATAAAATAGCATAATTGCCTTTTTAAGTCACAGCCTGCCAACCGTCCCACCATCCAAACACTAGCATGTTAATAAAACCAGACATCCCAAATACCTGGGACTTGGCCCCCTTTTTCCTTATAAATTATCCCAAATGTATCATTCAGATAAATGGCTTGGAATGGCAGTTGCCAGCTGTAATATAAAGAATGAACCTATGGAAACTGAGAGTGGGTTATAGTAGATACACTGTCAAAGGCATGATTTATAATCTGGAAATTTATGCAGAAAGAGAGCCCCACCGCCCAAGCCTGTATCATCTGAAGCAATCAAATCCCACAAATATAAGGCAATTTAGCATTACCATTTCCAAGTGTTCCCCACAATAAGGACTCTTGTGTGCTGAAGTTTAATATTCAGAGCAGAAACCACAAACTCGAACAGCCGCTCCTGGTCAAGATAGCTAATAACAGTTCCCAGGCAATGGCACTTTTGTAATAGTTTCTGCTCAAAGCAGCTGGGGATTTACTTGTATGTCAGCTTCTCCATCTGAGCACCAGAAACCGATAGTGGACCAGGCACCCATTTGCTGTATATATTGATATAATTTCATCTGGATTTATGGTGTGGGAATTATTGCACAGGCAAGAAATGTAACCCAACCTTCATCTCCAACAATGTAGTACAGATATTATGTTTCTGAGGGAGGGAAAAGCATACTGACTTGTTGACTCGGATTACTCCATGTGCATTCCTCGTGGATTTCAATATTCACTCACACAAATCAATGCTGTTTACATTGTATTTATTAAATGTTCAGGACCAAAAGAATCTTTTGACCCTCCCTCCCCAATATGTCCTTTCATTTGGCAAAGCACAAAGATCCATTCTGTCCATTCAGCTTACTCTCTAGACATTTTGCCTTAAGTAACTGGATCACAATTATTCCACCCTGAATAGTTTCACTCTGCATTTTTAAGGGTCAAGAAGATTTTAACTCAAATACTATGCTCAAATCCAGGCACTGCGACAGCAATCTAACTGAAATGAACTGAAAGATGCAAGGTCCTCTCACCATACACAGCACTGGCCCAAGGATTGACAGGGCCCAATATGGGGCCCTCACCTTCCCCGTGGGGCTTCTACCCCAAACAGGAGAAGCTATGCAAGAGTAAGAAGAGCACTAGTGGTGCTGCACATGCGACACCTGAAATAGTTGGTGGTACTGTGATGGTGGCATCACCATGTGGTTCAGGATGACTTCTTTTGGGCCAGTCAGAGACAGGGGTGGGCAGGAGAGCCCAACATGAAGCTACTCTGCTCGACTTGAGAATTAGTGCTCTTCATTCCCCTGATTTCTGATTCTGGTGTCTCATCAAGCTTAAGACAACATGTTTAGTAAGGAGAGTTAAAAAATCACAGAAAACACACGTGAGAGGTCTAGATGGCTCACAAAATGGAGAACATTTAAAATGCTAATATCAAACTTTCTACTCTTTGCCTTCATTGCTAATAGAGCTACAACTTGAATAAAAATGAAGTTAGTAACTGTTTAGAGAATGTTGAAATTATAGTCTTTTGGGATTAGTGGTGTGGTTTAGCTTCGTTGTCTGAAAAACAAATACTAAAGGCTTCCTCAGAGGTGGCAGTTTTCTCAAGCACTGATAGTCACCTGTTCTTATACAAGTAGTAATTAATTAGGAACATCATTGTCAGCTGTGAACCCGAACTAGCTCTTTACTCTCTGAGTAGCAGTTTTCAGGGCTGATAAGTATTTCAGGGCTAGGGCAAAACTAACTGCCACCACATTAAAGCTAAGACTTAGGAACTAAAAGTGTCCTAAAAGCTTCTAAAAACAATCCTAAAAGACTAAAAAGTTAAAACTAAGAACTTAGAAACTAAAACCAAATCAGATTAAATCTACAACTAAAATACATTTCAGATTAAATCTATAACTCAGATTAAATCTACAACTAAAATGTTTTCCTTCACTCAGACTTCTATAGTACACCACTAAAATTGGGAAAGTTAGGAGAGAAAAAAAATTATTTATTCAGTGGGTAATTAGTCTGTCATGCTCTGTGCCAGAATATGTGGTGATGGCATCGAGCCTGTATGCCCTTTAAGAGGTAATAGGACAAATTTCAGAAGGAAAAGTCCGCAGGTTACAAGCCAAAATGGGTATGTGCAACCTCCTTAATTTAGATCCCATCAGAATGCCAGAAACAAGGGAGGGCATCAGGATGCAGGACTCTTGTTTTCTTGTGTGCTTTCCGAAGCATTAGTTGGGCCACCATGACATAGAGAAAGCTGGATGAGATAGGCATTCAGTTTTATCCAGTTGGGCTCTTTTTATGTTTCATATGCTGGACATCATATGGTGTCAGGAAATCATGATCTGACCCTGCATATAGGATGTGATCACGATGAGACAATAATCTTCCCATAGGCTTAACAGCCTTACCTATATGAAATCCAAACTACCAAATAAACCCTTCATTTTTACTACAAGTAAGCATATGGCACTGTTGCCCTAGTTTAATAATAATTGTGTCTGTGTTATAGGGGAAGAAGTTCATCTAAGAAAATTTATGCAAAGCTTACTTTTATTTACTTGATATTCAGGCACAAAGAACAGCTTGAAGAAAAGAAAGTAATATTTCTTTCTTAAGAAAGTGGGGAAACACATACACACATACACACACACACACACACACATAAATACACGTAGTCATTGATTGTCAACATAACATGAAAATTAAAGAAATGCTATTTTTCAAAAACCACTTGGCATTTAATTGGTGTCAAAATAGCTTTTTATGAACCAGCTAGATTAATGCCAAATCACTGCTCAGAAATTATTCATGATATCCTGTACGGCTAATGGCTGATTTCTGGCATCAAGTGATTGTAGTATATTGTCTAGCTTGGTTTCCTTTCTTCAACTGTGCTCTGTCAAATCAAAGCCAATGATCTCTTATGACATTTTGGGAGAAAAGAAGGAGAAACCTATTTTACATGAAACAAGGTTGGCAGAATGTGGTCTTGCTTCTGAGATACCAGTTCCTTCTAATGTCTTGGTAGAAGTGCAGGGACCCTGCTGAGATCCATAGCAGCAGACAGCTAAATGTTGACTGAATGGTTAGCTTTATTGCAAATCTATATAAAAACTAATGAAGTTACCCTTCACCTATCTTTAAGGATTAGCATTAGTGCTCAGAACAAACTCCATGACTGCTAATCTCTTAATGTCCCCTAAGATATGTACCAAATGGAGTTTATAAATAATAAATGAAATCCCACTTTAGAAGTTTCCTTTTTTACCCACTTTTTAAGTGGGTAATATCGAGTAACTTTGTACTTTCAGTGTCAAAAATGTGTGCTGGCTGAAAATGAAATCTGCATCAAACCTTATGTTTTGGGACTGAAGTAACTTCTACATTTTGTTACCCTCAGATGGATAGTCATAAAATGTACGGACCTTTCTGCCAACATCCTTGGATAAATTGTTGAATCAAATAAACTGAAATTTTTCTCCTGTGACTTCTGGACAGACCCATTGCCCAGTACATGTGTGCTGCATTCAGAAAGGCATCATTGGTTGACAGAAACTGGAGGCACTGGACAATGATAACAAGTAGTTAATAATAGCTGTACCAATCAGTTTGACTCAATGGGAGATCGCTTCATGTGCATGTGTGAAGGGGGTCCATACCTCCATTGCCTTTGCTTTGGTAAAATTATACTTTTCACAGTTAAAATCATTATATTCCTAATAGGAATGTACTATATGTTCTGATTTAGCCTTCATGCCAATGTCATCCCCAAACTACTGAAAGGATTGGGCTCAATAGTCATTTAAATTCCCATTGTAATTATATGGAAATAACCCGGTACAGCAGCTATTTTCAGCCACTGTGCCTTGGCACATTGGTGTGCCATGAGTGGTCCACAGGTGTGCCACAGGAAATTAATCAGTAGGGAAAATGGGGGTTTGAGCCCCCTGGCAGTATGGGGTTCTTATCAATTGTCAAAAACCTGATGGTGTACCTTGACAATTTCAGTGCCGTGTCTGCGTGCCAGACAAGATCAAAAAGGTTGAAAGTTTCTATATTAGAGCCTCAACAACATACTATTTTGGAGTCTTTTATATCTTGTTTATAGCTTTGACATACCCTACAATCCAGAGTAATTATGAGAGCACGTAAGAGACATTACGTGTACCCGTAGTTACTGCACCACCTAGTGAAAACCTATGGGAAATTCATATTGCAATCCAGAGCAAATTGTTCTTACACCAGAGCAAGGACTCCCCGTGGTTACTCAGTATTGTGCCCATATCCAGCCAAAGTTAGTGTGGCTCTCAAACAGCCCAATCCAGAGCAACTAATCTGTCCACATAAGAGCCCTTAGGTTGCCCTATCTAACACTAGGTTGGAGCAACTGCAAGATGCTCCAGCCCAGTTACTCTGAAGGAGGCTTAGGGCAGAGCAAGGCAAGATAGGGTGCCCTAAGAGAGGTGGACCTGCTCTGCCCTAACTGGGGCAGCCTAAGCAGCTCAGGAGAGGCAAATTGAGGGCATGTTTAGCACTGCCTAGGGCAGAGCAGTTACTCTGTATCCAAAGCCTGTTTCCAAGGCAGAAATGCCCTCTTCCAGCCCTCAGAGTTATACCACCTCAGGAGCAGGTATAGTAATGAGTAGACCCATAGGGGTCCATGATAAGGCCCGAGTAAGAATGGCAGTGCTGACCAAAAATCTGAGTTCTCGGCCAGCCTAGCTGCAACCCCTTCCTCTCAACCTCAGAATATGGAACAAACTACGGCTGCCCACAAACCTCAGGATACAGCAGGCCACTCCAAGAAGCCCCTTGTATTCACTGTAGAATGTACTGGCATCTCATCAGGGACTCCTTATAAGGCAGGCACCCAGTGGCGTCACCAGACTGGTGCGGCTGGTGTGGGCTGCATTGGGGATGCGTTCCGTATGGGGTGATGTGCCGGAGGAGTTTGACTGTCCTTTGGCAGGCCCCGGGCGTCAGCACACCCATTCAGGCCTGCTCCAAGGCGGAGAATCAGCCAGAAGCTGACACTTGTCTGAGGAGCTGGCCTGAACGGCCATCTGAGATGCACTGCGCAGAAACACACTGAGCATGCCGAACAGCTTCAGAGGAGACTTCCTTGGAGCAGAGAAAGTCCGCGCCTCTGCACAGCCATTCGGCCTCACTCAGGAGGCGGAGCGGCAGCCGAATGGCTTCAGAAAGAGTACTGCACAGGCACCAACTCTGACGCCTGCACAGTCTCCCCCGAAGCCAAAAGGCTTCAGAAACAACTGCGCAGGCGCCAACTTTGGTGACTGTGCAGTCCAGGTGGGGGGGGGGCGCATCCCAGGGATGACGCACAGACTTCCGCACCAGGTGATGTGCAGAGTCATGTCACCACTGTAGGCACCACAGCTGTTCCTTGTTCAGTGTGATCTGAGGGGTGTCTCCTCATGAGCAAGTCTTCCCCTTGTGTCAATTACTTAGCATGCTCTGGAGCAGTTAGGGCAGCCCAGGCTTCCTGACTCTCTGGATTCAGCATAACTTTCTGCTCTGGATACAGAATAGTTAGGAGAGTGCAGTTAGGTCAGAGCAGGCTGAATTTGCTCTGGATTGCAGCCATAGAAAATAATAGAATGAGACAAATGGAGTGACGTAGCTAATGATCGTATGGCCTGGTGCAAAGCTCAAAATGTTGCCCCAGAAGTGATGACAACCAGAAAATGATGTCATCCCAAAGTTCTTTTTAAAAAAATTTTGATTTTTCCTAGCAAGAAGCAAATAAAATTTAAGTAAGTTTTAAAAAATGAAAATTGTGTCCCTTATTGGTTAGAGAAACTGTGCTGGGAGAAAGAGGAATTGTTCTTTTTCCCCCTGCTAAATATAAGTGGAGCACCACTTAGAAGTGTCTATACACCCAGTTATTATGGGTAACTGTATTATGAGATACATATTATGAGATATATATTATGAGAACTGTATTATGAGATTATATATGAGAGCTGATTCATATTAACATCTTATTAGTTGGTGGCGCAAGTGATTAAGACACTATGCCTGCTAACCAGCAGGCCAGGGTTTGAGACTTGGGTTGGCCCCACAAGGCAGGGCGAGCTCCTGTCCTTAGCCCAGCTCTGTGACGCCAGCTAGATCCAATCATATTGGCTCTGCCTTTCCATTTGACTAATTCAGTGGCGTGGAGAGGGGGGATTTGCTGCTTGGGTAACGGCCTACCCTCCATAACAATCTAACCCAGGCTTTCGTGCTTCCATAGCAATCTAACCCAGTGCTAAGCATGATACCATAGTCTCCCAAGACTGATGAAGGCCTGCTTAGTTCCATACAGTAACAGAATTCCACCTCATTGGCTCTCAGAGCAATCAGTATCATGAGAATATTTGATTTTTAAAAATCCACTTTTTGTTCCATAGGGTTTTACATTCTGCATAAAATAACCTTTCTAACAATATATAACATGATGGTATTATCTTTCATTCATACCAAGTTTTTCACAATTTTAGCCACTTGTGTCAAGCTCAGCTTGTAGCCCTCCTAAAGGTGCAACTGCAAACCCTGCACTCCCTAGCTACGCCACCGGACAAATGTTCCCCCAGTTTTCTCACTAACTAGCCTCATTGAGGTCAGTGGAATTTTGTTGCAACTAACTTTGGTGCAGTGCATCCTCTGCTGTAAATGAATCAGTTTCCCTTGAAACCTTTTGTGCTACACTTTACAAATCGGTTTTGTGAACTGTTACATGATCACTGACAACATAAAACATAAGAGGAAGCAAAAGGAGGAAAGATGTTATATTAATTTTCCTGGAGCTGAATGCACCTGTGTCAAAGTTCATGGCAATTCTTGTCACCCTATTATCAGTTTCTTGCATATTTACTACAGAATTTTCTGACAGCATCCTGAAGCAAACATTAAATATCTTGAAATATGCTTGATGTAAAGCCGTATATAACAAAGACAGATTTTGGTTCCACTGAACAATAACATTCTTTTTCAACTTTCTTGTCACATTCCTTTCCAAAAGGTTACATTTATATCTGCTGTAGGATGGATGGATGGACGGGGCATGTGAATTGCACCTTCAAACGATTCTTTTCCTTTTCCAAGGAAAAAAATAAAATAAAAAAGACAAGAACCAGAAACTTCAATCAATGTCTCGTACCCGAAAACTATGACACTGTCAAACTGCTGTCATTAAAGCTAACTAACCATATTAAACGAATATTAAAATATAGGTTTCTTTGCATAACATAATGAGCAAAAGTGCTTTTAAGTTTCTCCGTCCGCTTTGAGGTGTAGGTGGCATTCTCATTCCAGAACTTTGAAGTCAGAACAAAATGTGCAGGTAGAGGGTACTAGATCAAATAATAATCAACTTCAAAAAGCATTTTGGCTGTTAGATATCCCAGGGCTAATTTCCTCTAGACATTTTAAATGTAAATGTCTAAACTCATTTAAAAATGGTAAATTGGTCTAGGTTCAATCACAGCCCATCCTGACACCGAGCGGGGAGAGTGGGCTAATTGTCATTTGTTTGTCAAATGAATTCCATTTGGAAAGCAATGAAACCTCCAAGCTAATTCTTTTAAGGTGAGCTGGTAGTTGTATTATCAGTTAAATGCAGTAAAATGGATAATCACATGATGATAATGAAAACTGAGCCTGTGTTAACATTCGGGCTGAGTCTGCCACAGGGCGTATAGTGATGGAACTTAAGTACTGTAATGTTCCATTGGGCACAATGGCACCAAGTCTGCTCTTTAGCCTTACAGACACTTTCTTTGCATTTTAAAAAACTTTATCAAAGCACCGTAGCAATGTAGAAAATGTCAAAGTGAAATGCACTGTAGGCAAATTGTGATTTCATTAAGTTTAAATTTATTGCTTTTGACTGATGTATTACCATGCTTGTTAAGAGCCAGTAATTTGGAATATCTGCTTGCCTGGTAAAATAGCTTTGTCTCCTTGCATAACACTTTCTATATGCACTTTGAAAGACCACAGTTAATTCAAAGAAAAGTGGGACCCTATTTTATTTTTCTAAAGAAATAATTTCAAATATTCCACAGCAGCTGACCTTGTGGACAGATAGTCTTGTGCACTGATCCTGAGTGTTTTGTTAGTTTCCTTGGTAGTTAATTGCAGTCTTAATATATGTTATTTTTGCTCCTCTTGGATAACTACATTTAGTTCATTGACAATGGAAACTTCCGAAGAGCTTAATGCTTCCACTTGGCTTGCTGCTTCATTGAGCATGTATATTGGATGTAACTATGAGCGGTTAGAAGTGGAGTTGACCCAAATTTTCACATCCATTTTTGTTGAGCAAATTTAGTTGGTTCATATAGTCTGGCTCTCTAAATGATGGTTTCAAGGGTATTTATGGAACAAAATGGCTGTAGAAGATGAGCAAAATGGCTGTTTGATCAAATACATTTTTCTCCTATATTCTGAAATAATTCCAAGAGACGAAGTTCTGTTATGTGCCCAGGATATTTGATCCTGTACTATCTCCTGAGCAAAAGGTAAAATAAAAGCATTCATTATAGCATTATAAAGGTAATAGGTTCTTTTAATTCTTTGTGGGTTATAAACCTGTGTAGTCCATTTAATACTTTTTGGATTATAAACCTATGACTTTAAGGGCACAATCATAACTGATTTAGGCCAGCACAACTCAACCATGCCCACATTCCTGCAGTGGTGTGGGGAGGCCTAACCCACTGAGGAGTGGCACAGAAATGCCTTCCAAGCACTTTTGTGACACCCCCTACGTCAGCACAGGACTTACACTGGCCTATCTAGGGGTTAGGATTGCATGTTAGACACTTTCTCATTCACTTTGTTGTATAGATGACTGGTATCAATGTACGTAAAGTGAAGCACTTAAGCCAGGTATCAAAAACATGCTATAAGGTACATCCATGACACTCAAGAGTGTAAAGAGTGTGGGCACTTGGCCATCTTCAGTCCATTATGTGCCCAGCGCCAGATTGGTCTTTGCAGGTAAAGGTCAGAGACCCATTGCTGGATGGAAGATATATGGAGGGAAATGATATTTAGCTGAAGCCTCATGCTCTTTCCCCTCTTTGGATAGAGCCACACCATTTCAGCATGGTTGCACCAATGGGGAGATGGATAGAATAGGGCATTGGATTCCAAGTGGCTTAGAATTATGTGTAAAATATTCCTACAGTCCAGTTCTAACAGTGAATTGACCCACCACAGGGAGGGTGACCAAATGCAAACCCAAAATTCCAGAACTCCAAGGCCAAAATTCCTACAAGAATTACAAGAATTTCCAAAAAATGTATTTTTTTAAATTTTTTGTTTTACGTTTTTTTGGCCATAACTTTTGATAGGAAGGAGATATCTCAAAACCGATTTTTTGCATTGGATTCTGCTCTTCAATAGGAATCCAACAACATATGACATGTTGGTGTATTGTGCAGCATTGCAAAGTTCAAAAATGAAGCCAAAATGTAGGACAATGTAGCCAAAATGTAGGACACCCGGACAGGAGGCTAAAAATCCAGACAAATCAGGTTTTTCCAGTCATATGGTCACCCTGACCATAGGTCCAATATACTGCCTCCTAAGTGTCATCAATGTGTCTTGGGAATCAGCTGGGCAGACGTGGAAGTTCACAGTGGCTCATCTAGGCTGGAGCCAGACCCTATGCCAACCAGAGGAGGTAGATTTGCACCAGGCAGCACAGAGATGGGAGAGAATAGCATTTTTAAGCTATTCTGCTACTAAATGTGGGAAGGAGGCATTTTTAAGCAAGGGGAAGGCAAAACAAGGGAAGGATCAAGTCTGGGCGGGGAGTGAGATCTGCAGTGAAAGTACATGTTGAATCCTAACCCAACTCTTGGGCTTGTAGACTTGCAAAGACTTCTTGGATTTGTGCCAGCTAAATTGCTGGAGTAGACCCAAGCAATCCCATTGGATAAGCTGGGACTTGATATGGAGGAAGGGGGAAAATATACCATTACTCTAAGGTGACCTCCAGCTTGCTTCTAATCTGCACTGGACACACTGCAGGCTGCTGTGACCCACCTGTACCAGCACAAGTTAGGATTACATGCTTTATAGTATTTGCATGATGTGGCTTCCGCCTCAGTCACAGATGACTGCTACATAAATGCCACCCCTGATGATGCAGGCATGGGGAAGACCATGTGGAATTAATCTTCATGGCGCTTTGCACAGGTAAGTGGTTTTCATATGTCCAGCATCTTGTTTTAATTAGCCTTTATTCATTATCAGATACAACTCATCTTGATTTAACCAATTTAAAGGGTATATAACTGGAGATTTTATAAATAGAAGCGCTATTTATATAAGGCTACCCTGAAAAAATGCATGTAAAGGGACAGAAAGAGAATTTAAATAACACTGATATGGATACTACAAATTACAGTATTTTTAACTGATGTACTATCTTATTTGAATATTTTAGAAGCTACAACCAAATCACTGGCATTGGCGTCCTCTGCTAAGGTACAGAACAAAGTTAGTATCATGCTGTGAGCCACTAGCTGGAGCTAAAGACCTGTAGAGCAAATTTTTGAAATATAACATGAAATAAATCCCAAGGCTTACATTGCCTGAAGACAGAGGCTTAAACCTAGACGGTTTAAAGCAGCATTGAAATGGACTTTGGACAACAATTTTTGGAGACAGTACCGACTATTTTTCAGATATTTCTCAGTAGGGCAGACACTATCCCAGAAGATAGAAGCATCTGCAGGTGAGCATAGTTAGCAAAAGCAAAAGTACTAATCACACAAGAAAACCTCATAACAAGCATGGATTAACAGCCCAATCTATGCTGCCTGTGGTGTCAGGACTACTGCGGTGCCAAAATGGCTGACCACCCCAGATGCTAAAGACCACCCCAGATGCTCTTTCATCTTCCCCTTTGAGTAGCCACAAAGGGGCTACTCAATTCTGTGACAACTCTTCAGTTGCCGTAGTATCAAGAGCCTCCATGTAGTACCACAAGGCCCTACATTGAGGCCATGGATCTGGTGGAGCTGAGCTCCGCTGGTCCTGCCCCATTGCCTCATCCGCTGTGCCTCTTGCTCCTACTCTTCCCACTTTCCTGCCTCTCCATTCACGTCTTGGCCACCCAGCTGTCCAGACAATCATAGAGCACGGAGCAACGGTACTAGACTGGGATAATGCAGCATTGCCTGGTACTGATATTTCACCAGCACTGTGCGACAAATGTATTTTATGGCAGATTTGTGAAACTCTGCGCCGGTGGTATACTGGCAGTATGAGGATAAGGTTGGGCTGTAACAAAGCTTATTAAAAAAGGAGAAAAAGGAGGAGATGTGTTATCAGGAGAAAAGTGAGAAAATTGGTAATATTAGCAGTAGATGGGTATTAGCAGGTAATAATAGCCAAGCCAATAATTATCACACTGCATTAGTACATGAATATCTGTCCACCCACATGCCTAGTAATGTGCCTAAATTCTCAATATGGTTTGATGGGAGACTAACAACCCATTACGATGTGCTTGAACTCATGTTCAGCCATCATAAATGGTAGTGTGCAACAGAAAATGATGAGCTGCTGTTGAGCATGTTGGAGCCAGCTGCATGCACCTGCCATCAATGGCCTGCACCAGAACAGGCATGGCAGCAGTGGAGATGGGCCTTGGGCAACGGGGAGAGGTAGAGCAGGGGTGAATCAGGCTGGAAAGAGTGCCAGCAGCATGTACCAAAATGCTAGTCCCTTATATGCAGTCCAACACACCCCCTTCCTCTCCTCACATGTGTTTAGTCAATCCAGGTGCGTAGGTATGCTGTTTATTAGTTTCCAAGTAATTATGTTGATCACAGTAAATTTGTTTCATAAATTGTTTTAATAGTCAATCTGAATGGCATCATGTGTATTGAATCAATTAAGCCCAGGTGTGAGCCACTTTTACAAACCCTGTTTGCATTTCCTTTCATCTGCCTGAAGAAACTATATTGTGTTCTTTTGACACCATTTGGAGCCTGACCACTGAAGAAAACACAAGCACATTTTCTCTGTTAGAAAATTGGCTAGAAAACGATGTATTTTTAGGTTCAACAGCAGCTGCTTTATATATACAGTGTTTTACATTTCCATACAACTCTTGCCCAGATCCCAGGAATATGAAACTTGCTCTAGCTTGTATAACATGTTTCCTTCCTTTGAGCCATTCAAGTGAAAACACACACACGAAAACACACACACACACACACACACACACACACACACACACACAAAGAGAGAGAATCTCAACACACCATCTGATAATGTTTTCTTTGATTTCACATATTGCAGTGAGGAAATATGTTTGGTTGTTTTCCTTAAGAATCCAAAAAGAATTTCCTTTGCTTTTCTTGTGTCATCTTAATTTCTCATAGAGAAAGACTACAGCTATTCTTGCTCTGAAATAGTTATTCATAGCTATGTCAGCAGCAGATAATTTTTTTAAAAAAGATAAGCAACAGAATTATTCCAACATATGGAAAGAAATTTTTAGGTGGACATTCTTGTATCACTTGCAGCCCTATCATATTAGGGATCGGACTGTCATGTGCAACCTTTTGTGACAGTGGAATCGAGTTCCACTGTGGCAAAATGGCAGCTGCCATGTTCTGTTGGTGACTATTTTGGGCCTGATGCCTCACAAAATATAATGGGGTCGGGAGGGTCCAGGAGGATGTGGATTCTTTAGTGATGGTACACTTAGCACACCAGGTCATAGCTCCCCTTCCTGCAGCCTCTACATCCACTTCCTCTCTATGGACTTACACCAGAGGAAGTGCAAGTCCATATGGATTTGGCTAGCACAGGTCCAAAAAAGACCCATTGCAATACAAGAGTCTTATGGCTATGTATTGGGCCTGAAATCCCCCTATTCCTCTATAGCTTCCTGATCAGCCCTCACCTCCCCTGAACAGCTGCACCAGTGGGGGGGGGGGGGGGGGAGATTGGTTAGGACTGGGTTTGTAAGCCCAGTATCAAGCAAACTTGGTTTTTTTCTTTGAGTCTTGCTCCTTGATTGAGACCTTCCTAATTATGTACATTTTTCTATATCACAAGTTGAGAAGTTTTTTTCCCAAATTCCACATTGATTACTGTTCCGAATAATACTGAGGTTTCCAAGTTCCAGTGGTTTTCAGACATAATACAATTAACATCTACACAGCCATTTTAAACTCTTGCTTTTCTTCTTAATCCTTAATATACTGTAATAACAGCACAGCACCATCCTTTGCATGTCTTCTCAGAAGTCAAGTCTTACTGAATTGAGTGGGACTGCCTCCAAGAAAAGTATATATAGGCTTGCAGTCCAAATATGTCTAACAGAAGTAGACGAAATGGCCAGCCAACCCGTGAATTAATACACAGCAATGAGTAACAGAAATATATTCCAAAAGAAGGGCTGGAATGTTTTAAAATATTTTAAAAATTTTTTAACATACTGTATTGATTGTTTAATATGTTTTTAGTCCTAGTTGTATTGTGTTCCATTGTTAGCCACCTCAAGTGCGCTTGTATGGAGAAAGGGGGATATATAAACTAGCGAAAGCATACCTGCGTTGCGGGAGTAAAATTCCCCATATGACATTCCCCCATTGTGCATCAACTGCCCATGCACATCAACCCCCCATTCGCATCCACCTCATCCACAGCATCCACCATGTTCATCTACCCCATGTGCATCATCCCCCTATGCACATCATCACCCCATGCGCATCAACCCCATGCGCATCAACCCCCCATGCACATCTACCTCATCCACAACATCCCCCATGTTCATCCACCCCATGTGCGTCATCCCCCTATGCACATCATCCCCCATGTGCATCAACCCCCAAGTGAAACATCACCCATGTGCATCAACCCCCATGCGCATCATCCCCTTATGTAAATCAAGCCCGATGCGCATCATTTCCCCATGCACATCATCTTCCTATGCATATCATACCCCCATGCACATCATCTTCCTATGCATATCATCCCCCCATGCATGATATTCCCCATGCACATCGACCTCCATGTGCATCAACCCCCGCATGTGCATCATTCCCCCATTTGCATTATTCCCCCATGAGCATCAACCCCACATGCACATCAACCCCACATGCAGATCCCCCATGCACAACATTCCCCATGCGCATCATTCCCCCATTTGCATCAACCCCACATGAGCATCAACCCCACATGCTCATCAGCATATATTTGTTTTGCAGCATTCTAGGACTAAAATGTTCTAGACAAAGGATATTAACAAATGAGGGCCAAAGCTCTGGAAAGTGCCTTTGAAGCAGACAGTATCAGGTACATCCAGAAGAAATAGCACCTACCCTGCAAAGACATTTGAGTCGTTTACACAGTCTCATCAGCGGCGCGAACTGGCTCCTTGTGGAGTCAGACATTTGGAAACAGATAAAGTCCATAAAGAATGCTCCTTTTCTCCAGGAGAGATTAATGTAGATGCGAACACATTAGTGCTGTTTAAGGGAGAGTATACTCTGCGACAGATAACTGGGATTGGGAATATTAGATTACCAAATAATGGACCTTTTAAATTCTGTCATCATTACTTATCAAGTACATTAGCTTCAAACCTGCAATTTTGAGTGTGGTGTTGTTGAGCTTTCAGAAGATTGAATTACTGGACTTTTGTTTGTGAATGTCTCTGTGAAATTTCCTGAAAAGGATAGTCGTCGTCTTCTATTGTGGTAAAGTGAATGCCAAATAACAGACTTTATGGGATATTTATAGACATACAAATGATAGTACTAATGCACCTTAATGTCTGTCTACCTGAGTGGAAAAGCAGAGTGTGATTAGATAACACTCCACTGTCTGCCTTTTGTGAACCTGTTCAGAGGAAAAAGACTTTCCTTCCCTCTTTAAACACTCCTCAGTCCCTTTGCCAAGCCAAAATCTTATTTCAAACATTGTCCTCTATGGATAAATTTACAGTAAGACTTTCATTCACAAAGGGCTTCCTTTTCATGTAATCATTTGGCATTTGTTAAAAAATATATTGCCAGGATTGTGTTAAAGTATAGTATTGTTCCATCTTTCTTTGCATATAACTTTTGAATGGAGAAGTGAGACAAAGAGGAATGTGATTCCTGGAGGGTATCACTTCAGAACATGGGTGGAGATTGCTGGCTTGAATATTCCCTCAGATTTCCAACACACACACACACACACACACACACACACACACACACACACACACCTTTCTATAACATATTTCTAAGATGGAAAACTCAAAGTGAAGAGTTTTAGTTAAGGGGTAAATTTACACTCACAGGAGATTTTTAAAAAAATAAAAGAGAGCATTCAGATACAGTGGTGCCTTCTAAGATGAACATAATTCATTCTGGAAGCATGTTTGTCTTACAAATCATTTTTAATACAAAGCGGACTTTCCCATAGGAAGTCATGGAAACTCAGACAATCGGTTCCACAACCCAAAAATATTCATATAAAAATATTAGCTGAATGTAAAAATGATAACAAAACACTGTAATGGAATTTAAAACACTATAATATAATACAGAACACAATTACTGTAATATTAATTTTAAAAAACACTGTAATATACTGTACAGTAAAACAGAAAAGAAAAATGGCCAAGGATGACTAAAAGAGTCACTGGTGTCTTTTTGAGCAACTTTAACAAGGAACCTCTCTAATGACATTTGCTTTTGTCTCCTTTAGAGGATTTCATGGAAATGTGACATTACATTGTCATGAAACATATTTATTGCTTGCACTGCTACAGCCTTTTTTGGGTGGTGCTTTTCTACAAAATTTTGCACAATTTCCCAATATTTACAAATGTCCTTCATCTCATTTGATGTGAGGGATTCTGCCTCCTTATTCTCATCCTCCTCTGCAGATGAGATCTCCATAACCTCTTGCTGTTGCTCACAATGCGGATCCATCAATTTGTTTGTTTTACAATGAATTTTAGTTGTAAAACTGTTAGTTTAACAAGGCACAGTTTGTTTTACAAGGCAGAATTCCTTAGAAATTTTAGTTTGTTTTACAAAGCATTCATTTTACAAGTTATTTGTTTTACAATGTATCACTGCATTTGATATCTCACCAGTAGCTGAAATGTTACCTTTGAAGTGGGAGGCTGTATTTATCTATGTTGACTAATGTCCTCTGTTAGACCTATCATCAAACTAGTTCCAATCTCAGTTTCAAGCTGTAATCTAGTGGCCAAGGGTTGCGGTGGATCAGTAGTGAAAGAAGGTTGTCAACCTGAAGGTTGGCAGCTTGTTGGTTCATGACTCTGCACAACAGAGTAAGCTCCCCTTACTTCCCCAGCTGCTGCCAAACTAGCATTTGGAAAGCAGGTAAACGCAAGTAGATAAATAGGTACTAATTTGGTGGGAAAGTAAGAGCATTCCTTGCACCTTTAGTCTTGCTGGTCATATGGCCACAGAAATGTCTGTGGACAATGTTGGCTCTTTGGCCTTGTAATGCTGATGAGCACTGCACTTAGATTTGGTCACGACTAGCAGGACAACCTGCAAAGGATACCTTTACCTTTTAATCTAGCGGCTATCAGCCCATCTTGTATTCCTACAGTTTTAAATGAAATTATCTAGAGAACTATGTGTTTTGTTGTTTCCACTCATCTCAACCAGGTATACGCAGTGTGGGCACAGGCAGGTGAGTCGGATCTGCTTCACCAGAGCACTTTGAAAAGTGCTACCATATATGAGGCTCTGAATACACAAGCACTCACACCCTATGTGCTTGATCCACTGTCCAGTGTGTGTGGATTGTGGAAGGCTTTTCAAAGGATTCTGGTGAGCTGTTCTGCCTCACTTCCTACACTTAATCCCAGATCAAAATAATTGTTGACCATGAAGATTGGAAACCTTACCTGACTGATGAATTATACCCGAATGAGTGACTTTTCTGGAGGAAAATAAATATTCTGAGTGTTTCAAAACTGCATGGAACTAAGAGCCAAGAAAATAAAGGGTATGATAAACTAATCAAGGAACTGTGACAGTTACATGTTTATAAGAATACATGTTTATTTAATTAGGAAGATATAAATTCTGCTCATAAAAACATATCAGGAGAAAAGTAAAGATATAGCAGAAACTCTCAGTTCCACATTAGACTCCCAGCGTAGGCACCTCCTACAATCAAAGTACTCCAATCACTTGGAAACAGTTTAAAATACATTTTCTTTTGCTTGTTTATTTTTATGTCCTTTTAAAAAAAATTACCATATTTCTCTTGCTTCTGAGATAAAACCTGTTGTATTTGGGAGGAAGACTTCAAATAGATGAAAGTTCTGAATATGTTAAAAGAAAAGAATTTTTTTGAAAACACCGAGCAAATGAACTGTTTGTTTTAAGGCTTTAAAACAATTCTTTTCCTCTTTTTCTACAGTCTGTCTCACTTATGCCAAAGCAAGTTAATTTTCACTTTGTACAAAAGTGGCTTAAAGAAAGAACTTGGGCACCTAAGGGCCTGTTGAAAAGTGTAAAATGAACAGAAAGTGAAGGGGCAGCCTATGTAGATCTCATGAACTGGCTTACAGGGACACACTTCAAGTGGTGCAGCTACAAAGAGCTCCCCTTCTTAATTGTTGAGTAAAGCACCAACCCGTTTGGTGGTCCAGCAGGAATCCAACTCACTGTTAAGTCCAGCTAGTCAACTCCTCTTTAATTTTTTTCTTGGAGAACTTGAATTGATTGTGGAACTCGTTAAAACGGACCCTCAGGTTTCCTGCTGTCAATTCAGGTGCAGTGACTGGGACCAATGACCATGTGAGACATAAGTTCAACAGGGAATTGTGACAAGTTTATTTTGGCCTGGCAATATTAGACAGACCAGCCCTCTCACTGTGTATGCTAAGTAAAGTGAGTGCAGTCTGAACAGAATTGGTGCTGCTTTACTAAAGAATTGTAACCGTGTTACTCAGTGTTAAGTACGTTGAGTAGGGTGATCAGGCAGTTATAATTTCCCAGAGTATAGCTCCACAGGGATTTGTGGAACAAATTTTGGTTTATCAACTGTTAAATATTGCCAGAATACTTTAGTAACCCGTGAAATGGGCTGCAAATTTGATAACATGAGGTCAATAGTTATGGAGCTTTGAGAAAATTATTTCATTCTTTTGCAGGGTCTTAGGTGAAATTTCAGTTCTAGATGTTACAGCTCTTGTTTGTGATGTACTTTATAAACTTGAGATTTGTTGTGGCTCACCACCATGCAGTGATGGGATTCAAAGAAATTAACAACCGGTTCTGTGCCCATCTGGCAGCCACTTTTAAATGGCTGTTTTTAAACTTTATATGTCCTATCATTAACAACCAGTTCTGAAGAGTAGGTGTGAGCCTGCTGGAACCCACCACTGCCGCCATGACAAGTGAAGTTGAACTACTACCCCTGAAATCTTGACTGCTCTGAACCCAGTAACCTCAGTGCAGGGAAAGAGGTGGAAAAGGAAGAGGGGGTGTATTGCAGCTAGGGAGAAAAATGGCATGGGGGTGTTAGAGTACAGCAAAACAGTAAAAATGATTGTAGGAATTTAATTAGAAACTTTCATTAAGAGATTAGATAACTAGAACAAAGAAAACCAGTGAAAGCCTTCTTATTAATACTGGTAGCTCTGTTGAATATTGATAATGTAACAAAGGAAAGAGTGGATATGCATAGCAAATTGCTAAAGGTTACAGATATAGTTCTAAACCGTTTCCAGCTAAATATACCTCAAGCCCCTCTGGAGAAGTGCATCAGTCTAACAAAATCTTTTAAACTCCAGAACAGGTTTCAAACATATCAATCAATCAGTCAGTCAGTCAGTCAGTCTGCCTGTCTGTCTCCTGCCTTTCTTCCTTAAAAAAGGAAACCCAATGCAAAATAAATCTGAATATCAAGAGATCCCACAGTTCTATGAATTTCATGTTTCTCTGAATTTCTGAAGTCACATTCCCATGCTGATAAACCTTTTAGCCAGAATGAGACTTCATAAGGTGGGTGAAAGTTTCTGAGTAATTACTGAACTCCAGAGATTTGCAGAGGCTGAACCTTACCAAAAAAAAAAAACCCATATGGGGGTAATTAAGGCTGCAGTGCAGAGTTAGGGCACTGAGAATGCCCCAGCTGGGCTGCCCCAAGTAGGCTGTATCCAGAGCAGAAAGTTGTGCCAAATCCACTGGTTGCTGAGGCAGTTGAGCACCAAGTCAGTGGCAGGTGGGAAGGGCTTGCTCCCAAGGAGACCTGCCTCAGATCACAATGAACAAGGAACAGCTGCCTTGTAAGGCACAAGGTGCGTGCCTTGTAAGGAAGCCCAGGAGTCCCTGGCCACCAGTCACAGCTGCAGCCTGAGACTCCAGCAGTACAGCAGTCCCTGGAGTGGAGTTTGGATGCAACGGGATTGTTGGAGTGGCAGGCTGGAGTTGTGCTGTATCCAGAGCGTAGTGGGCTGTTGTAGTTGTGCCGTATCCTGAGGTTGAGAGGGAAGGGTTGCAGTCAGGCTGGCCAAGAACATAGTTTTTTTGTCAATACTGCCTTTTATACTCTACCTTATCATGGACTCCAATGGGTCTACTCATATTTATTCTTGTTCCTGAGGTGGTATAATTTTGAGGAGCTGGAAGATGGCATGTCTGTCCTGGAAATAGGCTTTATATACAGCATACTGCACTGTTCTAGACAATGCTGAACATGCCCTCAACATGCGTCTCCTGAATTGCCTCGGCTGGCGCAGCTAGGGCAGCCCAGGTCCATTGCACACCCCAGCAATGTCTGTTCTAGTGGCTTCTGCTGGTGTTCTTTTTGCATTTTAGACTGTGAGCCCTTTTGGGACAGGCACCCATTAGCTATTAATTAGCTATTAATTTTTTTTCATTTTCTTGTAAACCGCTTTGTGAACTTTTCAGTTGAAAAGCAGTATATAAATACTGTAAATAAAAATACTGTAAATCTGTCTTGGGGCAGCCTATGATGACCTACAGTGCCCTAGCCTTTCTGGTATAATTGATAGGGTAGCCCAAGTGCACTGCTGGATCACAGCCCAAGAGCACAATCCTAACCATGTCTACTCAAAAATAAGCCCCATTGTGGTCAATGGGTCTTACTCCCAGGAAAGGTTCTTTAGGATTGCTGCCTATGTCTCAAAACATTTTGCTTCATGAGGAGTCAAAGGGTTAAAAGAAGAGAGTCAGCAAAGATTCCTGGAATTGTGTTATTACCAATGAAATCCTGGGGAGAAGAGAGAGAACAATATTTTTCAATTTGATTCTGTTTATGAAAAACCACATTGCCTTTGCTGTCTGGAATGGCTCCAACAGTGGCAAGGGGTTCCTTACACCATGTTGCAGTTCACGCAGTATGTACTTACAGTTTTGCTCCTCCTCTTGCTATTCTACTGTTCAACCTAACAGCTGGATCCTTGGCATATTTTCTTGAAGGCCAATGAATCCAGTGGAACTTACACCCAGGAAATTATGCTAACTGCAACATTTTGCTGCAGAAACCCTCTTGTTTATCTTAATGTGTGATCCTGCTTCATGCCTTTAAAATCATGGCATCTTTAATGACAACCTATCTGTTTGGTAAAGAAAAAAGAGAGAATTATCAGATTTTTTTTTAAAAAAAAGAAAGTGAAAGAAAAGAAATTGAAGCCCATTAATTATTATGACATGATGCTTGGTGGTGGAAGCTTCAGTAACTAGCTACTGAAAGGTTAATCATTTAAATATTTCTGAGAAAATCTAAGGGCATTACAAGATAAAATGATGGATATAGGGACAGGAAATATGAGAAAATTGTTGCATACATAGCTAAAGGGCAAAAGCAAATTGCAATTATTTTCTTTTGTTCATGAACCTAGAGCATGTTTTGCATAGCCAAGCCACAGTAACATAATAGATACATACATAACACCATAATGTAGGCAAAACGCAGTAGGTTTAAATGGATTGTGAGTTTTAAATGGATTTTCTTCAGTAGTTGACAGTGCTGGTATGCCCCAGAGTGTCCAAGTCAGCAGCACTTTTAAAATGAGATTTTTTAAAACTATACTGGCAGAATTCATATTTTCTAGTAAGCCATCCGAATAGAACAGAACGAGGAGCAGAAGAAATTGTAGCCAAGATCTAGCAGGAGTGGTCGTTCTTTTGGTGCTCAAATAGCAGTCTGCCCGTCCGTAGACTGCTTTCCAACAAGGAAGCCTATTTTTTTAATTCTTCATAACAACAACAACAAAAATACTGCATGTTGTAAATAAGCACATTGGAAGAAAGGATTTGCAAAGACTTGTCCCTCATTTGCTGGTTTATTACCAGCGGGATCCTTCAGGTATGGGAAGATTTTAAAAATACCTTCCTGAATGCAGTCTGAAATGGAACTGTCCAGACTTCAGTCCCCTTAGTGCAATGTTTTTCAATCAGTGCACCATGGCACACTGGTGTGCCGTGGCTAGTCCTCAGGTGTGCCATGGGGATCTGGAGATTGACATTAATTAATAGGAAAATTGGGAGATTTGTACAGTCTGGTGTGCCTTGTCAACGGTAAAAACAACTGATAGTGTGCCTTGAAAATTTCAGTGCCTTATTAGTGTGTCATGAGATGAAAAAGGTTGAAAATCACTGCCTTAGTGTATCACTGCATAATATATAGTTTGGGTGAAGTTGCAAAAACTAAAGGTCCAAAATGGGTCAGTTTTGCAGGCTTAAGACTGCAACTGGACTTGTACCCTATAGAGAGAGAAACCTCATCTTTTCATGAGCCATTTTCCCAGGATGACCAGATGCCCAAACCTCAAAAGGATGACAAGGTCTTGGATTTTCTCAGCCTGACCTTTCCGGCGGACAATGGCACATTTACCTACTCATGAGTAAAGCCACAATATTGGGCACTTTCACTTTCCCATAGAGATCAATGCATATTTTTCGTTTTAGTTTTTTTTAGTTTTTAGTTTCAAAACCGATTTTTGCATTGGATTCTGCCCTTCAATACAAATCCAACAACATATGGCATGATAGGGTACTGCACTGCAAAGTTCCAAAATGAAGCCAAAATGGAGAACAATGAAGCCGTTTTGGAGGACACTCAGACAGGAAGGAGGCTAAAGAAGAGGACAAATCCGGAAATTTCCGGTCATATGATCACTCTGCATTTTCCCCATTTTCTGCATTCATTCCACATTTTGTACTTGGGGAACAAGGCAAGAGCTGACACACTGCATGATAATTTAGTGCAGAACATTCATTCAGCGTTAGCATGAGGTCATTAGGGAGGCCTACAGAGGACTTCCCTCACCCCTTTCCTACACGAGGCAATCAGAATTAGAAGACATCTGTGTGTCTGACCTGAAGGAGGTCAGCTGCAGAAAGAATTTGCAGCCTGTTTCTCACAGTTGGACAACCCCACAAAGTCTGTGAAACCTTCAAAGTCCAGCTTTGGAGGCTTTGTAGCCCCACTGATCTTTAGGGAACTGCTCCCTGCCATGTCTACTTAAAATTACAACACTTGGTAAAACGTATTCCCTTAGCCACATAGTATCTTCTGTAAACTTATGTTTATATGGTAATATTTAAATTATGAGGCACTAGCCTTTCACCTACAGGATCTTTCCTTGATTAAAGTTCTCTTCCTATGGGAAATGAGTTTGGTGGCCTAAGCTGAGTCTCTAGTAGACAAAAGTCCTTATCTCTCAACTCCAAACACAAATTCACTGCAACTTGGCACGACTGGAAGTCCCTGCTCAGGCAAAGACAAGGAATGAGCATATGTCAGAAGTAAATTATTTTAAGTTATCCAACCAGTAGTGAATTCAAAGTAGAAACATCATAACTGGGGTGGGCACTGTTTGCAGAAAAAGCTGGAAACATCCCTCCATTTAGCAAGTTAAAGCAATATTCATGAAAAAAAATGCCAAGTTACAGCAAAATAACTTAAACAACTAAGGTCAAATCTGCAATATAGCAGATGCTTGAGAGTCTTCAAAAATATTTTTCCCTATGGTCTCCCTAATGCTATAGCAAGATACTGAGGTGATTAAAAATAATTCAAAAAAGGGTGCAACCATCTGCCACTATCTGGGGCAAAAAAATGGTTAAAGATCAGTTGTGCAACCCTGTTTGTGCTTATTAAGAGAGAACATGAACTGTTGATGAGCATGTATGTGGAGCAGGGGTGGGAAGTTATGGGCCTGGCTCCTGTGACAAACTGTGATTTAGGTTTACAATACTGTCCCACATCACAACCCCCTCCTGGATACTTACCCACAGAGCCTTGCATAGCATTTGGGACTGCTTGAAAAGCCTTGTGAAGCTTCTTAAAACACGTTTAAGACTGTTTTAGAAGCCTCATCAGGCTTTCTGAGCATTCACAAAAGCCACACAAGGTTTCATCTGCCCCCGGGACAACAGTGGAGGACAGGTGTGTGTGATGCAGAAGGCTAAAGTGGCAATGGCATGGCAGGCACAACGATGCCACCTCCACAAGGCACAGTTACTACTTTAGGCTGCAATATCTTCCTGAGAGCAAGCTTTGTTGAACTGAATGCTAATTCAGCTGCTAATTCTGAGTAGATGTGCATAGGACTGGATTGTTATAGATGCTAGGCTTATGGCTCACAACTATGCAAGAAGAGTGCATTGGACTCAGGTCCGCAGGCATGAAGTTTGCTGCATCCAATGCACCTTCCCAGTGGAGAGGCCAGTTGTGAGCTGTGAACAACGTTCTTGTTACCCGTGCAGGCTACTGCATGATTCCCAATGGGATTCATCAGATCTGTTGCTGGTATAGCTCTGAGAAGCAGCTGGGGAACATCCAGCCCAGGGTGGGGGTTTGAGATCTGGCAACTGCCAACTGTACCTTGTTATGTTCCCATCTCAACCTACTCTACCCTAGTGGGGGAGGAAAGGCGGGATATAAATTGATTAAATAAAAATAAATTAAATAAATAAATACTCCCTGCCCTTTTCCTGGCCTTCCAATGATACAGTTGTGCTAATGGCCAGTCTTCATCACACTGTTGGTGGTGCACAGATTTTCTCCTGCTCCATCAGCACACTGTCTCTTCCCAAAGATAGGGCCACCTTTGAGCTGGCAAATCAGGCAGTATGCTTGTGGTTTCCAAGATAGGATAGGGCCGTTAAAGTTCTGCTGTAGTGTAAAAGCTGAATGTCAGATTTGCAAATCAGGACTTCTTTGGCTTGAATCTCATGTCTGCCTAGGGTTGCTGTAATTCTCTCACAAAACCAGGACCCTCTGTCAAACTTGCCAGTATGTGAATGCAATCCCCCCAAACTGGGACTGTCCCAGTTTTCCAGGACATATGGCAACCCTACATCTGCCATGATCCCAGTATTAGGTGGTCTAGGCAAGTCTTTGTGCCTGAGCTCCCAAGTGACAATAGGGGAATAATAATACCTGACAAGAGTTACCGTGAGAATTATGTTGAGATGATACAGTACATAACGTTGCACACTTCAGTACATAATGTTACACACTATTATTAGGTGCTAGCATCTCTTTCTATATGTCCCGTCTTAATATATTTCAAAATATGTCTTTTTACTCAAATACATTATAAAAATGAGTGCAATTTAAATAGGAATAAATACAACAATTTTTGCTTCCCCATTTTACTTTGAGAAACAAAAGTACAATAACAATAATTTAAAAATACTTACAATCTCAAAGGATTCCACTTTTCTCACCATTCCTTACATGTTGGACCTGCTGAACTTCTTTTTCTGTTCAGGGAACTTGCTTAGCATCTGCATACCAACACACTTCATCATTTGCTGCCAAAAATCAGAACCGCAAGTTTTACATCTGGTTTTTCTTTTCATTCCCCATGCAAAACACCTACTTAACCAGGAGTGATTCCACAAGTGGAACTTATTAGGATATGTGCTGGGGTCATGTCCATGTGAGGACACACCTGCCTGGCTATAATGTGTTGACCTTAGGCCAGTGAACTGACCCACCAGCATGGAAGCACTGGCCAATTTCCCTTTAAAGGGAAAGCAATGCATACCCCACAATGCTCACTGGATGACTGTTGGGAGCAGTGAACTATCTTCTGCTCCAGAAAACACCAGTGCTGATAATTTACAGTCCATTCCTGAGTTTCTCACCATCCACAGTGGTGCTAAACTGGCCACTACTGTAACCAGTGGGCACTGGGAAGCAGCTGGAGGTTTCCCCAGGAGGAGCCTCAAGCTCCACAATGGGGCTTCTCTAGCCTATGCCAGCAAAATAGCCAGCACAGAGTTGGAAGACTCCATGTTGCACTGGAAGGCCTGATACATAGGTCAGGATACAGTGGAGCATAGCTTCCTCTCCTTACCTGCACCACTGCCCTCTTCCCAGAGGTTGCATCGCTGCCCGACAATTATACTACCCCAGCCAGTGGCACATCCTCTTCCCGTCAGTGCTGGTCAAGGCACCTGACAATGCGGGCCCAGTTATGGTACTCCTTGCTAACCAAATACTATAAAAGTACTTTACGGAACAAATGGTTCCCAGGGCCAACACTAGGGCTCAGCAATGTATTGGGTCTGTAGACCCAACTGCCTGGTGCTCAGACAGATATTTATTTTATTTAGGTTTATTTTTTAACTAAGAGCATAATCCTAACCATGTCTACTTAAAAGTGAGCCCCATTGTGTTCAACAGGTTTTACTCCCAGGAAAGTGTCTTTAGGATTGCAGCCTGAGTGATTGATCTCTCAGGCCATAACCCTAACCTCCAGTTAGGCTGGAAAAAGTTTTGTGCCATGCTGGCTTTGGGGTGTTGCAAAAGTGATATAAGACACTTCTGCGCCAGTGCAGAGACATGTGCCAGACTCCCTACACCACTGCAGGAATGGGGAGATGAGTAAGTTGCACTGGTCTAAATTAGAACTGTGTCCACAGTTGTATTTTCTGAAGTCAACAATTTGGAGGACTGAAACCTTTACAAACAATTTGGCTGCCTGCAGTACCTTTGCACCTATGCTAGCGTGATTCTCTGCTATCGATTTTCTTCTCTGATATTGAGCATCTAAAGGGCCAAGTCTTTGCCTTGGACAAAGTGTCTTTCTTGGCCAAGATACTTGGCTGTGGCCATCTGTTTCTTTCCTAGATATTCCTTTTTTTAAATCCTAGCTTTTTGCTGGATGGAAGATGGACGGCTGTTTCATTACCAAACAGCATCCCTTGTCAAACTCTGAATTACTGATTATAAAGAAATATCTGTTCTGGTTTGAAGGGTTGTTTGAGCAGCACTCTTTGTTTTATCAGCATGACTGTTTCGTGCAACGTACACAAGGTGGGGGGGAAGAGGGCCAGATTTGAGGGGGGCCACTGGAGAGAGGCATCAAACCTGGCTGAAGAGCTATGGTTTTGCAATATCCTACTCATACAAACAAGCCCCTACTGCAGTTCTAGACGGCAGAAATAAAAGGAAGCTTTTTGGCTCACAGCTATAAAAAAATTATCATAGTGATGAAGTTCCTCTGCCATCAACAGAGCTGTGATAACGTTGTTTGATGATGATTTTCCCATGAATGTTAAACAGCTGCCACAGCGGAGGGAAAGGAGCTTATCTGCACCTAATACTGATCTCTAATTCCTGCCCTTCTTGAACCATCCATTTTCTAACAGCATTAACTGGCAAATTTACATCCCATCTTAATGCTGCTAAAGAGGACAGGAGATGAAGAGTAAATGACAGGAGTGTAATGAGGCTGGCTTTTTTCTCCTTTCTCTTTAATGGCTGAAGATTTACACAATTGTCTGTAAGCTTATATAGAGAGCTTACCTGAACCTTTTGCCAGCATGGATTCAACTTACAGGAGCTTTTGTTAACTAAATACACATAAATATTTTTAAGGAGGTTTAATATTGTGACTTCAAAGAAAGCCAAATGACAAGATGAGAGACAAAATTATTATTTTTTTCTTTCTAGCATTTGGAGCATGTGCATAACAAGTTGGTAATATTTCTATTTTTATATATACAAAAGCAATCGCTGAGCAGATGTGGACACGCTCTGAGCATTAATAAACCTTACCTTTTACGTAAAAAAAATGCAACGGAAGGGGAAGAATAGGCTTTCAGGTTGCTAAATGTTCATCAGAATTATCTCTCAACCTCAGCAATCAATGGTTATCCAAATGCATTATGTAGAGCTATGTTTCATGTCACCCACAATGTGGATTCCTTTCTGATCAAGTGGGAGCCATCCAAATGCAAGACGTTCTGCTGCATGCTGAAAATGTGTGAATACATGGAGACTCCCTAATCCACAGCAGTACAATAACAGCACCTGGTTTAATGAAAATAGTTGTAGTAAATCCAGGCTATAGTTTCCATTGAAATACAAGAAAGTTCAAGATGTTCTGAGCTAAGAGTAAGATCAATTAAAAAAATTTTAATGTGCTGTACCACTATGGTTTTATGATATCTATTAACTTATTAATTAAAATCAGTAATGCACTTTTTTGAATTTTCTGTTTGTACCAACAATGGCATAAGATTTTCTCTACCACTGATAGAAGGATTTTCTTTTCCTTCTGTGAAAATGCATCCTGTTACTTAATAAAAGGAACACCAATTATCTAGGCATGGATGAGACTGGGCTCTGTGCTGAGGTGTGCGTTTGGTTTGAGATGGAAAAATGAGATTAATCGTGCCCTTTCATTCAATTAAGCATCAGAATGAGCTGAACACAGTGGGCATGAATGAATCCCAAGGGATCAGCAATTCACTCAACCTTTTGGGTTCTCATTTGTTTCATCCATTTCACTTCCCTTAAATGGCAGCAGGTGTGTGTGTGAGAGAGAGAGAGGGAGAGAGAGAGAGAGAGAGATTTAACAATCTAAATACTCTAGTCTTGATCTCAGACACATTCAAGAAAAAATTGCCAAGAATCTGCTTCTTGACATATATAAACTTCCAATCAGGGTGAGAAGGGTGCACAAGCACTAAATAAAGCATGACATGATCATGTTCATTCTGCCTTCATTGCTTTGATGGAAGAGACAGAAAAATGTTATAGGTTTGCACAAAAACAACACACTACTGATTTAAGTTACATTAAGGGGTTTTAATTTCAGCAGTGTTTTTCTCTCGTTTATTTGGGGTTTGTGTTGCATACGACCAAAACATTAATTCTGTGTATGAGACTGCTTGTGTTAGCCAATTATTCCCTCTTTTTCTTTGCCTATAGCCAGAGTATTTTATTTTCATTAATCCTATTTCTTCCAGGCTAACCCCATCTTTTAGTCCCATTAAGAGTTTGTGAGAGTAGATTTGCTTTAGGATGCTTCTAATGAGGCTTGCCTTGGCTTCCCCTGAAACAGTTTACAGAAAGAACTTTTCTAGAAAGGATTGAATCACCATCCCATCCCAGATTATTCCATCTTTTAGGCATATTGGGAACTTGTGTTTAGATCTAATGTTGTGACCTTTCCTGAAACCATTCATTTAAAATTTGATCTGCAGCAAACTGAACCCCCATATCAGTAGTCCAACCCTTGTATTTAAATATTAATCAGTGGCTGTACTGGATATTGGAAGCTTCAGTTTCTGAGCAAGGCATGACAAGGCAGTTGTCAGCTGAAATGTGCTTTCTAAACAACAGATCAATCACCATAGTTATTCTTTATTCTACCTATTGTTACATAGTTCAGAATCTGCCTATGACAAACAACAGGACCCCACTAATATCTGCCAGCATCATAACCGAATAAACACATACAAACTCATTTTAAGGTAAGTGAGACAAGTGTCTGTACTGGACTCTATACTTTCACAGTCACTACAGTGAAGAGCAGGCAAGGGGTTTCCATGCATCAGTGTGATTTTTCTTAATATTTACCACTGATTAAATAGCAGTTGGACTGCTGTGATCCTTTTCTAATGGCCTCTAAAACGGGGGTATTTCTTCTATCTATCTGAAATTAGGTTATACTGATCTCACCTAATATTAATGTCCTTAAATTTCATGCTGATTGTATAGAAAATGTTGGGAACAGAAGAATTATAGTGTGCTTCCCAACTGAAATAAATGGGAATGAATGAAAGAATGTAGCAAATTGATTACAAGGTGAACACAATTAAAAATTGTGACACAAATGAGGTACTTGGAGCACAATCTTAAAAGCAAGTCCCACTGTGTTTAATGAGTCTTAGAGTGCAATCCTAACCATGTCTACTCAAAAGTAAGCCCCTTTGTGTTCAATGGGTCTTACTCCCAGGAAAGTGTCTTTAGGATTGCAGCCTAACTCCCAGGAAAGTGTGTTTAGGATTGCAGCCATATAGACACAAATGGAGAAATGAAGCAGTGGTGTTGTTTTAAAAAAAAGAACATTCTAAAAAAAAATCTAAATTGATTAGGTGTGAAACCCCAAGAGCATTCTGAATGAAATGAGAAAGTAGGGTTTTGTTTTGTTTCTTTCTTTCTTTGAAACTGCAAATTGGTTAATTGCATACATTTGCTCAAAATGATGTCCCATTGAGTTCAATGGACTTAGATTCTAGTAAGTGCGTTGATGATTGCCACCTTTATCTAAATCCACTTGTGGAAATTCAGGGGTGATGGCATGGCTATCTCTGTATCTCACAGAGTATTTTCAGATGCTACAGGTCTCCCTTTATTGGAAGTGGACATTTGTCCTCTTGGTTGGGGACTAGTCCCAGCACTTTTTATGGGTCAACTCAGATCTGCACTGATTCAATTGCTGGTGTTAGTTTATGTTGATCCAGGAAGTTTAATTAGGCTTGGGAAAGGAGTTGAGATTTCCTGTGCACGGCTACCATTCCTTCTACCAAGGCCTAACAGCACAATCCAGAGTAACTACAGGAGCTTTTACGTCGACGTAAGAGGCATTTACGTTGACATAGTTAAGGCACCACCTATGGAAAACCTATGGGAAATGCATAGAGCAATCCAGAGCAAATTTTTCTTACGTCAACATAAGAGCTCCCATAGTTATGGCTGGATTGTGCTGTATAGTTTGAAATCTTAGCCAACTTTCCAGTACTGGCATAGCTGTGCCAGTGGGGCATATGCTTCATCTTGTTATTATGGGGGTCAGTCACAGAGGGCTCCTCAACGTACAGCAATGTTTGTTCCCTTACCTCGGAGTTGCATTGTCCTTATCTTAGGGCGCAATCCAGAGTAACTACAGGGAGTCCTTGCTCAGTGTAAGAACAATTTGCTCTGGATTGCAATATGAATTCCCCATAGGTTTTCACGAGGTAGTGCAGTAACTAAGGGTGCATATAATGTCTCATACGTGCTCCCGTAGTTACTCTGGATTGTAGGGTTAGTGCTGAAAAGTCAGTTAGGGTTGTGCCCAGAATTTTCCTTCTTCCTTCCCACCACAAATCCCAGTCGTTTCAGTGCTTTTATGCTTTGACATTTTCTTTGTAAAAAAATGTGGGGAGAGAGGGTTGTGGGGAGAGAGGGTTTGTATGTGTAAAAACATCTTGTCAAAAACAGGAAATGGATAAATGTCTGGAGTTACATATTTTTTGAATTTAGAAATGTAAAAAAAAGTATTGCAATATTAAGTAAGTGTGTGTGTGTGTGTGTGTGTGTGTGTGTGTGTGTGTGTGTGTGTGTGAGAGAGAGAGAGAGAGAGAGAGAGAGAGAGAGAATTTGCAGTTATGCTATGGAAAGGATATTCATCCTATTCAAAACTCCCATAAATGAACAAACACAACTTTTTTCCTCCCGTTTCAGAAGAGAAATGCTGACACACCTTAAAGTACAAAAATCCCAAATGCCATACAAATTGCTTTCGTACACCCCGGTGTTCCAGATTCTGCTGTTAGCACTAAGCTCCACAAAGCAAGATGGAAAAGATGATGTAGCACAAGCACAGTTAATCAAGGTGAATCCCCCTCCTTCCTCTGCTGATTATGAAGTGAGGATAGATTTCTGTAGCTTTATATGAGAAGAAAGATACTGCGGAGATAACATCTAAACCCATAATAAGAAAAAGAGATTATGTTAACTGTTGCTTAAGATGTTCCTTTGTGTCAGAGAAACAAATAAACTGAAGGCTTTGAAAAATCAAAGGGCAATTTAATGTTGCAGTTTTGTGCAGACACAAAAGAATCTCATAAGGAGTGGTCTCCTCCTGTTGCAGGTAGATCACAGAACTCTCACTGTTTTTGGCATGTCAACAGTGACGCCCTGCTACAACCACCAAATACCAGCACTAGGGATAAATGGCTGTCCAGCTGGCTTTATCTTTTGAAACGGGATTAGACACCATATTTTTTGTCAGCTTTGCACTGGGAGAGGGAGGTCAGTATTCCAAGGGTGCTGTTCTAGAGGATGAATACTCCATTGTTCTGAAAACATCTGAATGGCTTCACAAACAAATGAGGAAGGAAGTCATGAAGTGGCCTTAGAGCTATCAATAAGTCAAGCAATTATTTTCCTGTGGGTTAATGACCATGGCTGTCTGTTCCCATTGGACAGGGAACTTTCCTAGCCCTACCTTAAGCTGCTGAGGATTGAACTGGAACTTTCTGCATGTCAGGCCTGAGGCCTCCAAGATGAACTGACTCTTTTACAAATAAAGACCCCACACAGCATCTATATGTGGCCATACACAAGTTCATACTGATATCCTGGTCTATGTCCTTATGTCCAGGTCAATTCCCCAGGAGGGGTACAACAACACTAGGTTTTGCAGAGCACCTCAATGTGCTGCTCCTCCTTGCCCTCAAAGCCATTTTGGATGGTGAGAGCATTGCAGAGAAGATACTTCCACGTTGCTCTTGCTGACTGGAATGGCTCCAGTGGTGAAGGAGAAGGACTGCTTGGATGGTGTGTTCAGGCATTTGTGATAGCAAATATGATTTTTGGCTCATAATTTTGCCCTTACCCATGATCAGCTCATCATTGGTATATACATTACTTAGCAATTGTATAACGCATATATGAGCTTGTTGTTATTCTTACAACAATCCTATAAAGTAAGTTGCATTATGCCCATATTACTGTGCTGAGCCTGAGAGGGAGTCACCCCAAGATCATCATCATGGAACAATAATTTGAACCAAAAAAACTGGCGTCCAGGTTCACGCCTCTGTTGAATGCTCCACTGAATGAATGTGTCATGCCCCGTCCAGCCTATAGAGTGGGTGGAAGGGATGGATACCAAGGGAACACTAGCCTGTTCCATGTTAAAGTCAACCTGGGTGAAGGATGCAGACTCAGAGGTGGCTGAGACAACAGGTTCGTTTTTACTGGGGTCTTGCATATTCTCCGAAGAGGCACAAAAGTGTAGTGGTTACAGGTAAGTACAGCTTGACATTAGTTCCAACAGATCAACAGGTAAGCAATTCCAAACAACAGATGAAAACACAGGCTTGAGACAGAGTTCTGAGTATTACTTCCAGTGTCCTGGATCTTTCCTTCCAACACTGGGCCAGATAAGGCCCCCACTCGGCCTCCCCTCGCTCTCAGAGCAGGGCACCTATGCTCTAGAGAATCCATTTAGTTCCCCCTGTCTCTGCCTCTTGTCCTCTGCCCTTTCTAGGGCTTTCCCGCCTCTTATTCCCTCCATATGCACCACTCCTCACTACGTCCTCTCAAAGAGGATTGGGGCTGCACCAAGTTCACTATTGGTCCCCTCTGTTGGGGAGGTGGCTGTGGCCCCAGGAAACGAGCCATTGGTTCTTCCCATGGGGGAAACAGGGCAGGACTCCCATCTCCTCGCTAGCAAGGGTTGTGAATGCATGGCTCTGGGAGTCCTGGCAAACATCCTCTCCTCCTCTCCACCCTGGGCAAGCAGCTCACTCCCCTTGGTTGGTCCCGTCTCCTCTGTCAGGATGGTGAAGGTGGGGGTGTGGGATCCCCCTCCCCTTCCTCTGCTGCCCTTAGCATTAGTTCTTTTTGGTACGGAGACTGATGTAAAGTACGGGAGGCATCTCCCAGGTGAGTCATCCTTGTCCAGCACACTCAGATGCATTAGGTCATCCACCAGCTCTTCCTCCTCAGTGAGCTTCCTCACCTCACAGAATGAATGAATGAATGAATGAATGAATGAATGCACAACAGTGAATTAAAAATACTGTGGTTCTTCCCTAATGAAAGAGTTGAAGATTTCAACCTATCCACTTTTGAATACACAAAAGGCATGGAAGTGAGTTAGAAGCAGCTGCTCACATAAGAAACCAGTCATACAACTTCTAACAGTTTTGCCACATCCATCTTCCCTTTTGGTGAGCAGGCAGCTCCCACTGCGCCTGCTGATAAAGGTGAAAGTCTCCACCTCCCCTGCTAACATTAAGCTGACAAATAACTTCCAGAGTCCTAAGAGACTCTGCTGAGCTCTCCAGAGGCACAAAACCTACTGATGTTCATGTCACACATCAAATATGCTCTCATTTGACTCAGGAGATAGGAGACTTTTTTATTCAATTTATTTTTTCTAACATTTGCAACCTCTTGGGCAATATAAATAAATGCGTAAAAATCAAAGTAAATGACTCTCCTCCTTTTTCCCACTTCAATTTCACTGTCCTCTGTTTATATTTAAGAAATGGACTCTGGCACTGGTGAATAATTTGAAAGTGGCATGGAAGTAAATGAACTGTACAATATTGGTGTGCTGACAAGTTTTATGCATTACATGTAAGATGTTTCACAATGTACTGACGTCTTCAGCTTTTGTCCCATATGGTGGCGGGATTTGTAATTCTGAATCAGGGTCATCTAATCCATGTTTTGATGCAATGTTGAGGGAACTGGCCGGCATGTTGCTGAGGCCTGTTACCGAGTCATTGCCTTCCCAGTGAAGTGGTACCTCTTTTTCTACTAGCATTTACATTCTGATATGAATGGGAGCTCACTCCATCCTGTAACACTTAAGTGTAGTACCTATTGAAATTTAAGTTCCTGTCCCCCTTAGCTATGCCCCTGCACTAGGGTGTGGAAGATCAGCTGAACCAGGGGTGGAGTATGGCTTTGAGAGCTTCTCCTTCTTGTTTTATTATTGTAGCCTGCAATATGTTTATAAAAACTGAGCACTCACAAAACAGCATTATGAGGTTTCTTTGTTTAGATGAAATTCCTTGTCTGTGACAATATCCCACTGTGCCATTGTGGCAGCAGATTGTGGCCTCCTCCGCCATGTGCACATTGACTTCAACATCTGTTGAGAATCTGATCCTTGTACATGGAGCCGGGTGACTTGAAAGGCTCATCAAAAATTCAAAAGAATGTATGCAGATCAGGGCAGAGCCTGATGCCTTTATACTACACAACACATTTCTGAAAAACATTTGAGGATCCCTGCCTTCTGCAAATGTATTTTTAATGACAGGAGCTTATGTGCAGTTTTTGTTGTTGTTGTTCCTTTGATGTCACTTGGTATGAATAGAAGTAGTAGGACAACTGGGCAGCAAAGGAAAACTCCTTTCTCTGATCACAGTCCTGAGTCCATATGCACTCTAATGTTCCTGTGTTGTTGTTTTTTGTCACTATGGTGGTGGAAAGAAGCCGTAAATAAGTTTATTAAGATCAGATCAAAGGAAATTGTTCTCAGTGAGATAAAAGTCCTTTAGCTCTTTACTCACTCCCCTTTCCAGGATTCCAAGGTTTATACAAACGATCCTGTTATTGAGGCCAATAATTGTACACTGTTTAGTAAAACTATTCTCATAAAAATCCACATCTCTGCGGTGGCTGTATTAGATCAGATCCCATACATCAGACTGTCTCTTTGGTAGATTATGGGATACTTCAGGCAGGAGGCAGAGGCTCAACCTGGATGTGTACAAATGTCAAACCACAGGCATTATCTTCGTCTGAAGTTGACATAAATTATGGCCTCTTTTTGTTTCCTTTCATTTGTTTTTATTGCTACTCCTCCAAGACCTCCATCATCTTCATCTGACAGGATTTACTCTTGGAAAATAATTTCTGATCTTGAAAATGCTTTCTTTTTTAAACCCAGTTCTTTCATCCTTAAAATTTGATTCACTTATCCTCAAGATTTGGTCATATATCTGGGGATATGCTATGTTTTTATTCAGATGACAAGAAAAAAGAACAAATCCAGTCTATCATGACTTTCTAAGTAAGTAAAACTTCTGAGAATTTTGAAAAATAAGCACACTATCACACTAAAGAACTACTTCTGAGTGCCATACAATTGGTTGCTAGATTATCAGGAGTCATCTCTCACCCTCTCTCTCTCTGTGTGTGTGTGTGTGTGTGTGTTGCTGTACTTTCAAAAACAAGTAAATGCCATTTTTATGAATATCTTGTACCACACCCAGATAGTTCATTGGACTGAGAGTAACTTGGATTGGGAGCATTTTGCAACACAAGCAAACATTTCTAATTAAATTAGAAATGAGAGACCCTCTCATTTCTCCTTAGAAACCAGTCTATGCACGTCTACTCTGAAGGAAGCCTATTACAGTTAATGGGACTCACTCCTATGTAAGGGGGAGAAAGGAAAGGAGCCTGAGATACCTAGCCGATGCATGCCTTTTCTAAATTAAGCCTTATTGTAATCAGTGGGAGTCACTCCTGTTTAAGGGGGCAGATAGCAGCCTGAGAGTCCCAGGAGACAAAGTGCTAGTTAATGTGTTTTATTTTTCTTTATATTTTATTTATTATTTTGCATTATACTGTATTTACTTGAATCTAATGCTCACATTTTTCAGCCGAATTCAGTCTCCAAAATCAGGGTGCACATTAGATTTGATGGTAATTAGAGTTGGGTAAATATGGTATTTTGATTATAAGTATAGAATGTGCATTAAATTTGATGGTGCATTAGATTCAAGTAAATACGGTTTTTGTACTGTGATAATTTTATATGAATATTTTCCAGTTGTGGAACAAATTGTCTGAGTTTCCATTATTTCTTATGGGAAAATCTGCTTTGATATACAACCATTTTTTATTACAAACATGGTTCCAGAATGAATTATGCTTGTAAACCAAGGTGCCACTGTATTTCACGGAGAAACTGAAATACAGTTTTGTAAAAGGGATACTGCAGGAAGAGTCAAGTGAATTAAAGGTAAAGATGTCACCAACAGGTTGCTCTGCTAGTCTCGACTGACTCTAGGGTGTGGTGTTCATCCCCACTACAAGGCCAAAAAGCCAGCCCAAAGATGTCTCCATGGTCTTGTGGCCAGCTTGACTAAATGCCAAAGGTGCATTAAACGCTGTTACTTTCCCACCGAAGTGGTACCTGTTTATCAACTTGCTTTTACATTCTTTTGACCTGCAAGGTTGGCAGGAATTGGGCAAATAATGGGAGCTCACTCTATTGTATGGTACTTGGGTCTCGAACTGCCGAGCTGTGGGTTGGCAAGCACAGCATATTTAGCCACAGAGCCATAGCAAGTGAATTCAAGTGAATTACAAGTATGATCATCATTCTTCTGTTTCTGTTAGTTGGCCTTTATACTGGTATTCTGTATTGATTAGCAAACTTTCATTAGCTGGGAACTCAGCTGCTGAATTTTTGACTTGACACTACGAATGAAAATCATTTTAGCCTTCTTGTAAAATCCTTCTTTGGTTACCTGTAACATACCGGATTACTTGTAAAGTCATAGTTATTAACTTACAAGACCTTAAATTGACTTGGTTTTTCAATACCTCAGAGACATTGCGGGACCATATGAACCCCTGGCCATTTTACTTTGGCCTCAGTCAATTGGATTACTTTTTTCTGGCTAAGAGACTGAGCCACAGGGCAGTTTGTGTGTTTGCTTCCACCGTGTGAAATTCATTAACCAAGGAGGTCAGAATGGCTGACTTTGTGACATACTCTCAATCTCAGATCAAGTGGTACTTTTCCTTAGATGGTTCGCTAGCATTTGTTAACCTTATGAATATCAGGATATTCTGATATTCATTATCTGAATGGTACTCTAAGTGCATTCTAGTATTATACAGGTTATATGAGAATCATCCTCATATATATTTACAGATTTAAAAGCTACTTTTGGTCTTTTGTTTATCTCATTTTACAGTATTTATAACTGCACACTACAGTACAGTGTATACAATACCATATACGTATAATACAGTACTGTATACAATAAAGGACTCTCTTTCTCACTGAAGATTTTTATTGGAGGATAGGGATGCTAGGGATGCTGCAGGGATCTAGAGCTAGGGATGCTGCAGAAGTTTCCTGCACTAAGCAAGGTGTTGGCAAAGTTACTTTATAACGTAGGGTGCAATCCTAATAAATTTAGGTCAGCACGACTCACCCATCTCCCCATTCCCAGGTTGGTCTGGAGAGGCTGGCGCTTGTCTCCGAACTGGCCTAACCCTCTCAGGAATGATGCACAAGGATCTTACAGCACTTTTGTGATACCCCCAGGTCAGCACAGGGCTTGTGCTGGGACTTATGCTTTCCTAACCGGGGGTTAAAATTGCACTGTTAGTCTATGATTTTATGGATGCAATCTTGAAGTGGACTTGGGCCAATCTTTCTAGCACTGGGCTGGCATAAGCTGCACCAGAAAAGGCCTGGGCTGGCGTAAGTCAACTTACAACAGCACAAGGCAGATGGACCTGGGCCGGCCTAGCAGGGCTAGCCTACGCAGCTCAACAGGGGTGTGTTGAGGGTATGTTGAACACTGCCCAGAACAGTGCAGTTTCAGGGCAGAAATGCCCCTTCCCAGTTCCTCAAAGTTTAGACCACCTCAGGAGCAGGAATAAATCTGAGTAGACCCATAGGGGTCCATGATAAGCCAGAGTAACAATGGCAGTACTGACAAAAAAACTGAGTTCTTGGCCAGCCTAACTGCAACCCCTGCCTCTCAACCTCAGGATACGGCACAATTACAACAGCTCACCAACCTCAGGCTTTAGCAGGCCTTTGCAACAATCCCCTTACATCCATCCTCCACTACAGGTACTGCAGTACTGCAGTCACATGCTGCAGCTGTTACTGGTTGTCTAAGGCTTCCTGATAAACCAGGCAACTCATTCAGTGTGATATGAGGCAGGAGCAACTTGGTACTCAGTAAGTGAGCATCACTTACTAGGTGCTCTGCAGCCTCCTAGCCCTGTGGATCTGGCTCAAACTTTCTGCTCTGAATATAGCCTACTTGGGCCAATTCAATGGCCTCACTTCAGGACTGATCCCGTAATGATACATTTTCATTGTAGGCTCTGTAATGCCTAAGTTAGGGTGAGGTCCCCAATATTGCTTAAAATGCATTGTATATTTTTGGAATTGAAATACTTAATATTTTATCAATGCTCTTTTTTATGTGCCAGTATGGATAAGTATTAGCCCAGTCCTGTCCTGGGCTCGTTCAAAGTGGTCAGAGATGCTGGAACAGCCTCTGCCTGCATGCTATGAGGCAGCCAGGAACAACGCATTGCTGACATACATAGAAAACAGATTTACCCATTCTGCCAGTCTCTGCCTTAGACACTGATATTCCTACTCAGATCTTCACCAGCTCTTTGGCTAGCATAAACATTAGTAGATCTAGGAGAGTATGTTGAGGTTGGGCTGGTGGCATAGGATAACACCACACTTATGCTGCCAATACCTGGTCCCAGCTAACCCTGAACATGCCCCTGACCACCTCAATTCTTCCCTGGAATGGCCCAGCCAATGTACCTGCAGCACTTTGTTGACGAGCATTGGAGATCATGCACAATTTACACTGGCAGCCTTAGCCTGCATGCCATCACCAAGCGTTCTGCACCAGTGGCCCGAATCTTGCTCTCACAGATCTCAAGATCCAGATAGCTTTGAGCTATTATAGCATTTAACATTTGCACTAAAGCAATTTTTTGTTAACCTCTGTTGCTCCTTAAAATAAAATTACCTGAAATGTAAAGGTGACATGTTCTTCCAGCATCCAAAGTAGATCTGGTTTTCTGTTTTGACATTCTTTACAGCAAGCAAATCCATGGCTGTAGCAAAATAAAAAATTAGCACTGACTACAATGCTAATAAAAAGTTTGTCTGCTCCAGAGACATGTAAGACATATGCAAGTTTTCTGGTTTGAATTATATTGTGTTGTGCATGATGGAGAGAAAAGGAGAAAGACATTTTAATCAAAACTACCAAATCAAGATCACCTGCCCAGCCAACTTTTCATAGATCTTGTTCACAGGGTAGTAAGAGTCCTTTTGTGACTTATTGCACGAGTTATATGAAAAGGGTCATGGCATCTAGACTCAGTAGTAGCCTAAATTGGTACAGTAATTTATTCTGGTTATTCCATTGCCCCCCGACAGACATAATAATGAGACCAGACAAAGTGTTGGTAGAAAGGGCCACTTTATTAAACTATTTAACATCATAAAACAGGGACCATGCTAAAAGGCGTGCGGGCTAAGTCGGGGAAGCAACTCTCCGCATGGTTCCCCTAAATGTTTTAAAGGGCGATACCAGCCGGACTCAGGGCATTCCTTAAACAAAGCCTAAGAGTGCCCATCCTTGTCAACCTGAAGGTCGAGGTAGCTGGATGCTCAGCCAGCCAGATACCCAGCTGGTTTCGCCTAATCTCCAGGCCTGGGGCTAGCTAGCCAGCTGCACCTAGAGTCGGGTAGACATCATAAGCCAGTTCTGGTTCACCCCTGACCCTTGCTGCCTCCGGCTCCCCACCGAGGCCTATTCCTGCCTACTCCCGCATGACTCTTGCCAAAGTGACCAATTTAAATCCAATTAAATTAACCCCCCGTTCCCAGTACAGCTTAGGGTAGGCGAAAAAAGGCTTTGCCAACAGCCAGTCAGGCAAAACCCAAAAAATTTCTACCCGGCCCCATAGTGACCAGCTATACTAAGGGAGGGAACGCCGCTTGAAGGCTGACTGAAGAGATCCTGGCATTCCAAGCCCGGGCTTCCTCAAGTGCTTCCCCCTCTAGCCCTTAACAGCCAATGACTGCATTGCATTTTGCGTGGTCTCTGCAAAGTCTGCGGAGGGGCAAAGGGAGCTGGTGCGAAATGCGCACCAGCAGCATTATATTCTGCTTCTCTGGGAACGCAAGCCTTTCAGAATGGTTCCCATGCAATGGAAGCCAGCTGAAGCTGACCACGACTAAGATGTAATTTAAGATGGCATTTAAGTTCCTTTGTCTTCTCTGTCTCTGGGGATATCATCATCAAATAAAGAATTCATCAGGTAATGTTTTTCTTCATTATTCAACAGCACAATTCTGAAGTGGAAAAGATAATTAGACATACAGAACTGTCGACACAAAGTTTATGAGGAGATTCTGATTAATTAGCTATGGTAAAAAGGTTTTTATAGAGTCATAATTAATTTATATTTCAGGGGGGAAAGGCACATACATTTTTTATTATTTCCTCCAGGTTTATCATAGGGGTGCTGGTATTTCAGCTATCTGTTGTATCAAAATGTGGGGGATCCTTCATATAAAGACTGATCAGTTGGTCTCATGAAAGATAGGCACCCATGATAGCTAACTGATACTATGACAAACAGCAAGTAAGGACTGCTACTTTCATGCATCAGAATCATTACCTCCAGGAGGAATGACGCAAGTGCTCAGTACTGCCCTGCTCTGGTGCAGCCGCTACAGAAAAAAAAGTACCATGTGAAGCCATGTTTACTGTGATTGGTATATTCACAAAGAGTGCCAAACTCTTGCTTCAGTTTCTGGGTAAAAAAAATACTATCAAACATAAAGAATTCAAGGTACAAAGTCATTCATATTATCCATTAAGTAGCTGGTTGTGTGTATTGGACCTGGAGAGTTGGACAAAAACGGTTTGGAGCTATGAAAGACTCCTGCAGTACTCCAGATTCCTGAATAAATAATTCTCAAATGTCAGCACCTAATTATGTTAACGTATAGTAATTACCAATGCAATTATGAAATTGAAGATTAACCTGAAAATGTAGGCTGGCTAATTTATTTTCATAATAGTTGGAATTTTAATATAATGTGTGAGACGTCTGCTTAGGACCAGCTTTTAGGCAAATGGAGCAATTTTGTCCAACTAGGTTCTATTCATGGTGGGGCTCCACTCTATGTCCTCTGACATGGGGCACAATCCTAACCATATCTACTTAAAAGGAAGACAGGAAAGTTTCTTTAGGATTGTAGTCATTGGCAGCTCAAGACTATGCATGTCTACACTACTCCCATCCCAGGTATGTGTGGATAAGAGTGTAGACACAGACAGGACTGCAGGGTGTGCTGCTAACCTTCCTCACTTTTCATCACACAGGGAAGGGTATGTGTGTTCTCTCCCCCCCCCCCCCCAGCCTTCCAGGGGGAATCTCTTTCCAGAGATTGGACGTTGTTTTGAAGAGGGGCTGAGTGTTCAGGAACACAGAGATGCACATGAGACGCCTAAGATGTCAGCCCCATTCAATGCTGGGACACACTCCCAGCAACTGAATGTGTAGCATAGAATGACAGCCTCTGTGAATGATGTTTGAGGATGCCATCCTAGACACACTTACTCACATGGAAGTAAGGCTCAGTGAACTCTGTGGGACTTCCATCTGAGTAGAAGTGCCCAGGATGCTGCTGCCTTTTCTTTTGCCAGGAACAAGCACCATCACTGAAATCATTGGGACTTGCTTCTGAGGAGGTGTGCAAGGATTGCCCTGGCATTGCAAACATTTCTTTGAACAGGTGGACAGGGTGGTCATAGGTAGCCATGGATAGTCTCTGTTTTCCCCACTCCCTCTTTTCCCTAAAAGCCAAATTCTAGGCAGAATGGTGAGTGGCTACATTCATTTGGATGTGTCAAGGAAGTGCACTGTAGACTTCCTCTCCCCAGAAGATGTCTACAGGTTTGTGAACTGGGTTAGTCCCATGGTCCAGATGGCTCAGGATATGTATAAGTAACAAATCCATGATTTCGGGGCAGAAGACTTTCCCACATATTTCTCCAGTTGCCAGGGATTGACTGTGGTACCTGTGTTCTCCCATTAAAAGAAACCCTCTTCAAATCTGCCACTTGAAAATGGGCTTGGAACTGAAGTTAAAAAAACAGTGCATTTCCCCTTTTGTACAAAGGTAAAGAAATTGGTTTTATATACAAAAAATGGAGAGTCTGAATACTGAGGAGTATATTCTTCTTTCAGTGGTTATGAGAGCAGAACCAGACCTTGGCAGATAAGTGTCTCTGCTATTCTAGTTTGCTTGTTTTTCTAAGCTACCTCTTATTTATTTCTTTAAAGAATTTGTAATCTCATCTTTCCCTTGAAAAGCAAATGTCCAGGCTTGTTTATAAAGTGTTTCTTAACCAGAATTTTGTCTGCCCTACTCAAAGAATTAAAGTTCAGTTAAAGGTATCACTTGAATAATTTCAGATTCTATATAAGTGCTCAGAAATAATACCTGCTAATGCTATAACTTTGCCAATAAGTTATGGGGCTGAGTTTTGGAAGTAGAAAAAGCATTTGATAAAAATTAATCAGATCTCAATTTGAGGTCAGGTTTACACAGCATAACTGAGGTTTGGATGACTTGGTGGTTAAAGACACTGTGCTTGTCAATGAGTATTGTACAACAGAGTCAGTGCCCATTACTTGCTCAGCTCCTGCCAACCTAGCATCTTGAAAACATATAAATGCAGGTAGATAAACAGGTACCACTTTGATTGGAAAGTAACAGTGTTCTGTGCGCCTTTTGTGTTTATTCATGCCAGCCACATGACCACTGAGATGTCTTCAGACAAAGCTGGCTCTTTGGTTTTGTAATGGGGATGTGTTAGTAAGAGTTGGTAATAACTAGCAGAGCAAACTGCAGGGGACACTTATCGGTACTTTTTTCCCCAGTCTAGACTGTATAAATAAAATTTGCCGAAAGCATTTTCTGCTTCCTGGATTCTGCCCCAAACGTTAACTGAAAAGAGGTAGATTTTTGTACAGAAGCAAATTTTTAGCAGTCTGTCATCTGTAGAACTTCTTTCCTGGTTGTCTTGCCAAAGTATTACTATGAGGATAATTTGGAAGAGGGTTAAGAACTTTGCATCTGGGAAGCATTTATAGGCAAGATTATACACTGATGTTATAATAAATGCATAAGTCACTATCTAAGTGCAGAGTACCGTATTAATAGGTTTAAACGTTTGGTGTGCAATGCAGCACAGAGTTTTACCATTTTGTTTTCCAGTGTATAGGAACACCATGTATTGGTTTTAATTTCATCCAGCTCACAACATATCATGACAAAGGTGCTATGGATGGGTCATCAATAGGACTTGGAAAACAGCTGATATCTTCTAATTACTATTTGTTCAGATAAATGGTAGAAGCAGTCCACCAGTTCTGCAGAACTATTCTCCAGGCCACTGTAATGGACATAATGGACAGAGAGGCACCACATGCTGTCAGCAGAAAGTTCACTACAGAGAACAGAAGTATTGGAGGGGATGGGGAAAGGGTAGGGGAAAGCCAAAAGGCTTCAGAAAAGTACTGTGCAAGTGTCTGAGATGGTGCCTGCGCAGTACTCTTTTTGAAGCCAGTTGGCTTCAGAAACAACTGCGCAGGCACCAACTTTGGCGACTGCACAGTCCAGGTGGGGGGGGCGTGCATCCCAGGGATGCGCGCACCAACTTTCACACCAGGTGATGCGCAGAGTTGTGTCACTACGGTAGGCACCACAGCTGTTCCTTGTTCAATGTGATCTGAGGGGTGTCTCCTCAGGAGCAAGTCCTCCCCATGTGTCAATTACTTAGCATGCTCTGGAGCAGTTAGGGCAGCCCAGGCTTCCTGACTCTCTGGATACAGCATAACTTTCTGCTCTGGATACAGAATAGTTAGGAGAGAGCAGTTAGGGCAGAGCAGGCTGACCTTGCTCTGGATTGTGCCCATAGTGTAATAAATTTGTTTGACCAGAAGCTTGAAAATCCAAGGAATGGCTCAAAAATTCCCCAGAAAAATTGGATCAATATTATGTATTTGAAACATGGCTACATATGTAAATTTGTTCAGCTAGAGTTACCAAAGCGTAAAAACAAGCAGTGTGGAATACTGAGCCACATGGTAAATCATATGACGGATGATTAAGGGCCTAGTTTTGCAATCCTTCATCTTATTGTGTGCTTTAAGAGTCTCACAGTGTCAATATACTGTTGTACGTAAATTCTGTGTAATTGTTTATTTACTCCACTGTTTTCCAATGAAGAAGAAAACTCTGAACCAAGCAACAATGCCGAGTTTCAGTTGTTCAGGATATCTGCAATATATCCTTGAAGGAACAAAGCCCCAGAGATTACTTCACATGTACAGATTATGTGTTATTTGTGAGGGTGTCATTTTCTGCTCTTTCTTTTGCAAAGGAAAGTATAAAACCATGTGATTAGGCATGACATTTTATGTGTTAGGTTTTACCCAGATAAACGTCAGATTTAGATAATCCTATGGGATCTACGCTGCATACTCTTAGGAACATGACTCTCTGAAGTTTAAGAACAAAAGAGTTTTCCGTTCCAAATTTTTACAGTGGTGCAACAGCATTACAGGATCATACGAAAGTTTAAGAACTTTCTGAGGTTTGCACCCCAAATTACTGGAGATTAAGATAAGAGCAAGTAGATTATGTTCAGTATGGAAAACTCCATTGAGCCATTTGAGAATACCGTTCTCACGCTTTACTCATCTCAGTGACAGCATGTTACAGGCTCTAGTCTGAGAAGAAAATGTATTTATACCATGTTGGTTGAGACATTTGGATGAGCTGCTGGTAAAAGAATGAATAATATATTAATAATTAATGAGTTTATCAGCAGCAGTGCTTACTGTAAAAAGTGTACTTTTGTGAGATGTCCCGACACATATATGTATGATGCCTTAAATTTTTCAATCTTGTAAGTGAAATCAATATGGCGGCCACCAAGTGATGGTCAAAGACAACTGAAGTCTAAAGAGGTTTACTTGGAAGTTTTATTTATTTTAGGGTCCAGTTCTATCCAACGTTCCAGCGTTGATGCAGCTGTACCAACAGTGTATGCTGCATGCTTCTGGAGGACAGGAGAAACACAGAATCCACTCCAAGGTAAAGGGATGCTTGTTCCCTTACCTCAAACTACATTGTGGCTGCATCGGTGCTGAAAAGTTGGATATTATTTGGCCCTCAGTGTTGTGATTAAGAGTTGTTGGTGAATCAATATATACCAAACCTTGACATGACACCCAGTTTCTGGAAGTTGAGTTAGCTACAAGTGGGTCCCACACTTGATCCCTCACTTTGAGGATACCAAGAGTTGCAACTGCAGCAATCTGACATGCGTGATGCAGTGTAAAATGTACCCCAACACATCAGTATAATGAAAACAGAGTGGGAATGTGAGAGCAGAACATACAACATTCCTATCCTTTTAATTATATCTCAAGTGTGTTGTGCTGACCTAGGATTTATTTTATCCATGCTAGACCATGTGATCATTTACCAGCCAAATTAGTGTTGCTGCATTTAACAACCTTCATTTTCTGGGAACTGACATTTCTCTTAATTTGACTTTAAATGCAAAGATTGAATTTTGAATTATTATTATTATTATTTTCAAAAATTTATTTGGGTGAAGCTTTGCAGTGATTTAAAAGAAAAATACAGTGAATAATATTTCAGACATGAAAATGCAAGTTAATGAATATTTTCATTCCTAGCGATTACACACATTCCATCCAGCAGCAATTTACAGCAAAGCAAGCTGAACATGGCTTCAACAATATGCAAAGGAGTTCCAGTTTAATAGATGCTGACTAGAGGATTTGAATGACTGAATTAATAAGAGTTCTATTAATCCCACACCCTGTTTTACTTAATCTTCAATTATCAAATGTCCAAAATAGTGTGGCTCCCTTCCCTTCACGTAGCCCCATGGCAGTGTAAATTACCCTATTAGAATTCTGTATTTGAATAAACCGCTGTTTCAAATGTCTGATTCACTTTATGCTTTATGTACCCTAGATTGACTCGAAAATGGCAGGATCCATCAGTGGGTCATGGAATACTTTGGGCCTCCAGCATTTCCAGTTTTGTGAGGAAAATATTGGTCTGGGTGATGCATACGAAGGAGGTCAAGGTCTGAACAACCGACTGTAATTTCCTGAGCCAGGATTACTTGGTGGATCTCCCTAATGAAGTTGCAGTAAATGCAGCATCAAGCATCAGTTGCCCACAAAAAATTAGCCCTTTCCTCCTTGTGCAACTGGAGAGGAAACTAAAGCCAGAAGGCAAAACTCTTTTAGCCAAGGACTCAGGAGATCAGATGTAATCAATCATCTTCCGCTTATATCAACATGAGAGCCTATGGTAGACAGGATGACCCTACGTCCTATTTCCAGTACATGTCCTCTTTTCTAGCCTTGTTTCCTGGGAAAAACCTTACTGTCCTCCTTTTCCTTTATAGTAGGCAGGATGTAGCCTTTTTGTATTTATTACATTTTACATAATTTATTGTGTGTAATAGCTTTAAGCTTAATAATAAGCAATAATAGTGTTTAAATTAACCACATGAAGGCAATACATAAGACTGTTTTTAGTTTTAATTTTGTCATGTCCTACATTTTTATTGGATGTCTTACATTTGGGGGGGGGGGCTTTGTCCCCTTTTTTGGTTATGACCTATGATCACCCTGGTAGTAGATATTCAGAGTGAGCAACAGTTATTTAGGGAAACTATCTGGGACAGTAGCTTTGCATGAAGATACAATCCTTGGTATTGTAATTCCTACCCACCGCTATCTCTGTCTCTTGGTATCCCCTCATCAGCACTGTTTAGGGAAACTGGCAGAGGATGATTGGAGGACGCAGTGGAACACAATAATGACAGGATAGGAATGGAGGCCCTCCACTGGTGACATCCTGTCTTTCTCTAGCACTGTTGCCATTTTCTCTTGCCTCTTTTTTTTAGCACTGTCGGAAATACAAATGGGGACTGGATGACAATCCTGATTGTGGGAATGTCCCACAAAGATTTCAGTACGTTTCAATCAATTGCCCACTTAAAAAGCACTCTAGCTGCCTGCAGGAATTACACCAACTTGAGGGCACTGCTGTATATCCAGCCATAGAACCAGACATAGAACACAATCCTAACCATGTCTACTCAGATGTAAGCCCCATTGTGTCCAATGGTTCTTACTCCCAGGAAAGTGTCTTTAGGATTGCAGCCTTATTCTCATATAGTGTACTTAATATACTGTATGTGAATTCCATGTTATGCTGCTGTATTTTGCCATATAAACAAACAAACAAACAAACAAACCATAGGTATCATTTCTTGCAGTAACACTTTGGCAATCCCCAGCTCACTTGCCCTTCCACTATCCTTTTTTTACCTTTTATTCTGTTTCCTATCAGCCAAAAGGGATTGTAAAAGAGAAGAACTATTGCATAAAAGCAAAGTATAGGTAAGTGCTATGAAATCCTTGAAGATAACGTTGTTCACAAAATGCAACATGCCAAGAGACAGAACTGATAAAAAAATTCAGAAACTGACATCACTTGTACATTTTTTCCTCATCATCATTGTGAGGCATGATAATTGTGCCTTTGTGACTTAAGTTCTGATCAAGGTTTATGCATATTTGAAGAGAGGATTGGGGAAAAATATACCCAACCACTCTTCCATACACTTGTGACTCCATTCTGAGCTGATTCCTGCTATGTCTTGCTATTACCTGCTCCCATGAATGGTTATTGCAGAATTATTGTGATATTGGCAACCCTTCTATGGCTCACAAAGAGAGGGAGTGGTTCCTCACATAACAAGTGCCTTGCTTAACAAGCGTTTCACATAACAAGCAAAAAATTTCCAATAAATCTTTCATCACATAACAAGTTCCACTTCACTTAATAAACTTGGGGGCAGTTGCCTGGAGGTGTCAGAGGAAACTGCCCCTAACTGCCCCCAAGTGCCCTCACCAGCCACCTTGAACCTCCAGCAGCAGCCCAGATAAGACTCCCAGGAAAGTGTCTCTGATTGCAGCCTCCTAACTATGTCGACCCAGAAGTAAGCCCCATTGCGCTAAATTGATCCTACTCCCAGGAAAGTGTCCTTAGGATTGCAGCCCAAGTAGACTTCATAGGATCATGCACATTGAATGCATGTTTTGAATTCAATTCCAGTGTTTTGTCATCATTTTTTACATGCAGTTAATATTTTTATATGACTATTTTGGGGGTTGTGGAACCAATCATCTGCGTTTCCATTATTTCCTATGGAAAAATCTGTTTCACTTAAAGAGCATTTCACTTAAAGAGCATGCCTCTGGAACAAATTAAACTCTTTATGTGAGGCATCACTGTACTACATTGTTTTGTTTGGTGTCCCTATCATGCCCTTAGAACAGTGTTTCCCAAACTTTAAGACTGGTGGCTCACTTGACCTACGGGGCTGTTGACCACAACTCCCCATAAGGGCTACAATCGTATACATTGGATTGGGAAGCCATGGCTCATAGTTTGGGAACCTCCCAGCAAAATTTGAAAATCATTCAGTCGTTTTAATACTTTTTGTTCAAGGCTACCACAGACACCCAGCTTGCTTCAATGCAAAGAATTAAAAAAAGAAACTTGATGCTACCTCCTTAAGATGGAACGTTCCTAAGATGTGAAATATGACAGGCATGGCTTTTAATTCTCAGGGACCCTACTTTTTATTCTTTTCAAAAAAATAAAAAATAAAAAGAAGCTTACTTCTTTTGAGGTTGGATTATGCTCCTTGAAAGCATAATCTGTATCAAACAGTCATGTGGGGCACATCACCCTTAGAGAAGCAATCAGGTTAAAAAGAGAAGGCAAAGAGGAAGTGGTATACTGGATTGGGCATAGGTTTCATAGCATACCACACACCAGGTGGGAAAGCACTCAAATGCTGGATTTGAGAAGAGGAAAAAAAGCAGACTCATTCATCACCTCTTGTAATTTTACATGCTTCCTTGAGCTCAAGTACATGATGTTGACTACTACAAGGACTAGTACATGGGCTTCCTCAGCTTCCCTAAGGTCAAATCTGTCGTCAGTGCTCTTTCTCAGCCCAAATCTAATGAAAGATACATGAAGAAAACAGATCAAGAAAACTCATAATAGCTGTGGTGTGTGGATGCAACAGCAAGAGTCCAGGAGGTGTTCTAAAATGTGGGGAGGTCATGTGCGATCTTCCTGAACCTTAGAAGGATACTGAGGAGAGACATTTCCAATTGTCACTTTATGGAATTTGATATCCACAGGGTGGGTTGGGAGTCTCCAGAATTGGGTCCCTTGTGGATTGTGCAGACCTACTGTATTTTCACAACACGACAATATGTGTGAAAATCTTAGGAGCCATGGGCAAATAAAAGAGACTAGGATGTGTTGTGCACATCTCCAAAGTATAGTAGCAACATACGGTAATTGGTAAGGAAGATGGCACCATTTTATTTACAAATAAAAGAGAAAAAAGGCAAAGCCTTTAAATGTTCTAATTATACCAGGTTATAATGTTGGTCCATCTAAGTCAGATATCGTACACATCCACCTAACAAGTGGTTCACCTAAATTTCATGATCATCTTTCTCACCCTTACCTGAAAATGGCAGAGATTGAATCTGAGACCTTCTGAATGTGAAGTACCAGTATATATTCTGCCACTAAGCTACAGCTCCACCTTTGGCTTTATAGTCCTATTTAGAAATGCCCTGGTGCAAGGCTAAGAGGATTTGTCAGTACAGGTAGCTCGAAATCCACGGATTCACTTAGTCTATGGGGATTGGGTCCACAGGGATCTCACGATACATGCCTTGCAGCTTTCATTTTGGTCTCATTCATCTAATACACTTTTTTCCCCAAATCCAGAGTAACTATGGGAGCATGTAAGAGACATTACATGCACCTGTAGTTACTGTACCACCTAGTGAAAACCTATGGGAAATTCATATTGGTATCCAGAGTAAATTGTTCTTACACCGGAGCAAGGACTCCCTGTAGTTACTCTGGATTTTGCCCTTAATGTAATTTTATTCAAATTTGAAATGTAAATCATTTCCCCAGCCCCCACCACTTTCAGAGAGCTGATGTGGCCCTTCGGCAAAAATGTTTGGACACCCCTGCATTGGTCCCTTCAAACAGAAATTAAGAAGGGGGCACGGACACAATATTGTGGAAGGAATTAACACTGACAGATTCCCCTCCCATCTCTGGAGGAGGATAACTGTTCTCCTTAGCCCGCAGTCTTTTTTCTTCACTTTAGTAACTGGGGTTCAACCTACCAAAATTTGGCTGCCACATGGATTATGCTGAAAATTCACCTGCCAATTCTTCCAGCTGCAAATGTGTTGTGGCTGATTGCTCCAGCCATCTGCAGACAAGGAAACCTCAGCCAATGAAAGAAGAAATCCATAGTTCTCATAAGAAAGAAAGAAAGAACATACTAAATACCTAGGGTTGTTTGAAAAAGGGAGGTCCAACTGGACCTGGCATATTAAAGATAGGAAGGGACTGTTCTGATCTAGCAAAGGTTCCCAAACATAGACAGTGTTCTACCACAGAAAGGGAGTTTACATAGAATTATTGGGAAAGAAGGGATCAAAAGCCAATCACCAGTCAACCTTCACTATCTGTATTTCAGCATCAAAAAATGGCCTTCCAATGCTTCCTATTGTCCTAAAAATGAAAATGTTTCCTTCCCTTTTCTTGCTTTTATTCCACTAATTTCAAACCACAAAGGCAAGAGCAATGAGGATAAAATCATTTATCTTTCTTATTCAGACCATATAGCTCTGTACTGTCAGCTGGCCACTGGCCAGCTGAAGATCTCTAACACGTACAATGGGGACTTTCAGTGATGGGATTCAAAGAAATTAACAACCGGTTCTATGCCCATCTGGCAACCACTTTTAAATGGCTATTTTTAAACTTTATATGATCTGTCTCTCGTTAACAACCGGTTCTATAGAGTGGGTGCGAACCTGCTGGAGCCTGCCACGGGGGCCTTTCCTAGATCTACTCGGAGATGGTAGCAGCTGGGGGATATGACAGTATTGGCCAAAAATTTTTAAGTGTTGATATGTTACTACTACTACTACTACTACTACTACTACTACTACTACTACTACTACTACTACTACTAATAATAATAATAATAATAATAATACTTTAAAAAAAAGCAGGCCTCCATCAGTCTTGGAAGACTATGGTATCGTGCTCGGCGCTGCATATGCTGCATGCGAAGCCTGGGTGAGATTGTTATGGAGGATAGGCTTTTACCCAAGCAGCAAATCCCCCCTCTCCACGCCACTGAATTAGTCCAATGGAAAGGCAGAGCCGATACGATTGGATCCAGCTGGCGTCGCAGAGCTGGGAAAAGGACAGGAGCTCACCCTGTCTTGTGGGGCCGACCCGGGTCTCGAACCTGGCCTGCTTGTTAACAAGCACAGTGTCTTAGCCACTTGCGCCATCCACAGCCCACACTACTACTACTACTACTACTACTACTACTACTACTACTACTACTACTACTAATATGGAATAATACTATCAATGTTATGCATTATTTGGAGTGATTTCATGCAGAATGCAATGTAACAAACTGTGTTAAAATAAATATCTCTATTCTGTCAAAAGTTACTGTATAGCGAAAAAACAAAAATAAAAAAATAGTGAGGTGCATCACCACATCCACCATCTAGGATTTTGTTCTGTCCATCATGGAGGTGATGAACTGGTCTCCTGCAATTGTGACGCAAACTGTAGTGACACAACTTGAATCTGAAAAAGCCTAAGCAAGTGTTCCAAACTGTCAGTCATCATCTAAATACTGTGTACAAAGATGATGTGGCAGAACTTGCAGGAACATGATGTGTCACTGCCTACTGCATTTTTGTCCTATGAGAGAAGAAACTGCTTTCACTTTGCTGGCTTATAAAAGAGCAAGTGAGAGCCTCCAGATTGTTCCAAAAATATAAAGCAGGATCAACAGTGAAAGATGTTGAAGTGGCAGCATTTTCCTTGAGAAGCCGCCAACTCAGAAGTAGAATGTGGATTAGTGTCATCAGGAACTGCTGAAAGCTCTGGAGGCAAGCTTGTGATGGGGCACTGTCCTTTTTAGCACAGCCTCAGGAGAGGAAGAAGCTGCTGGAGAGGGAAGCAGATCTGTTTAAAGAATTCTCTTTAAAACTACAATGAAGTTTTATTTCTAAATCTCTGTCAGTTCAAGCAATAGGCGGATGATTCTATGTGCAAAATCTTCATTTTTGTGGATCGATTTATTATTTCTTATTATTAAGACTGGAACAGGTTCTTGAGGACTCAGTCAGCAATAAGATAAAAACTGATGAAGAAGTTGTCCAAATTCAAGAGGCAGCAGATTTTTAATTTCTCTATATAAAATCGAAGACTGACTGACGGACTGATTGAATGACTGACATCAAAGCCCAGCCAAAACTGCCAGATCTAGAAGTGTGAAATTTGGGGAGGGTATTCCTTCCATGATGTGGGCACCCCTTAAAAAACAATCTTTAGAAATTTAACCCCTGTGTTTTTGAAATTTTTAATCCCTGTGTCAATGTGTTTTTGTCGCCTGGTGGCGTGTAGTTCCTAGTAGTGGCCTGCTCCCCAATGCCCAGTAGAGATGCCCAGTGCCTAGTGGTGCACAGTGCCTGGTTGTGCACAGTGGTGCTTCATACCTAGTCCGCATGCCTGGTAGTGGTGTCTGAAGCCCCGGAGCCAATAGGGGTGCCTGGTAGTGGTGCTCAGTGGTTGGTAGGGTTGCCTGGTGCCCAAACACCCCATACTTGTGCCGGAACCTGGAACCTCAATTTCATGATGGAGGGGAAAAAATAAGCAGTCCTGGAAAAGGGCTTTGGAAAAGAATTGCCATGGCAAAGAAGCTGGAGATTACGCATTCTCCTTCTTGCTTGGTCTCCAAGGAAAGCTAAACTGAAAAGGGTGTGTGTGTGAAAGGGAAAAACAGGCTAAACCTGGTACCAAAACTTCCAAGTTACATATTGACCAGGTGACATGGACCTGAGGAGATTGGTTTGAGGAGTAGTCAGACAATTGTCAGCAAGGCAGGCCCAGGGCTTCTCAGAATCTGCTCCCTCTGATGTCTACCCTGCAACAGAGGAACAGCACAGAAGAGAAAGCGTGTAGGAGAAGCAAGGAGAGGAGTTAGAGTAATGGTTCTTGATCAGCCTGAGATCCCCTCCTGAGAATGAAAACATATCCGGGAGACCACCCAGAATTGATATCATGACTGAAAGTGAGTGACATCATTGTGGTATAAGACCTCCTCTATGTCTACTCAGAAGTCAGTCATTTTCCTGGGTGTTTAACCCAGGAAAGTGGTCTGAGTATCCCATTCCAAGATGGTGGCACCCGGTGCCAGCTTCCTAGATGGCAACATTCAGCTTTTTGCAACCCCCCCCCCCCCCGCCTCGAAAGGAAGTCACAACTCCCTCCACAAAGGAGTCCAAACCCCCACTTTGAGAACCACTGAGATAGAGAATCCTGGTAGTCATGTTTGCTTTTCCCTCTTCCTTTTCCAAATCTGGGGTGTGAGAGAAGGTGTGGAGGGACGTAGTTGGGCAGACACAGCTGCCCTCTGTTCACCTGATGTTGGAGGCCTCTGTTGGCATCACAGAGAAGCCAGCCCTGGCAGCCAATCCAAGTTGGGTTAATATATTCGTATAATGCAATTAAAAATTATAGAACCATTATAGAACCATTTATTATTCTTTATGAATTCACTTTGATGAATTGGGAGCTCCATTTGTTAGCAGTTCAATTCACTTTCTCTGAGGCTTTTGGGATGAGGTAGTATTCTCAGTGCATACTTGCTCTGAACTGATGGACCACATGACAAACCATTTTATATAGTTCTACATATGTAAATGCAATTTTTTTTCTCTGTTTCGATCCTTTAAAAATACTTTCAGATAAGTAACTCAGAATGTGAACCACTGTTTTTTCCATATCTGTTGTGTTCCTAATATCCCAAGCAAAGTATTTTCTTACTGCTGGCTACTTGTACTTTAAAACAAGATAGGTCTATGTTCAACCTTTCTTGTTAGCATGTGGTGCTTACTTGCCCTGTTTGAGATCATCCATAGATTTTTTATTCTAAAGATGAAAGGAATTTAAAATAATCTATTTGTCTTTATGTGTTCCATATTTTTCTTTCAGGGGAAAATGTGGAAAAATCCAGTATAATTGTTATATACTCTTAAAAATGAACTAAGCTTTCAACAGTCAGCTAACCTATTTTGTTCCAACATTCAGCAAACTCCAAGAAAATCTCTTTTTACACAATCTTTTGGATATGTCATTTGCCATTTATATTTGATGGCCTTAAGGGGGGAAAAAGTTATAAAAAGGTATTAATGCAAGGAGATAATAAAGCTGCATTCTATAAATCTATAGCAGCTTAGAGTAATCATTAAAGCATGCAAAACTCTTTCATCTATTCAAAAATATGCAGTGCACAGAAAGCCCGCTAAGGTGCATGACAAGTCAGAGTTAAATATATATTAATAAATGAATTAGCTTCATAAATAATAGCCATAATGACATTTTAGGAGACAATAAGTCTGAGGATTGTCAGAAAATGGTTGATGTATGAGCTTCACGTCTCAGTGATTCTTCAAAATGAATAGGCTTTGCGGAGATAGTTCAGACCCGAGACCAGCCTATTTCCTTGAATAATTTACTTGTTGTCAATTTGTACAGCCACATTACACATGCAAATTGTGTTGCCTATGCAAACACCACTTTGAGATGATAAAAACAAATTTACGAAGGCTATAGAGGAAGGATTTATTTCACTTTCTCGCCCAGGTCAAGCAATACATGTATCTGACGATTGTGTGTACCCAATTTTGTTGTAATTATATCAGCAAATTATTCTTTATAATCTTATTATTTTTAGCAGTCTCCTTGTGCTTGGGATAATTAGCTTTCTTCACTCAGTGTAAAAACAATTCAACTTGCCAGCGAGGCAGGGCACAGCTCCATTATCTGTTTTGGGTTTAAATTTATTCCCTATATTCTTGGACACTTTGTGTAAATTAAAAATTTCATAGTCCCTAATACTGTACACGCTGTTCATTCAGTGATGAATTAAGGTCCCTAAACCTCTACGTTTGCTATTAGATATCTCACCCACTTTATATGTTAATCTGTGCTAATGAATTCCACAACCCCTAGCCACAGCAAGATGAGTAAAATTATTACCACTTACAGAGATATGCCTTTTTCATTTAAAGTTCAATTCAAATTGCTCCCATAAACAGTCTGCCACACAAAGATACCTCCTTTAAAGGAGAGTTACTTACCTGTAAGTAGAGTCTTCTGAAGGTAGCATTATCTTTGGATACACATTCCAAAATCATGTGACCTCTGGCTTCTTGGCATGGGAAAGTGTGTTCTCCACTTGGTAGGCATACTTGCCAAACCACGAAAATCCCAAAGGGAAAATTTTTCATTCTTACCCCTGATTTTTGACTCATCACCTCCTGTCAATATTACTTGACCCATGATGAAAAGACAGACATTGGGCATTTAGAATCATTTATAACTTAAATGTATATTGGAACCAAAGATACAAAGATCTTTCATTCTATATACTATTAAACAGAATAATTGATTTAAGAAGATATTTAACAACTTTTAAAATTTTTCTTTTTGGTTACATATTCAGAGTTAGGTATCTCCTGTGAGATCCACTTGCAGGACACTGCATCTAACCTATCTATCAGCTCAGATTTAGACAGGTTTATCTTATGGTGCAATCCTAACCTGGCTCTGTGATGATGTAGCTTCCTTGTATTGGCTCAGAGAGTTGCAAACCTGTTCTAAGGCATTTTTGCCATTATTCAGGAATCAACTGGGTCAGTATAAAGGTCCAAACCAGCCCAGCAGCACCAGATCCCAACTCTACGCTGGCCGGTACAAGTTCACATTGGACAGGCAGGTAGCATGGTGAAAGTGATAGGAGGCTGGTTTGCAGACAGAGTGTTGCTTACAATGGAGGATTTTTTTTTTGGGGGGGGGGGGGGAGGTAGAACAGGGGAAGGACGGAGCCCAGATTGGGTTGGAGACCTTCTCTGCTGTATGCTAACCCCCCTTCCCAGCCAGGCAACATGCCATCCCTGGATTTGCTCCAGCTATGTAGATGGACTGAATTCAAGAAACCCCATGTGGTGGCTGGGGCTTTACTCACGATAAGGGAAATGTACCCCATCGTGGTGACCTCTAGCCACCTCCTATCTACAGTATTTACATACCGCTTTTCAACTGAAAAGTTCACAAAGCGGTTTACAAAGAAAATGGAAAAATAATAATAGCTAATTAAAAGCTAATGGGTCCCTGTCCCAAAAGGGCTCACAATCTAAAATGCAAAAAAGAACACCAGCAGAAGCCACTAGAACAGATATTGCTGGGGTGTGTAGGGCCAGTTACTTTCCCGCTGCTAAAGAAAAGAGGAGCATCCACTTGAAAGAGTGCCTCTTGCTCAGTTAGCGGGGGTCGTCCCTGCATTTGATGCAGCACAGTTTTTCTGGATTGGACTGTTCATTAATTTGCAGTGTGTGCTTTATCTCACAGCAGAGGAATTGCAAAATTTGATAAGGTCCAAGGGTTGAGATTATGGGATCAAAACAACAGCACTATGTAACATAGCTTAGGGTCCAATCCAACATTCCAGTGCCAATGCAGTCCAAAGGTTAGCATTACCAAAGGAAAGCAACTTACCTTGAGGATAAGATCCTCCATAATCCTCCTTTACTGCAGAACACATCATGCACCCTACTGGCATGGCTACCTCCATGCTGGAAATTGGGTAGGAATGACCCTCAGTTCCTTAATTAATTTTTTTGCTGTTCATTTCTGGTTGGTCAGACCATATTGTAAAGTGTTTTACTTTGAGCTAAGTTCAGTTTGGAGGCACCTTTAATTTCTGATTAAATACAATTGTTTAGGAAGGTCAATGAATATGAAAATGTTTCAAAAAAAATTAAGAACAGAATAATTTTCTGTACCTCAAAATGAATTTTTTACACGAATGGACAGTATACTCTGGGAATGAATAGGAATACACATATACCAGGGTGACCATATGACTGTAAATTTCTGAATTTGTCCTTTTTTAGCCTCCTGTCTGGGTTCATTTTGGAACTTTGTAATGGTGTGCAGTACCCCATCATGTCATATGTCGTGGGATTTGTACTGAAGAGCAGAATCCAATGCAAAAATCAGTTTTGAAATATCTCCTTATCAAAGGTTATGTCCAAAACACTAAAAATAAAAAATGTGCATTGAGCCCCAGTGAAAATGCCCAATATTGTGGCTTTGCTCAAGAGTAGGCAGACAACATGCCATTGTCTGCTGGGGAGGCCAGGCTGAGAGGAATCCAAGACCTTGTCCTCCTTTTGAAGTTTGGGCATCTGGTCACACTGATCTATACCTAATGCTTGTTTCTTGAGTCATGCTGTAAACCTAGAAATAATTTCTGACTTTTTGGCTTGAAAGTATATTTTTGCATCGAATCACAATGAAGGATGGCTACTTGTATGAAATTTGTATACTTTTATCTTATTGTCAAAAGGGCTGTAGTGGCGCAAGTGGTTACGACACTTTTAGTGCAATCCTAAGCATGTCTACTTAGAAGTAAGTCCCACTATAGTCAATGAGGCTTACTCCCAGGAAAGTGTGGATAGGATTGCAGTCGTTGCCTATTAACCACCAGGCCAGGGTTTGAGACCTGGGTCTTACAAAACAGGGTGAGCTCCTGTCCTTAGCCCAGCTTCTGCCAACCTAGCAGTTCAAAAGCATGGAAATGCAAGTAGATAAATAGGTACTACTTCAGTGGGAAAGTAACAGCGTTCCAGGAGTATGCGAGCCACATGCCAGACAATGCTGGCTCTATGGCTGTAGAAACAGGGATGAGCACCGCACCCTACAGTCAGTCATGACTAGCAGTATAACCTGTGGTTATACCTTTATGTCAGTGGTGGGCTCCAGCAGGTTTGCACCTACTGTATAGAACTAGTTGTTAACGATAGGCCATATAAAGTTTAAAAATAGCCATTTAAAAGTGGCTGCCGGATGGGAATAGAACCAGTTGTTAATTTCTTTGAATCCCGTCACTGCTTTATATTATTGTCTATACTGATATCTTGAAAACTGTCTTGCTGTCTTGTAAACAGGAATTGAGAAGCAGCAAAGGTAAAATCTCATAACATGAAAGGTTGTTTCATGTTCTGCTGAATACATGGAGTAAAGTTAGTGTGAAGCAGGCTGTATGTGGGAAGCCAGCAACAAATTGTGTGATTGTAGCTACATTGTGATTATGAAAAATCCAGTGTTGTGGGTGAGTCAAATACTGTAGCATAGTTAAGTGTTGGAGGAATCAATATTCAGCACAACTTTATTAATTCTAATGACTCAGAGAGGGGAGCCAAAATATGTGGATTATCTGAATTTCATATTAATGGAAGCAATATTTATGTAAAACAGCAATTACTCAGGGAAGAAATGTTTAGGTGGCCGTCCAGTGGAAACTTTCTTGTTCTATGTGATGTTCCATCTGTTTGACGTTTGGTCTTTACGTACGGTAACTAGTGCATGTACCTTTATTTCAGACTATTTCAGCTTCAAAGTGCAGAACCTACGGCTTCATTTTCTCTTTCATCATGAAGTACACAGTGCATGGAAGACAGAAAGACGCCACTCACACTTTTCTAGGAGCTATCCCCGTTGAATGCAATGGAAATTTTATTCTAAGTGGACATGCATAGGCTTGTACTGAGCTGAAAGTGAATTGGTATAAAATGAGGTTGGGGATCTATGAAATTCAGAAAAGGGCTGAGATCCAATGAGCCATACAAGTAATCATGTATCATTGCATGTATCAATGACAATTTTGCAATGGAGTTTGTCATGTGATTGTCAGGTGCTGCATGACAATCTGCTTTTGAAACTGAAATGACAGAAATAATTCAGCAATGGGGCTTGATCAAGCCCAATCCTAGCTGCGAGGACCACCGGCAAAGGCACCTGGATCTGGCATACACAATGCAACAGTATCACATGCTTCAGTGAGGTGCTCTAAAGGTACCAGCAAGTGCAACAAGGCTACCTATGAGCAGTGGTGTAGCTAGAGGGTGCAGGGGGTGCAGTTTCACCAGGGGCTTTAGGGGGCTACAAGCTGAGTTTGACATTAGTGGTTAAAATTGTGCAAAACGCGGTATGTATTAATGATAGTACCATCATGTTATATATTGTTGTTAAGGTAATTTAATGCAGAAGGCAATGAAACAAACTGCATTGGAATAGCTATATTCTATCAAAAGTTATGGCCAATTAACCAGAAAATGAAAACACAAAAGCCAATGGAACAAAAAGAGGATTTTCTTAACTCAAACTTTCCTATGATACTGATGGCTCTGAGAGCCAATGAGATGTGATTCTCATACTGTATGGAACTAAAAAGCAGTTAATATGAATCAACTCTCATTTTCATACATATATAATACAGTTATTCATGCTAAGTGGGTTTACAGGCATTTCTAAGTGTTTCATTTATATATTTATTAGCTTGCATAACAAATAACCATTCCTCTTTGTCCCGGCACAGTTTCCCTAACCAATAAAGGACACAGTTTACTTAATCTAATTTTAATGTTGTGGGGGGGAGGGCAACAAAATCTTCTTTGACTACACATACCAAATAGATGCTTTATCTTTACCACTAGCAGAGCAGATGGGAGGTGAACTGCGAAGGAGGAGGCAGGTTGTTCCCCAATTTTCTTTTAAAAATACCCAGGGATGACATCACTTGCGGGGCAACATTTTGAGTTTCGTACTGGGCTACATGATCATTAGCTATGCCACTGCCTATGAAGTTGCCATCTGCTGGCCAGGGAGAAATCAAGAACAGGTCTGATGGGGAGAAGGAGGTTTGGGGTATTTCTGGGTAGGAGGTGGAGGAACTGGGGTGAGGGAAGAGAATGAAGGAGTGGATATGGTACAGGTTGACCATACAGAATGGAGGACAGAGTGCCTGTACCCTTAGGTGTTGCACAGAATAGGAAATTTGGGCAGATGCTGCTTCTTAAACCATTTTGTGTTGAGTTACACCTGCTTAAATTCCCTTCTATGCAATGCTTAAAGATTCCCTGTTGTCCATTTTATGTGGTCACCCTGATATGGCAGCAGTGGCCCACAGCAAATCCTATCTCTCCCTTTTTTCTCATCAGTCTTACAACCACCTATCCCTGCTTGCATAGCCTTCCACAAAGTTAGTAGAAATATTTCTACACAACCCCTGCAAGTTGCCCAAGTGCTCTCTATAGCAGGGGTCTCCAAACTTTAAACCTCAGGGCTCCTGGACCTTTAACAATTGTGCAGAGGAGAGAATTTCAGCAGGTGCAGCTTCTGATCTGTGAGATGAAAAGCTTCACCTGCTGAAATTTACTTCTCTCCACAATCGTTAAAGGTCCTAGAGCCCTGAAGTTAAAAGTTTGGAGACCCCTGCTCTATAGGATATGGCTCATACCAGCTTGGCATGTGTATATCATTGCTGGTGGTGGGGGATAGGATTGGAGTCAAAGTAAATAGTGAAGCTCTTTAAAATACTCTTTGTTCTTTGAATCCTGATCATTGATTGTTGAATTGTATGGAAGGATAAATTATCCATTTTGGCACCCAGGACAGATGTTATTGGCTCTGATTATCAGTACAGTGGTACCTCTCATAACAAGCATCTCACATACCATTTCACATAACAAGTATAAATTTCCAAGAAATCTTGCTTCACATAACAAGTTCCACTTCACTTAACAAGCAAGCACGCTATGGGCACGCGTGCTATGCAGCTCTCTTACACTCCATGCAGAGGCTCTTTAAAAGGGCTGCCGGCCAGTGCCGCTACCTCTAACTGCCCCCATCTTGGGGGCAGTTGCCTGGGGGTGCCAGATGCAGCTGCCCCCAACTGCCCCCACTGGCCACCTTAAACCTTCAGTAGCAGCCCACGTAAGCCTCCCAGGAAAGTGTTTTTGATAGCAGCCTCCTAACCATGTCTACTCAGAAGTAAGCCCCATTGTGTTAAATGGGGCTTACTCCCAGGAAAGTGTCTTTAGGATTGCAGCCTAAATATACTTCATAGGCTCATGCACAGTGAATGCATGTTTTGAATTCAATTACAGTGTTTTGTCATCATTTTAACATACAGTTCATATTTTTATATGAATATTTTGGGGGTTGTGGAACTAATCGTCTGAGTTTCCATTATTTCCTGTAGGAAAATCCACTTCACATAAAGAGCATTTCACATAACAAGCATGCTTCTAGAACGAATTAAACTTCTAATATGAGGCACCACTGTATCACAGAGCAGCCCACCAGATGCTTCAGGGAGCACACAAGACACATGCATCCAGGTGCCCTCCTCTGAATGGCATTTTGATGTGTTGACATCTATCTATGCACACACACACATAAACAGTTGTTAATTAGGGGCTGATGTTAGCGAACCGGTTGTTAATTGGGGGCCATCATCTTTGAATTGCATGCAAGTGTGTTTGAATTTCTCTTAAAGGGCCTCTGGGTCTGTCTTCCCAGAGGTTCAGCTCCACTCCCTCCTCCTCCCTCCCCTTCTGAGCAGGGCTCTCTCCCCCCTCCCCTTTTAAGCCTCCCCCCCTCTCTCTTCCCCCTCCCTAGGTTATCTTTTAATTTTAAAATACAGTCTGTTCCCATTAACCTCATTCAGACAAAGCATTGCAGTCATTCCAGAGCATATCAAACACTCACAGCTAAGAAGGGAGGGGTCTGGAGCACTATATATGTCTCTTTATCTGTAATATTTTCAAGTCAGAGTGAAGAAATTCTTCATGCCCCAAACCTTTATCTGAAGCTATTCAGGAATCCTGTCTTTGCTAAACATCTTATTTTGATTATAAACCTTATTTCCAGCAAGTTTTCAGTTGTTCTCTAGCAATATTTTCAGAAGTTATTTCCTTGTGCAGTTTGCAAAGCATGATGGGTTTCCCATATGCAAATGAGGCAGCCACGCTGTAGATGGAGAGCTTTACAAAGGGCTCCTTAGATGGGGAAAGAGATGCTCCTTCAGCAGCTGGAGGCAGTTAAAGAGTTAAAGAGGCTGGTCGGGCACTTTTAAGTTTGCTCTAGCCCCAGCAGCCAGGGAAAGGAAACGTGGCTGCTGCAAACCTATTCACACTTTCCTTGGAGTAAGCATATTGGCTATAATAGGGCTTATTTCTGAGTAGATCTGCACAGTTCTGGGCTCAGGATGCTGCAAACCCTGTCCACACCTTCCTTGGAGTAAGCCCCATTGGCTATAATAGGGCTTATTTCTGAGTAGACCTGCATAGATCTGGGCTCAGGATGCTGCAAACCCTGTCCACACTTTCCTTGGAGTAAGCCCCATTGGCTATAATAGGGCTTCTTCTGGGTAGACCTACACAGGTCTGGGCTCTGGGCTGATGAAATCCTATCCACACTTTCCTTGGAGTAAGCCCCATTGGCTATAATAGGGCTTCTTCTGAGTAGACCTGCATGGGTCTGGGCTCTGAAGATACTGAAACCCATGATAGTCAATGGGACTTACTCCCAGGAAAGAGGCTGGAACTGCAGCCTGAGAGCCCAACCTGACTACTCAGAAGTAAGTCCCATGATAGTCAGTGGGGCTTACTTCCAGGGTGGAGTGGAAAGGACAGCAGCCTCAGAGCACATCCTATGCAGGTCTACTCAGAAGTAAGCCTTATGCCAGTCAATGGGGCTTACTCCCAGGGCAGAGTGGAAAGGACAGCAGCCTCAGAGCACATCCTATGCAGGTCTACTCAGAGGTAAGTCACATGCTTAAATTTTTTTGAATTTTTAATTTTAAAAAATTCTTCCTGGCCCCGCCCCCTGACCTCGGCCCCAGCCCCTGACCTGGCCTGGCCCCGCCCACTTCCAGAGAACCAGTTGTTACAGTAGGCTGGGCCCATCACTGAAACACACCCATCATGGCCTGTTACCTCTGGTGGTCCTTTCCTCTAGGAATTTGTCCTTTCCATTCATTGCTGTGTCTCCCTGATACTGTACTTTTCATTGTCCTAGTTGGTGGTAATTGGGTAGAGTAGCCATGAACCCAGTACCATCTTTCCAACAAATTTATTCAAATTTCAAAAAAATTGAAGTCATCACTGTCACAACCAAGGTTCATTGGTCACCACCAAAGTTCACCAAGGTTAAAACTAGACAAAGAGAAGGTCAACTCAGAGTTCCTCTTTCTCTGCTTCTTGATGGGAGTCCCAGATTTTCCACCCCCTTAAAAAAAAGATGCCACAGTGTAGGACTTCTTGTCAAGGAGAACAGGCAACACACTGCAGAGTCAACCCAGCCATAATGGTTCAAGAGAGAAGTAACATCCACTAAACTTTTACGGAAGTTTTGCAAAAGTTTAGTGCGCAGAACAGCACAATAATATTTTGTTTTTTTTTATAGCTTTTTTGACCTGAGCCATTAGCAGATAACCAATCTTAGTATATGGATGTTATTTTATTGTGCTGTTGTGCTGTGTATTTGTACAAATAACAAATACAGTAACCTTGTATTTCTTCTGTATATCTATAAAACCCTCTATCCCTACAATCCAGAGTAATTACAGGAGCACATAAGAGACATACATTGACATAGTTACGGCACTACCTAGTGAAAATCTATGGGAAATTCATATTGCAATCCAGAGTAAATTGTTCTTATGTTGGAGCAAAGACTCCCCGTAGTTACTCTGGATTGCGCCTAATGTCTCATATGAAGTAAGAATGCTATTGCTTTTAATCACTAACGTTAAGAAAATCCAGTGCCCCAAAGAGCAAAATTCTTTTAAAGCTATCTTTAAATGTTCAGTTCAAAGTAAGTGTTTCAAAGGATTGATTTTAAACAAAAATCTGAAAATTAGGGATGTTAGCAAAAAGGCAGTAAAATTTTAAGGATCATTTTATTGCCTTTGCATCTTTTTCTGAAATCATGAATATTCCTTTTCAATCTTCTATTTTTTTATTAAAACACAATCATGCTGGAAAATTTCCCATTATGTTCACAAAGATGAATACAGGGTAGATACTAAACTAACACAATGACTGTAATCTGCTAATACAATAAATTCTTCACAGTATGTTTAAACAAGAATTCTTTTCTTGATTATTTCAACTTATTTCCAAAACTATCTAAAATGAAGAAAATTAATATTTTTCCCATATTTGTGAAAGTAACTCTAGATTCACTCCTGCCCGCTTCCTGTCAACAGCATTTACTGATGAGTGATTATTTTGTTCATTTTTCTTAAATAAAAAAAAATATGTGGGCTGTGGGTGGCGCAAGCGGTAAAGACACTGTGCCTGTTAACCAGAAGGCCAAGGTTCGATTCCTGGGTTGGCCCCACAAGACAGGGTGAGCTCCTGTCCTTAGCCCAGCTCTGCGACGCCAGCTGGATCCAATTGTATTGGCTCTGCCTTTCCATTGGACTAATTCAGTGGCTGTATCACAATCTCTGAACATGAACTGGAGGTTGTCCATGACTTTGTGTACTCAACTATCTCTGACACTCTCTCCTTAGACTCTGAGCTGAATAAACGCATTGGTAAAGCGGCTACTACATTCTCCAGGCTTACAAAGAGAGTATGGCTTAATAAGAAGTTGACGGAACATACAAAGATCCAGGTCTATAGAGCTTGCGTCCTGAGCACACTCTTGTACTGCAGTGAGTCTTGGACCCTTTATGCATGGCAGGAGAGGAAGCTGAACACCTTCCATATGCGCTGTCTCCGACGTATTCTTGGAATCACCTGGCATGACAAAGTCTCAAATGACACAGTATTGGAACGTGCTGGAATCTCTAGCATGTTCACACTTCTGAAACAGCAGCGTCTACGCTGGCTTGGGCATGTCGTGAGAATGGCTGATGGTCGGATTCCAAAAGATCTCCTATATGGAGAATTAGTGCAGGGAAAGCGCCCAAGAAGGAGACCACAGCTGCGATACAAGGACATCTGCAAGAGGGACCTAAAGGCCTTGGGAATGGACATCAGCAGCTGGGAAACCTTGACCTCTGACCGTTCAGCGTAGAGGCAAAAGACCCAGCATGGCCTTCTCCAACTGGAAGAGACACTTGTTCGGCAGGCTGAAGCAAAGAGACAGACCCGAAACCTGGGACCTGGGCAGGGGACGGAATTTATTTGTCCTCAGTGTGGAAGGGATGGCCACTCTCAGATTGGCCTCTTTAGTCACACTAGATGTTGTTTCAGGACCTCCAGTCAGAGCACGATACCATAGTCTTTCGAGACTGAAGGATGCCAATAATAATAATTCAGTGGCTGGAGAGGGGGGATTTGCTGCTTGGGTAACAGCCTATCCTCCATAAAAAATCCAACCCAGGCTTTCATGCTTTGCATGCAGCATATGCAGCGCCAAGCACGATACCATAGTCTTTCAAGACTGATGGAGGCCTGCTTTAATCTTAAATATACCTTTTAATGAGGCTGATATAACTTGTCTTCTTTTGTGCAAATAAGTGCATTGTTACATTCCAAAGGACATTTCTTCCTTTGTAACTATAAAATGCCCCAGCAGTTTGAGTCAAGGATTTATGAAGTTCAGAACTATTCCAGATCTTCTGACTTCTGACAGATTTTGCCCTAAATCTCTCAGGCTCCTTTCCATTGTCCCTCTAATTTAGGAGCCCCACTGGCTGTAATAGGCTTGCTTGAGAATAGATATGGATAGGCTGGTCTCTAGGAGAGGCTGAGCAGTTGCTGGAGGTGTGCTGAAACTAGCCATATCCCAGCTGGGACTCTTGTTTTACAAGACATTGCTTGTATTGCAAGTCAAAATTTATTAGAACTGTTTTCTTTTCTTGCAAAACACTCTCAATCAAAGTTACTCTCAATCCAATGTTTTACTGTAATTTTGGTGATACATATTGTGGTAAAGTGGAGGTGGAACAGTGATTTTTTCCTAATACCATGCTTACTACATCAACAGATGGTGGTTGATCTAGTAAGTGGATTCTGAAGTGTGTAGAAGCTATAAAGGATCAAAGGTTGAGCATGAGAAATTCACCATTGTTTTAGTCATACTCATATAATAAAATGTATACTTTGCAGGTGATGCAAATCAGTAAGTAGATCATCTATATATAAATATAAGAGAAAAGTCACTCACTGACTCACTGACTGACTCACTGACTGACTGACATCACCACCCTGCCAAAACTGCTGGGCCTAGAAATTTGGGGAGGGTGTCCCTTCCGTGACTGAGGGGTGCACTAAGAACCAGTTTTGGGAAATTCCAACCGGAAGGGGGTGAAAAGGGGCGCAACATGTTTTCCTCCCTATACTTTGCATTGGAGAATTGATGACTCATCAACATTCCGCCCCAACTGCTGGGCCTGGAAGCATGGAATTCTGGGAGGGATCCTTCTGTCACCTGAACACCCACCAAGAACCCATGTGGAGAAATTTAACCCTTGAGGGGCAGAAAAGGGGTCAACGTGTTTCTGTCCTATACTTAACATGGTGGACTGACCAGCATCCAGCCAATTTAGTGCTCTCTGCCTGGTGCACTGGGGGGGGATGTTGTTCTGAGGAATAAGTTGCACTATGGAGGATGCTGCGCAGGGGGGGTTGGTGCTCATGGGAGGTTGGTGTGCATGGGGGTAAGTTGCGCATGGGGGTAAGTTGCGCATGGGGGGAAGTTGCACATGGGGGTTGATGCACAGTGGGAAGTTGCGCATGGAGGTTGAAGCGCATGGGGGGAAGTTGAGCACGGGGGAAGTTGCACATGGGGGAAGTTAGGCCCGGGCGTTGATGCGCATGGGGGAAGATGCACATGGGGGTTTATGTGCATGGGGAAGTTGCGCATGGGGAGTTGGTGTGCATGGGGGAAGTTGCGCATGGGGGGTTGATGCACAGGGGGAAGTTGCTCATGGGGGGTTGATGCGCATGGGGAGTTGGTGTGCATGGGGGAAGTTGCGCATGGGGAAAGTTGCGCATGGGGAAAGTTGCGTATGTGGGGAAGTTGCGTATGTGGGGAAGTTGCGCATGGGGTGTTGATGCACATGGGGGGTTGATGCATATAGGGGGATGGCATATGGGAGAATTTTACTCCCGCAACGCGGGTACGCTTTTCTCTAGTTGCTAAATAATTAGCAAATGGAATTGACAGATCCAGAATGAAATCTCAGGCAGTCAGATTGCTCAGAAGGTATCTATGATTATCCATAGGAATGCAACCAGAAAGAAATTTGAATTTCTTCATTTTAAATGTGATTGTTGGAGTTGATGCAGTAAAAGACCGAGCTGATTTTGAGCCGTCATTCACTTGCTTCTGCCACCTTTTTACTGATTTTAAAAAATGTTTTCATATGTTGGATTTTTCTGCTTTGCCTGTCCTTTGTTTAGGCATAGTATATAATCCTTTATTTCTCTTTTCTGTTTCTGTAAACAAAATGACCTGTTTTCTTAATGGCATTTCCTATAACATATTTTGCCCTGGAGCAGGCAGTTGAGCAGAGATGAAGACTGACACCGAAGTATGATTTGTAGAACAGCTCGCTCTCGTTCACAAGATCAACTTTTCTACCTACAACCTGAACAATTTGACAGCCTGCAGTTCTAATTACCAATCTTTGTAGTTGTTTTATGTTCTGGAGAATCTCTGAGACGTGACTCTCTCATTCTGATAAATCATGGTTTGGCAGGATTCCAGGGCAGGAATTTAAGTGAGAAAGGAAGTTAGCACCATTGACTTCAAGAGATAAATCAGAGACTGAGCATTTGAGAGACGGGCTAGACTGTTGGTATGAGAAACAAATACGGCTGAGAAACCAAAAAAGAATGCATGCCTTGGTTTTAGCAAACATTTCTTCCGCTTCCTACAAGAACAGGTGTGCGATCTAAATTTGATGTTTGGGGTTATTATACATTTGTTAAACACATGCCTGCACTCTTTGGGAGTGGTCTATTTTTTTCCTCCTAAAAATGTTCAAAGGAAAGTAGTATAAAGACAGAGGCACTTTCAGTCCTCACACCCACACATGGCTTTCTTAAAGCAGGCCTCTGTCAGTCTTGGCCTCCGTCAGTGCTTGGCGCTGCTTATGCTGCTTACGCTGCATGCGAAGCACGAAAGCCTAGGTTAGATTGTTATGGAGGATAGACTGTTACCCAAGCAGCAAATCCCCCCTCTCCACGCCACTGAATTAGTCCAATGGAAAGGCAGAGCCAATACGATTGGATCCAGCTGGCGACGCAGAGCTGGGCTAAGGACAGGAACTCACCCTGTCTTGTGGGGCCGACCCGGGTCTCGAATCCTGGCCTGCTGGTTAACAGGCACAGTGTCTTAGCCACTTGCACCAACCACAGTCCTCAATGCTTCTTATGGCTTTCTTATCCCTCCACAAATAGATGAGCAGCATTCATTGGTAAGCATCATCCATGCTTACCTCTCCTGTGCCTTGAAGACTGTGCCAAGGTATTCCACTTCTGTCTACCATGGCTTCTGTGCCTTTACAGCAGCAATTTTCAACTACTGTACTGTGCTGTGGCACACTGATGTGCCAGGAATGCAGTGGCATTACCAATGATCATTTAGCCTGGAGCAAAGCTCAAATTGTTGCCCCAGAAGTGACACCATGCCTGAGCTTTAAAAAAAAATAAAACTGGGGAAAACCTGCCTTCTCTTCCCCAGCAACACACCACCCAATTGCTCTGCTGCATCCCCCCAGCAGGTAGCATAGCTAAGGAAACTATCTGCTCTTTGGGGTAAAAGATTTTGTATCCTCCAACAACAAAATCAAATTTTGGTAAATAAAAATGTGCTCCTTATTCCTTAGGGAAAAAGTGCTGGGGCAAAGAGGGATGGTTATTTTCTCCCTACTAAATATAAGAGGAGCACCTCTTTGAATAAGTGCCTCTTTGCCAGCATTGGTAACTATATTATAATATAGGGAAATAGGAGCTGACTCATATTAACACCTTATGATTTCCATACTGTATCAAAATATCATTGGTTTTCAGAGCAATCAGTCTCATGGGTCAGTTTTTAGTTAAGAAAATCCACTTTTCCTTCCATAAGCAATTGGTTTTTTTTATTTTCTGGTTAAACAGCCATACCTTTTGATATAATACAGGTATTCCACTGCAATTTGTTTCATTGTACTCTTTATTACATTACCTTTCCAGTAATATATAACGTGAAGGTATTATTATTGATCCATACCCCATTTTTCAGTTTTTCAACTAGTATCAAGCTCAGCTTGTTGTCCCCTGAATGCTTGCTACCCAGTGCAACTGCTACCCCCTGCATCCCTCAGCTATGCTGCAGCATGAATGGTCCCCAGGTGTGCTGCAGTAGTTTTGGGGAGAATCATTTATTTACCTGGAGAAAGCAGGATGGGGTGCAGGCCCCATCTTGGCAGTGTGGCTGCTACTACCCCCAATAGCCCTCTTGGCAGTGTGGCTGCTACTACCCTCAATTTCTTCTATTGTGGGGTATCCAGAAGATAACCTATGGATAATTCATGGAGATGGCAGCAGTGGCAGAGGAAAATAATTGCACCACCTTTGGCATAGACCACATAGACCCAGGTGCCCCTCAAATTTTTCCCTAGTCATGCCTCTGTATACTGTACATTCCTGGGCATGACTTATGAAAATCCTCTATGCTTTTAAAAGACTCAGAGCCTAATCCTATGTGTTAGGATTTGAATTAAATAATAAAACATATTATATCTGCTTTAACCCCTCACTCTCGGGTCTTGGGAGAGGAGGAGCAAGAAACAAAAGAGGGGCTAAGTCCAATAGACTCTGTACAACAGGAGCCTGTACCACTGAGATGCTCCACCAGAGAACGAAAAGCTCCAGACCGTTATAGTCCTGGTGCAATTTGTCAAGTATCTGTAGAACCAAAATCTTATAATGATCTGCAATCCATGACACCAGAGGACAAAAGTGCTTGGGAAACAGCTGTTAACAATGAGCTTGATTCTTTAAAGAAACTTCAAGTCTATGAGGATGCTGTACTACCACCTGGTGAGCATGCTATTGGCTGCAGATGGGTGTTTAAACTGAAAAAAGGAGTAAATGGTGTAACTAAATGCAAGGCTAGACTTGTTGCTCAAGGGTTTGCACAAACCTCTACTTGCTATGATGAGACATTTTCACCATGTTTACGCTCTGAATCGCTAAGAGTTGCACTTCTATGGGCTGCAAAACAAATATATTTTAACTCATTGTGATATAGAAACTGCTTACTTGAATGCTCCTTTAAGGCATGTAATTTATATGCAAAAACCCCCAGGTGTGACTGCAAATACTGGAAAAGATTGCTGGCTACTGAAAAAATCTCTGTACGGTCTAAAACAATCTGGTCATGAATGGAATACTTGTATTACTGATGCTTTGTTACAGCTAGGTTTTAAAGCTGGCCTAGCAGAGCCATGTCTATTTACAAAAGATACTGAACAAAACAAACAGATCATTCTTTTGTTCACAGATGATTTGGCCATAATAACCAAAACTGACTCAGAAGCTAAAGAATTAATTCAGAAGCTAGAAAAGAAATTTTCACTGAGAAATCTTGGTAGAATCAAAAAGTACTTAGGAGTTGAAATATCTGAAACAAAACAGGGATACAAACTATCTCAAACTCAGAAAATAATGCAACTTCTGCAAAAGTATAACATGGAACAATGTAATCCAGCAAAATATAGTTATCTTTAACTATAAACAGCTGTCGTGTTTACTCTGTGCTGCTGCCCGTTTGCCTCTGCACAACTACTCTGCTAAGCCCTGCACATCAGCAGGGTCTTACACCCCAACACTATGCATGTCTACTCAGAAGTAAGTCACATTAGAGTCAATGGGACTTACTCTTAAGAAAGTATGGAAAGGATTGCAGCCTCAGATCCCAATCATAGCCAACAATTCCGGAGCCCAATCAGACACAAGCCTCATTATAGTCAATGGGAAAGTGTGTGGATAGGACTGCGGCCTTACAGCCCAATCTTATGCACATCTATCCAGCAGTAAGCCCCATTGTAGTCAATGAGGCTTACTCCCAGGAAAGTGTGGATAGGATTGCAGCCTCAGCGCCCAATCCTAGGCATGTCTACTCAGACGCAAGCCTCATTATGGTCAATGGGAAAGTGTGTGGATGAGATTGCGGCCTTACAGCCCAATCCTATGCACATTTACCCAGGAGTCAGTCCCATTGTAGTCAATGGGAAGCTTACTCCCAGAAAAGTGTGGATAGGATTGCAGCCTTAGCGCCCAATCCTAGGCATGTCTTCTCAGACACAAGACTCTTTATGGTCAATGGGAAAGTACGTGGATAGGATTGTGGCCTTAGAGCCCAATCCTGTGTGCATCTACCCAGGAGTAAGTCCCATTGTAGTCAACGGGAAGTTTACTCCCAGAAAAGTGTGGATAGGATTGCAGCCTCAGCTACCAATCCTAGGCATGTCTACTCAGAACTAAGTCCCCGTCTAGTCAATGGGGCTTACTCCCAGGAAAGTGTGGTAGGATTGCAGCCTCTGTGCCCAATCCTAGGCATGTCTACTGAGAAGGATGTCCCAGTCTAGTCAATGGGGCTTACTCCCAGAAAAGTGTGGTAGGATTGCAGCCTCAGCGCCCAATCTTATGCACGTCTATCCAGGAGTCAGCCCCATTGTAGTCAATGGGGTTTACTCCCAGAAAAGTGTGGTAGGATTGCAGCCTCAGCGCCCAATCCTAGGCATGTCTACTCAGACGCAAGCCTCACTATGGTCAATGGGAAAGTGTGTGGATAGGATTGCGGCCTTACAGCCCAATCCTATGCAGATTTACCCAGGACTCAGTCCCATTGTAGTCAATGGGAAGCTTACTCCCAGGAAAGTGTGGTAGGATTGCAGCCTCAGCGCCCAATCCTAGGCATGTCTACTCAGAAGGAAGTCCCAGTCTAGTCAATGGGGCTTACTCCCAGGAAAGTGTGTTAGGCTGCAGTCCTAAGCATGGTTTCCTGGGAGTAAGCCCCATTGACTAGGCTGGGACTTCCTTCTGAGTAGACATGCCTGAAAGTGTTTCTGTCAGGCCTCCAACGGACTCCTAAGGCTGTGGGTGGGGAGGAGGGAGGAGAGTCCTGAGCCTTAGAGCGGGGCTGCGAGGTGCAGCTTCAGCGGGGGACTCCTTCCCTCAGAGTCTCCAGAGAGGCTTCGCTTGGGAACCGGAGGTGCTGCGGAGAGTCCCCGCGACTGGCTGCTCTGGAGGCCCCTCTGGCTGAAGGGCGGAGCGAGCAGGGAGGAGGCGCGCTAAGATGGCCGCCATGTAAACAAGAGCCGGTGGCGGTGAGTCCAGCCCCAGTTATGGGGGGGGGGGGGGAAGGAGAGGATTGCAGCCTCAGAGCCCAATCCTATGCATGCCTACCCAGAAGTCCCATTGTATTCAGTGGGGTTCACCCCCGGGCTGGTATTCAGTGGGGTTCACCCCTGGGCTGGTATTCAGTGGGGCTCACCCCCGGGCTGGTATTCAGTGGGGCTCACCCGCTGGGCTCACCCCCGGGCTGGTATTCAGTGGGGCTCACCCGCTGGGCTCACCCCCGGGCTGGTATTCAGTGGGGCTCACTGAATACCAGCCCGGTATTGCAGCTGGTAGGATTGCAGCCTAAGAGCACAATCCAAACCATGTCTTCTCAAAAGTAAGACCCATTGTGTTCAACTGATTTTACTCCCAGGAAAATGCCCTAAGCTGCAATTGTAAAGACATTTTCCTGGGAGTAAGACCCACTGAATACAATGAGGCTTACTTTTGAGTAGACATGGTAAGGATTGTGCTCTATCAAATGAGTTGTGTGCATTCCAGCTCAGAAGTCAGTTCCTGTCTCAGTAAGTATGCATGGGACTGCTGATATTTTCTACCTTAAGCTTCGTGAGATAGTGTCATCCGTAGCCTATCCATTTCAGTCTACCTAGGCCTTCGTGCTTTACATTCAGCATTGAGCACAATACGATAGTCTTTCAAGACCGATGGATGCCAAGTTATCTGTTAAAGTTTATGTATGTACTATATACTGACAAATACATTGTAGCATAAATGTTTCTTCTGGGGAACAGGTGCATCATAAGCTGGCAGGCTTACCTACAGAGGAGGTGTGTTTATGTACCTGCCAGCTGAGAATTCATCTGATGACGTTTGCTTACTTATATTTAACCATTAGTTGCTTTTTATTGCTGAAAGACTATGGGCGCAATCCAGAGTAACTACGGGGAGTCCTTGCTCCGGTGTGAGAACAATTTGCTCTGGATTGCAATATGAATTTCCATAGGTTTTCACTAGGTGGTGCAGTAACTATAGGTGCATGTAATGTCTCTTACGTGCTCCTGTAGTTACTCTGGATTGTAGGGTAAATGTTACTTGTAGTTATGTCATATTTTGTGCATTGTGGTGTTTGGTAAATACAAGGCATAAGGTCCCAACTGTGTTTCATCCCTTCCTCCCAAATTTAAATTGGTGGGCTCTTTGACATCTTTGAAAAGTGTTTCAGCTTTGCCTATTCTCAGATATTATTCCTATGAATCCAAGGATAATGTAGAATCCTTGAGTTGGAAGTGACCTCGTAAGTCATCTAGTCCAACACAGGAAATAGAGCTTCTCCAATAGGTGCTAATTGAGCCTCTGCTTGAAGATCCCCAGTGAGGGAGAATCCACCACCTTCCTTAGCAATCTGTTCCACTGCCGAACTGCCCTCACCATCAGGAATTTTTTCTGGATATCCAACCAGAATGTAGCATAGTCCAAGTCATATTTAGAGACTTGGTGCATCCTCTGTATGTTGTAGTCATCACAAAAAGAACTGATTACACATCAAATGCCTTGTAGATCATACTATGGAAAAGTATAAGGACTCCTTAAAACATTGCAGGTTTTTACATAGCAATGTGGGCTATTTTTTAAAATTCTGTTCTTATAGTCAGTTTTTATTGTAAATTTTTAGGCTGGGATACTTTAAATGTTTTTGCAAAATTTAATTGTATTTTAACTGCATTTTAATTGTTGTTTAATCTGTATTTATTGTTATCTAATTTTAGGTGTTTTACTATTCATTTAATAGTTGTTAGCCACCTTGAGTTCCCTTTGGTTAGGGAAGAAAGGCAGGATATAAATCTAAATAAATAAATAATATAAATAAATAAATAAAGTGGGCAGCTCTCCAGAAAAAAAAGTTTATGCTACAACATACCTGTTGGTATATATACATAGTGTGTACACCCATATGTACAGTTCTCACAAAAAAGGCTGCTCTCCTTTTTTCAGGAAGGCCTGCTCTTACAGAAAGACATCTTTTAAAAGTGATTCTTGTGGCCCACTTCCAATCATAGTCATAAAAAAGCGTAAGGGTGCCAATGAGTCAAGCCTCACAGACTAGCAAAACTATTAGGAATTAGTTCTTCATAGCTCTGTGAGTAAAACTACACAAAAGTCTTGGAAAATAGTCGTACTTCAAAAGCTATGCAGTTGCTTGCATGTTGGTGGCATGAGGGTGCAATCTTAAGCATATTTACACAGAAGTAAGTCCTATTGTATTCTATGGGACTTTCTCTCCAGAAAGCGTGGAGGGAATTGCAGCCTACATCTTCATGACAGAATGTCATGATGACATGGAGTACACTTGCTGATGTTCTGATTACACCTTCCTACCTAATTTTTTTTAAAGTTTGAGTTCATTAGAAGTTAGACATTAATTTGGGATGCTGATTACAAAAAAATGTATTTATTTGTACATATCTTGCCTTTCCTGTGCCAAAGGAAATGCCCAAGGTGATTTTTTTAAAAATCAAGTATGCTTAATAAACAAATAAAAAATATCAACACTTTAAAAAGTGGATCCAAGTTTTCTTAAGTTTGGGAACTATAACAAAATGATATTCACTTTACAAAGAGTTCATGACTGCTGTCAAGGCCTCCTGGATAACAGCTGGTTGCTGTTTGAGTAGCACTGGTCTATTCAGTAGTTAACACACACATGTTGCTCAGTTGCACTTTCTATAGGGTTCAGTACATTTTCCTTGTTATCTGTATGGTTCTCAGTTTAATGGTCATGATCCATCAACAACCAGTCATGATACAGCCGGTTTTGGTGCTCCACCAGGGCTACCACTCACCACCCTATCCCAGCTTACATCGCCCCATTCCCAGCCTATGCATGTCTACTCTAAAGTAAGCCCTATTATAATCAGTCAATGTGGCTCACTCATAAGAAGAGCCTGTACTGAATCAGGCCAAAGGCCCATGTAGTCCAGCTTCCTGTATCACACAGTGGCCCATGAGATACCTCAGGGAACACATAAGACACCTGCATACAAGTGCCCCCCCACATCGCATTTTGAGGATGTCCACCTCTACACTCCTGTGTTATGGAGCAGTGGAAAGGAGCCTGAGACCCCTATCTTTGCATGTCTACTCTAAAGTAAGCCCAATCAGTGGGGCTCACTCTGCGTAAAGGGGGAAGATTGCAGCCTGAAAACTGAGTGCAGGTTAATTTGTTTTATTTTTCTTTATATTATGTATTTTCTTTATTATTTTGTATTATATTACAGTATTGTAATAATTTTATATGAATTTTTGGGGGTTGTGGAATGAATAATCTAAGTTTCCATTATTTCTTAGGAGGAAATGTGCTTTAATATACAAGTGCTTGGGATTACATGCAGGTTTCCAGAATGAATTATACTCACAAATCAGCGTTTTACTGTATATAAACATTTTCATGAAGAGAGGTGTGTGTAGCTGCTCTGCACTTCAGCACACCCTCCAGATGTAGACTTCCCTCTCTCAAGAGGATTACAGGGCTCACCTGTAGACCAGATGGGAGACTCATCATGGCTGCAGGAAGAGTTGCTGAGGGATGCATCTGGCCCCAGGCTGGAGTTTGGTCACCCCAGCCCTATACAATAGGGTTTTGACTCAATGGCTGCTAGGCACTGCTAGCAAGCAAAAAAAGACTTCCCTCTCTCAAGAGGATTACAGGGCTCACCTGTAGACCAGATGGGAGACTCATCATGGCTGCAGGAAGAGTTGCTGAGGGATGCATCTGGCCCCAGGCTGGAGTTTGGTCACCCCAGCCCTATACAATAGGGTTTTGACTCAATGGCTGCTAGGCACTGCTAGCAAGCAAAAAGTAAAATAAAAAAACCACACAAAAACATTAAACTATTATCTGTTCAAAAACATTACTGAAATCCATAAGAGAAAAATACAGTTGTGTAAACTGCCCCTTTGATAAATGTTAAGATGCTGGGCATTAATTCTAATAAGCCTATGTAAGCCACTTAAAACTTCAAATGTAAAAATGATTATTTTATAATAATGTATTTTTCTAATTCTCTTTGTATGTCCAAAGGATTTGCTTTCACAATCAGTTTTCCTTGGATCTTAAAAAAAATCTAAATTTACTTTGACATTGACGAGTGAATAATTAAGAAGTGAGATGCATGAAAAGTTCTTTCTCTGATTTTCTACTGCTGAAGAAGGAAAAGAGTTAAATACACTTGTATAATTTTGTTAAAGATTTACAATAATGATAATGTGTTTTTAATCTATAATTTTATACCTAGAGATGTGGAGTGGTCTGGTACCTCCTGGAGTGAATGAAAATGACGTTGACATCAGTTCTGATGATGAAGAAACACCAAATGGTCCTGTGTCTACCTTAAAGGAAGAAAGCAAAAATAAAGATGTCAAAGGGAATCAGTCTTCTATCTGTGATGTACAGAGACATGAAACTATCATTGAATGCAAACCTGTTTCTCCAGCAGTAGCAGATGAAGTACAAGAATGCCAAGGATGCCCTTCTGGAGTTTCTTTAGATATGTGGAATGTAGGTTTGATTACAACTCCATACATGACTGAAATGAAAGTATAATGTAGACACTTCTCTTGCTAGGAAGTTTGATTGCCTGCTTGCTTGCCTTGTTATAATGGCAGCAGGCTATCTAATCTCTTAATTGCTTTCATTTAATACAAAAAAATTTGCATCCACAAGGATAGTGGAAGGGAACTCTTGCAGATTCTTAGACTTATCCTGTAGGTAGTGTTTTGTTTTCCAATAGTGTTCACAGGCATGTCTAACGTAGGTCTTCAATTCCCAGCCCTTACTTAGTAGTCTGAGATTGATGTCTAAAGATTATTTCTGCATAATTAATGATTTAGGAATTGAAAGTTACCAGATAGAGATCGGTGTGATATGTCAATTTAATGAAAGGCCCCAAATTGCTCAACCAGTGCACGCAAGCATGCTTGTGCATGCATGTGCTTTCCTGTTCAGTTTCAGGAACATACCTCATGCATATCTTTTGTAGCAGTTGCCAATGTTGCAGTGAATGGGGAAACCCATATGTATATATGTGTTTCTGGTCCTTGCATTATATGCACAATCTTTGCATTTCATTGCCAGTAATGCAGTGGTATCTGTTGAGTGATTCTTGAAATAGTTTATTTGTACTTTAATGTAAAAACAGATTTTAAAAAATAATATATTTTCTTAGCTTTCATTGTCTTCTTTTTCAGAAATTTCAAAACTTGCAAAAGAAAAACATTGAAATGAAAATCCAAACAAATCGGAGAGACCTGAAACAAAAGAGAAAGCGTTCCAGAAAAGGTGTTTTGTTTAAATTAATAAAAGTTCTACAAATGCAGCTAGTTAATGGTTGACTGAAAATATTTGGTAATTGAGTTCCATAATGATTTGGTTTCGGAAAGAGTTTTGGTGCCTACTGTGACATACTAAAAGTTGGCATACTGAAAGTTAGGATTTTCTATGATTCGGTTACAATTAAAGCATAATGGTAGACCAATTCTATGGACTGCTGGCATCCTACTGTACAGTGGTGCCAGAATGGCTGTATTTTGAAGGGCTAGAGCAGCCACTGGAATCTCCTTGATATAAGGGAATATTGGTTCCCTTACCTCATATATAATTCTGTTGACTCCAATGTTCTCCTCAGCTGAAACAAAACCAAGGAGAACAAAACCAAACAAAACCTCTCCTGAGCTGAAACAAAATCAAGGAAGTTCATATAGGGTTCTGCAGCTCTGGAGAGGGCATAGAATTTGGTGGTAGCCTCTGCCAATGTCCCTACCTTGTTCTGGGACAGATCTGCCCATCCTTCTTCCACCCAGTTCTGCTCCCTCCCCACCCTACTTCCTCCCCCAAAAGCCTGATCGGACGGGAGACTTAAGTACTTGGAACTCTTTTTTGGTGACCTATTGCTGAGATTCAGTACCAACTAATATTAGTCTTTTTGCCAGACACTGTATCTTCACTGGTGTTAAAACTTTTGCAGTACCAAGTACTAGGGGTAATAGGATCAGATGCTAAGTTTAGTTATATTTGACTTATATTTATCATATCATACATTACACTATTTTTTCCAAGTGCCTTAAAGGGATTGGACTTGTGTTTCTTGAACATGCAGTCCATGTGCCAGATGGTGAATTGCTCTGAGCGGAAAATGAATTTTAAAAGCAGTTTGCAATAAGGAAGGAGATGCTTCAAATACAAAGTTGGAGGGCATGTCTGAAATAGCTCTTGACCCACTTATAAACTGTCTTTAATATTCCATGTGCTTTGCAGTGTTTGTCATTTATTCTTTCAGTGATCTTATTACATAGGCCATTTATTCTAGCTTCATTGGAGAACTGAAATGAAAAATAGTGACTTGCTATAAATTCAGGGACTGAGCTGGGATTTAATTTCAGATTTGGGCCTCACACACAGCTAATTGAACCTCATTGGTTCTGTGTATTTTGGTTGCAAGACAATTTGGGATTTAAATAATTAATCACTTTCCAGGTGGCATTTGAACTATTGTTTAAGATTATTGTGGAGTCTTGTATGTTTTAGCTTTTTGAATCTCTCTGCCAAAAATCTTCTTGCTAAATGTGCTTGTCTCTGCTATAAGCATTATATGCTGGGAAACCAGTATCTGTGCATAGAAAATTTCCCATGATACATGTAGAAGGGTGCTTTGGAGGATGGGGATTGCAGTGTGTATTATCTAAAAAGATTTCTCAATTGTGGTCATAATGCTAAGGAATGGTTCCCTGAAGTCAATGGAACTTCTGTGATATGTCTAGGAGCTGGAGATAAAAGAGTTCCTTGAATTTTGTTAATGTTTTCTGTTAAAGTATTCTGTTAACTACACCTAAAATAACTATACACCTAAAATAACTAAAATATTGACTTTCTAAATAACGAAAATATTTGAATAACTAAAATATTTATTTTAGGTGTCGGTAGTATAGTAAGAAGTCAGTCTGGTCCGCAGCAGATGCAGCATAGTGCATGTTCGGATTCTCATAGAAACCCTGTTTTTCTGTCCCCCCAAAGCAAATGTAATGGCATAGGGATTTAGGAAGTATACATACACTACCTATTTCCTATTGTGGTTTGGCATAAGAGAAGAAGGAAAACAGTACTTATTTATGCCATATTGGGATCTTTTCTTGGAACACTACCTGTTGTTGATCAGATCAAGCCCATTTATTTATTTATTTATTTATTTATTTATTTATTTATTTGAATAGGATCTCAGTTAACAACTATCAACTAACCAATATTAAGGGTCTTGTTTTTTTTAATTGCAGCTAAATTGAACAAGGACAATGAAGAAATAATCAAGAGGTATATTTAAAACTTGTTATGATTTAAAAAGTACAAATCCTACCTAATACATGGATTTTTTAATACGCGGATTTGACTTGGTACGAATGGACATTACAAATTATAGTTTAAAAACTGCTTTTCTATTGTTGTAGACAGGTAGCCATGCAAGCAGTCATTCCATTTTTCAGGCCCCGAATCAAACCTTTACAGATATTGTTGCATTATCTCATTCCATTAGGCGCAACAGAGAAGCAAGAAACCTGGAAGTGGGTCTTTAAACCTATATTTTAAAATTGTTTTCTTTATCCACTGATTTTTTTATCCACGGGAAGTTCCAGAACAGAACCCTAGTGTATATTAAGGGACACCTGTATTTCAAACCATGTAGCAACTCTGTGTATTTCTTGATGAAGTTATGCATGGCTACCCAGGTAATTTTTAGTTTCGAACAAAGCTAACAGACACACTGTACGTGCTTTGATTTATTTAGGTTGATCATAGTATCGTTATCCTGGTACAACTAAAAGTTAGTGAAATTTCATTTCAATTTAACTAGTACAGTGATGCCTTGTAAGACAAACTTAATTTGTTCCGGAAGCATGATTGTCTTACAAAATGTTCTTGATACAAAGCGGATTTTCCCATAGGAAATAACAGAAACTCATATGATTGGTTCCACAGAACACAAAAATATTCATATAAAACATTAGCTGTATGTAGAAATGACAACACTGTAATCGAATTCAAAACATTGTAATATAGTACAGAACATGATTACTGTAATAGTAATAAAAAACACAGTAATATACAGTAAAACAGAAAAGAAAAACCTTTCTGGCCAAGGATGACTAATTTTCTTTACAGAGTCACTGATGTCTTTTTGAGCAGCTTTAACAAGGAACCTTCTAATGATACTTGCTTTTGCCTACTTTTGAAGATTTTACAGAAATATGACATTGCATTGTCATTAAACAGATTCATCGCTTGCACTGCTACAGTCTTATTTGGGTGGCGCTTTTCTACAAAATTTAGCACCATTTCCCAAAGTTTACAAATGAATTTACCCCCAAATCCAGAGTAACTACAGGAGCACGTAAGAGACTTTACATGCACCTGTAGTTACTGCAACACCTGGTGAAAACCTATGGGAAATTCATATTGGAATCCAGAGTAAGTTGTTCTTACACTGGAGCAAGGACTCCCCGTAGTTACTATGGATTTTGCCCTTAATCTCATTTGATGTCAGGGATTCCGCCTCCTTATTCTCATCCTCTTCTGCAGATGGGATCAAATCAGTAACCTCTTGCTGTTGCTCACGATGCAGATCCATCAATTCCTTTGTTTACAACAAATTTTTGTTGTAAAACTGTTTGTCTTACAAAGCATTCTTCTTACAAGTTTTTTGTCTTACAAGTACTGCTGCAACAGTTTCCAGATGAAAGAGTACTGTGTTTAGATATAGGCTTCTCTTCCGGAGGCAAATGTTTTTTAAATAAGGATATTATAATGTATATTTTAACAATTGCATAGTTCTGAAATAAGAATTCCATGCAGTTACAGTGGTGCCTCGCATAAAGTGCTTAATTCGTTCCGGAGGCATGCTCTTTAAGTGAAACGCTCTTTAAGTGAAGCAGATTTTTTCCATAGGAAATAATGTAAACTCAGACGATTGGTTCCACAGCCCCCAAAATATTCATATAAAAATATTAACTGTATGTAAAAATGGTGAGAAAACACTGGAATTGAATTCAAAACATGCATTCAGAGTGCATGATCCTATGAAGTCTATTTAGGCTGCAATCCTAAAAACTCTTTCCTGGGAGTAAGCCTCATTTACTCTTGGGAGTAAGCCCCATTTAACTTCTGAGTAGACATGGTTAGGAGGCTACAATCAAAGACACTTTTCTGGCAGTAAGACCCATTTAATACAATGGGGCTTACTTCTGAGTAGACATCGTTAGGAGTCTGCAATCAAAGACACTTTCTTCAGAGGCTTACCTGCGCTGCTGCTGGAGGTTCAAGTTGGTCGGTGGCGGCACTTAGAGGCAACTGCCTCTGGCACCTTCAGGCAACTGCCCCCAAGTTGGGGGCAGTTAGAGGCAGCAGCGTTGGCTGGCAGCCCTTTTAAAGCGCCTCCATGCGGAGCGTTAGGGCTGCATAGCACATGTGCCCATAGTGCGCTTGCTTGTTAAGTGAAGCGGAACTTGTTATGTGAAGCAAGATTTATTGGAAAATTTTGCTTGTTAAGCAAGGTGCTTGTTAAGCGAGGTACCACTGTATGCTGTGTTTTTTATCTTCGTAGCCAACAATCCACAAAGGAAAGCCAACTGGAAGAACTCACACAGTATTTTGGAATCAATGATAGGTTTAAACCACTTGCAAGCAAGGAAGCCCCACCAAAGGTAACTTACTGTTTTTTGTTCCATATTTAATTATGACTAGTGTGCTATTTTTTAACAAAATACAGGCATTCCCTGCTTTCTGACAGTTCTTTAACAGTTTTCCTCCTTCGACACAGTTCAGTTAAATCTGAAAGACATTCATTCAATGCATGCTCCACTCTTTCAACCCCTCTGCTGGTCTAAAGGCTAAATTTGCATGCCCCCATATTGATTTGCATATGACATGGTGATCACTGATTCAAACCGTTTTGGGACATGTGTCAGTGAGCGAGAGCGTGAGAATTTAATTATGTAATTCAGTTGAAAATTCTATATACTTCAGTATATAGAAAAGTCTATGTGCTTCAGTTGAAAAGTCTATATTCAGTTACTCAGTCTATATACCGTACATTTTCCAACTTCCTTTTGTTTGTTTTCAGGTATGACTGTTTTAAATTGCACAGGCTATTCACACACCCAAACTATATAGCCAGTGCACACACAAAGTTGCATGTGTTTTACTTCTTAAGATGGGAGTGGAGATATCAGATTTGTTTTTGCCATGTTATTGAACAATGTTTATTTTGCTTCTAAGCCTTGTATTAGTTTACCTTCTTGACTGACATGAATCCCCAGAATGTAATCTGTCTATTAGTATTTATTTACAGTTGGTAACGAATTATATTTTCCATTGACATTCAGAGACAGAGTGGATGAAATGACCTGTAAAATTATGTAAAAATGTAAATAAAATTTTAGTGAAGTCTTGACACAGTATCATCCTGTAGTAAACGGTCTATTCTATTCTGATATAGGGTGTAGTGTTCAATAAAGATGAACTTAGAGTTTCGGGGCAGAAATCTATTACATTATTATTATTGCATTCATTAGTGGTCCTTCATTTGTAAATGTTAACTCAAGACAAGTTAGGATTTGCCTGTGTTATTAAGGTTCTTTCTTTATTGCTTGTTTTCAGAAATTAAAAATGTAGCCTCTTTTATTACACTTGACAATTTGCAGGCTTGGGTTCAGTGGAGTGGCAACATGCCAAAACTCACTTTTTGGATAAAGATAAGGTCTAAGAATTGCAAAGACACAGTGGTAATTGGCATTCCTCATATTATTTGACACATACACGTCATATTTTATTCAGGGAAGCTCCAGGGATGGAATAGATAGTTAGATATTGAGATAAAAGTTTATTGTGACAGGCGTAAACTAGTCCATGTAATTTTTAAAAATGCAGTATTTATCCAACACATAAGGTGGAACTAATACAACAATTTGTTCTCAAACAACCGTTCTGAGACTATTTAATGATATTGTCTGCTAAAATATATTTCTGTATGTGATTGGTTATACATGAAAATTACAGCTGTGTGAGTGAATATTGTTTTGTATATGATACATTTCTTTGAGTCTATATTGACAGTGTTGAATTGTTGTTCTAGTGGAAACTTCTTATTCTGATATTTTTCAGTCTGGCCTGGAAATCAGCATAGACAGAGCTGTGGCTGAAGGAGACATTGCACAGGCTGAAGAATTAAGTGATAGATTGGCTACTCGAGAGGTAAGTTGAACTTTTTTCCATACTTATTTATAGACCTTTAATATATGGTTAATAAAGATGGTTAACATTCTCAGTTTCTTAATCCTCTTTAGTGGTGGTTTTTCTGGCCCTCAACTTATACCTACTCTTAGGAAAGAGATATTGCAGTTCTGATTTCAAGCCCCTTCTTCATGCCAACCAAAATAAACTCCAAATGCTGAAGGTGAATTTCAGATAAGATATTTTGAAATTGTAATTATATGAAATGGCAATTTAACACTTTCAGCAATTCATTTCTGTCTTTGCTCATTAAGCTAGACCAGGGATGTCCAAACTTTTTGGCAGGAAGGCCACATCATCTCTCTGACACTGTGTTGGGAGGCTGGAAAAATGATTTACATTTCAAATGTGAATAAATTTACATATAAGAGTGTATTGGATATATTATAAGGCTTGTCAGAAGGCCAGATAGAGGAGTCTTGCCACCGGCTGCATTGAGGCTTGCTGTGGGCTGCATCTGGTCCCCAGGATACCCCTGAGCGATACCATGAGGCCTTAGTGCCAGCCTGTTGTTGAACATGGTGAGATGGAATGTGATTGTGCTGACTGTTGTCCTAGTCATAGCTGTTTACTGTGGTTTTCACATAAAGACTTGGGCAATCCAGAGTAACTATGGGGAGTCCTTGCTCCGGTGTAAGAACAATTTGCTGTGGATTGCAATATGAATTTCCCATAGGTTTTCACTAAGGTGGTGCAGTACCTACAGGTACACGTAATGTCTCTTACGTGTTCCCATAGTTACTCTGGATTGTGGGGTTACTCTACAATCCAGAGTAACTACAGGAAGACATAAGAGGCACTTACTCTGGAGTGCTCTATGCATTTCCTCTAGGTGGCACCATAACTACGTTGGTGTAAAAGGTCCCATAGTTACTCTGGATTGTAGCCTAAGATCTAAAAAAGTATGTTCATACATCACCGAGAAGAAAAAAATTAAAACGGAATTCAACACTCTGGAACCTTCTTTTCTTCAACAGTTCTCTTATCTCAAATACAATACATGTGACTCCTGTAGAGCTTCTCTTTAGGTGACCTTGGAATCCATGGGATGGGCTGCATGTGGCTGGAATTGAAATTGGAAGAAATCAGCAGGGCACCTTGCATGAATAGATGTTCCTTTTTGTTTTTTCTCGGTTTTGCTGAATCCAGCCTGAAGTCTTATTTCCTTCACGCACCTTCAATCAGCATAATTTGTTGTGTGTTCAGGAATCTCTTGGGCTGTGAATGGTGGCAAGCTCTGTGTTTATTGATGGGCAAGGTTCAGAAATTCCAAAAACATTTCTCTCCTACCCTTACCCACCATATCTGACACTAGTATACATATTACATTTGCCGTTCCTTCCCTTTCCTTTTTCAGTTATCAGAAATACCAAAGGCAACACAACGTACTGTGTGGTAAAGTCCAAACATCAGTGCTAAATTATCCTGCTGGAAATGGGAGTAACCACTTTAAAAAAACCACTTCATTGGTTATCCTTAATACTCTTCAAGTTCATATCCTTCAAGTAGGGATTGTCATGTCAGCGAACTTGCTGCATCTTGTGTCTGCAGAAAAAGACTTTAATACTATTTGCATTATATTTTTTGAGTGAGCAGAGCACTTTGCATATTTTCTTTGTCACCTGAGTTGGTATTATTATCCCAATATTGTAGGTGGGGAGTTGGGGCTGAGACAACCAAGTGGAGATGAAGTATTGCAGCTCAGTTTCTTAGCTTCTGTACTATACCAGTTATGGTCAGTTTCTGAGTTTGAGATCACCTGAGAATCCTATGCACACTTTTATGGGAAAGATGGGATAGAACTAAATAAATAATTGTGGGCAAGTCTAGAAAATGCTTCGTAGAATAAATCCAATTTCTGAATAATCCCTTTCAACCTTAGGTGCCTTTTGGGGGAAAAGGCGGAGTATAAATCCAGTAAATATTTAACTTGACATAAGATATAGATTTTCACATGCATTGCTTTGGTTAGGTTGATTACTGGCATAACTATCTCTTATCGGCTACATAAAAAATGGAAGTTTTGCTTTGGTTAAGCTTTTCTTTTAAGTCTCTCTAAAAATTAAATTTTAAGGCTGTACTGCAAATATTTTTCTCTTATTTATTTCTGAAAATTGTATGAAGCATTGATGTTTAAGTTTGGAATGAGACTCCAAAAAAAATTCTTGTTATGACAATTGATGGTTTTATATTTCAGTCTGCTTGTGAAAGTTACATCGTACAAGAATTCTAGCTATTTTTATTGGGAGCGTGCTCCTTAAAATCTGTGATTGGGATACAAGCTCTGTCTCGTTTTTAACTTCTTACAGTTCTCCCTCCCAGCCACCAATTTAAATAACATTATCTGACTTCCTTGAAATGAAATTTGAAATAAATAGGCAGCATGTTCCTGCCTAGAGCTGAGGTGCTGAAGCTAGTTAATATCATTTGGAGGCATTCCCAGTAATGCTTCCATTCAGAAAAGTGCACTCTGAGCATTCTCAGAGGAAGCTTTCTTTCATGGAGTGCGCTTATATGAATAAAAATAATATTTAGGATTCCACACACTAAATATATTTCGGAAGGGGGGTGTTAGGGATCAATACCCCATTATTGCTATAGATGGAACAAAAATCGTATACTGTACCCTTAAAAACAGACCCAGGAAGTGACCATGGTCCAAAGAGATGAATTCTTCATAAGTGGTGGTGCTATTTAGATATCTAACTGCAGGCTTCTTAAACGTTTCATAAGTTGCTTGTGATTCTCCAAGATAATTTAAAAAGCAGTATGCATTGCACCGTAAGGGCACAATCCAGAAGTGCACTTAGTTTACCCTGTCTATCACTGGGCTGATCCAAGTGCAAGATAGACCACTCTAGTTACTCTGGAAAAAGCTTGGGGCAGCCTAAGACAACATAGTCTGCCTCAAGACAGGTGGACCTGGGCTACCCCGGCAGTTCAGGAGAGGCATTTTGAGGGCATGTTTAGCACTGCCTAGAGCAGAGCAGTTACTCTGTATCCAAAGCCTGTTACCAGGGCAGAAATTCCCTCTTCTAGCCCCCCAGAGTTATACCACCTCTAGAGCAGGTATAGTAATGAGGAGACCCAAAGGAGTCGCTGATAAGGCCTGAGTAAGAATGGCAGTGTTGACCAAAAATCTGAGTTCTTGGCCAGCCTAGCTGCAACCCCTACCTCTCAACTTCAGGATATGGCTCAACTACCACAGCCCACTAACCTCTGGACACAGCAGGCCACTCCAAGAAGCCCCTTGAATCAACTGGAAACTGTATTGTGATCTCGTGCTGCAGCTGTTGTTACTGGTTTTCAGAGACTCTTTATAATGCAGGCACCACAGCTGTTCCTTGTTCAGTGTGATCTGAGGGGTTCTCCTCAGGAGCAAGCCCTCCCCGGTGTTACTTACCTGGTGCATACTTGGCATGCTCTGGAGCAGCTATGGCAGCCCAGGCTTGCTGATTATCTGGATGCAGCATAACTTTCTGCTCTGGGTTCAGAGTAGTTGGGGCAGCCCAACTAGGGCACTTCTCACTGCCTTAACTCTGGATTGCAGCCTAAAAGTATTTGAAAATGGTTTTATTAATTTACTCAGATGTAAGCCCATTATGTTCAGTAAAAGTTGTAATTCTATCTTACTGGAAACAAACATGTGGTACGCCAGCAATTTTCAACCACTGGGCTGTGCTCATTGGTGTGCTGCAAATGGTCTCAGGTGTGCCAGCAGCATGGGTGTTTTGTGGAGGATCATTAGTAGGGCTGTTTGAAGGAGGAAAGAACCAGGGCCATTTTTCAGTCAGCGGTAGTGTAGATCAGGTGTGTGTAAAAATGTGTTAGTGCATATTGTTATTTCTGTTGGTACTCATTTTTAAAAATGAGTTATCATAAAAACTAATGGTGTGCCTGGAGAATCTGGGTGTGAAACAAAAGGGTTGAAAATAAATGATCTAAAGATTTGAAGAACTACGTTGAACTTTCTGACACGATGTAAGGTAGAAAAACTTGCACAATTCATCAGCATCTCCTGATGAAGGGCAGACTCAGGAGCCAAGATGGCAGCAGAAGGTAGCTAAAATGGCTATTTAAGATGTATCTGGAGGATGAACAAGACAGAACATTGATTGTTGGATTAAATACATTTCTATCCTACATTTCTATACATTTCTATCCATTCTATATCTAATTTATATTTGAGGGTGACTCATATTTAACCAAGGAACAACAAAAGCCTTAAAAATTGTTACTGACTTAGATGGCTATTGAAGGAGTTGATCTGTCATTACGAAGACCTTTAGATGGTCTAAGCTCTTTCTCTTAAAACTGTTCTTTGGGATAGCTAACACCTTCAATAGTTTGTTCCTAATTATGGGACGTACATCTTTTCCTCGATGGAGCTACAGACTTAAGTAACACTAGTTAGGCTATGACTCTTGATATCTCAGTTTGAAACTAGATTATAGGTTCTCCACCTCTTTTCCCCTAATGGTAATTCTGATCTCCATAATTATGGCCAACTACCTTAATATTAGGTGAGATTTACTATGGACATTTAGCTTTCATTTTATTCAGCTCGGTATAAGACCAGCCTAGAAATAAATACTGACCAGATGCCAACCAAGAAGCCATGTCAAGGGTAGCTTATCACTACGATATCACTTTTTTGAAAAATAAAAGTAAGCCAAGATGTATTTGTGTGTGTAGCTATTTTAGAGCCTGATAGAATATGTTCAATTGGTTTTTTAATCAGGTGCATAGGTTTTTAATCAGTACTATTTCTTTTAAAGAAGCAGTAACTGGAACCTGCTGATAAAGCATTAGCTTTGAGGCACAGATCCCAGAGTTCTTAAGGCATTTCCTTCCTTTATAAGTGAAACTAATTTTTGATGTATAACATTTATAAGCCTATGAAACTGATAGAAAAGAATCAGTACGAGGAGGGGGAGAATAAGGAAGCCAAAAAATGAAGTGATGGCTAAGAGAAGGTACTGAAAATCGAGGGAATGTCAAAACAGGGCTGTCAGTTTACTTTCATTGTGTTACCAGACAGCCAGTTTTATGAAATCAGATTTTCGTAGAATCAGAAGTACTTAAAGAACATAGACAATCACTGGCCTCTAATGCAATTTTGAATTGTTCCATGAGTTCTCATTTCTCCCGAGGTGGCAGGGACTTGATAGATTAGGGACCAGGATAGAAAGTTACTTCATCAATATCTGGTTATAACATGAATTATGTTGTAAAAAAACTGTTTTAATCCTATCCTCCTGCTTAACTACCATTGCGCTAGCATAGACTGCTTTATGACTGTTGTATGAACGGGGGTTCATATTGCAACAGAGGTGCACCAGTCTCTCCATACTACCATGGGAACAGGGAGACAGGTGAGTTGTGCTGGCCTAAATTGGTTATGATTGTGCCCACAGTTTATTAATTACAAAAAGGCTACATGCTGCCTGCTCACAAGGAAAAGGAGGAAAATGAGAAAATTTTTTCAAAGGCACCAGACTAAAAAATTCATGTCCTGAGGAAAAGAAGAGGACATGGTCACCCTGGGCAGGAGCAGTGGTACAATTTGAATCCTAAATCCTTTTCTGGGCCTGATCTACCTTCCTAGATCAATGCAGACATGTGCCAGTGTTTGACCTAGTGCAGATCTGAGATGCCCCATATCAGCAGTGAGGGCTTATCCTGGTATAAGAGAACCAATGTCTCCTTACCCCATTTGTTCTCAGACTGGGATGTCACTACACTCTAGTGTGAGAACCCTGGCCTTTATCCAGGGTTAGGGGAGTTAAAGGAGTTAGGAGGGGGAAGGCAGTGATGCAGTCCTCCAGATCACATTGCTTTGGAAGGGTGCAGAGGCTTCCCTGAACTCATCAGAGCATGCAGTAGCCTCCCAGGAATGCAGGCAGCCCTGCACTAGCCTCTGCAAGCCCCTCACTTTGCAGGGGGCGTAAAAATAATAATTGTGACTCACTTTGTTTCATGATCACAAATGAAGTGGGTAGTGATGATCTTCACTCTCTCCACAGTGTGGGGAGCCCTGCGGAGGCTGACAAAGGGCTTCCTAAACTCTTAAAAGGTTGCTGCACTCTACTGAGTCCATTGAAGTCCCTGCACCCCTCCAGAGCAGCATGATTCAGAGAACTGTCATTGCCTTCCCCCTTCTTTGTGTCCGTCTTAAGTGTCTCATGGTGACAACAATTTGAATTAGATTCACAAGGCAGTAATATTCACCTTTGTTGGTTTTGCTACAGGTGTATCTTATTTGAAGTAAGGTGCTATCATGCTTTCATTGATCTTATCGCAAGCACAGCAAGACCTAGAGGTTTCCCAACATTCTTGGTGAGATGTAGAAAAGGGAAATTGTCATGCTTTGCAGGGTCCATTGGTATTAAAAGTATGGTAAATATAGTTAACCTTGGAACAAAATGTTTTATTCTTCCTTACAGTAGTACAAGTGCATTGAAGTCTTAAATGTGAAGTTTATGCTGCTAAAAATATAAGGCTCATAAGTCCATTGTAAGACTGCAATCCTAAAGAGACTTTCCTGGGAGTAAGACCCTTTGAACACAATGGAGCTAACTTTTGTGTAGACATGGTTAAGCTTGTACCATATGTTACTCATCGCTGCCCACCAGATGCCTCAAGGAGCGCACAAAGCAACATGATACCTGTTGCATTCTGTTGCCACTCCCTTGATCTGGCATTCAGAGATGGCCTGTTTCTAGAACCATGAGATATACCCATCATGGCTTGTATGTTGTAATGGAATTTTCCTCAGTAAAATTGCCCAGTCCTTTTTCAGGTGCTGTCACCACAACTATGGCAAGGATTACAGTAATTAATAGAAAGTCTGTCCACTGTTTGCCACTCTCACCAGGGTAAGAGTCACTGAAAGACTCACTTTGGTCACTGAAACCAGTCAAGGTGATGATGGCACTGAATTCTTATAGGACTACATTTCCCATGGTTCCTTATGGATCACACAGCACCTCTAACAATTCTGAGCACATGGAACACAGATAGGAGCAATTATGTCAATACTTCTAACATTTTAGCCTAGTGGTATCTGGTAGTGCAGTATAGGTATTTCATGAACTATTTAATTATATTTTATCATGTTTTTTTTTCAATGGGACCATATTCAAAGCTCCTATGAAAAATTTATACAGTTCAGTATAAAATCATGCTACAAAAGCAGATAAGAGGAATGCTGACAGCTGTATGTGCATGTACTCAAGCCACTGCAAGTAAGCCCAAGTTAAAATGGTCATTCCACAGAGAATTTGCACATCCTCAGATGTAGCTGCTTGTGGTCGGTCTTCTTGTCCTGAGGACCAGATGGAATTTTTAAGATTATTTATTTGAATATTCTTTGAAAAAAATATATTTTGAATTATAAAAAGCCTTATTGTTAAGGAATTAAGAGATATCAGATCCTGCAGAGATGCAGTATTTGAAAACACATGGGGTACAATCTGAAAGTTCAGCCACATTAGTCCAACTGAATGGGTAGAAACCTATGTTCATTTCAGTAACATTTGTCCAGCAAAAGTTCCTGGCAAGTAGTTTAACACAGGAACAGTCTGCTAATTTACCTAGAAGGAACCTATTATTGCATCACTAACTTAAATCCATAAGTTATTTCTCCAAATTACATACAAAATTTACAGTAAGAATTTAGGTACCCAGAGGATTTGAAACAAATATAAATAATCTAGACCAGCCATATATAACAATCATTAAAAAATTAGGTTCTAGGGAAAGGTAGAGACAAATGCAATTTATTTTGTTGCTACTTTTTTTCTCCTTAGTGAAGGTGTTTCTCAGTTTCTCTTCATTGAGGCTGTTTTCTCTTAACCCCTGTCATATAGTAAAGGTTATCACCTAGGATTATATTCATATGCTCTCTTAATTATGTATATCTTCTTTTTAACAAACCTTAAAAAAAGATTTCAGATGTTACAAGTCTAATTAAAGAGACAAAGCACAGTTTATACTGTAGATTTTTTTCTGCAGTTCAATTAATCAGCATGTTTTCTCTTTTAATTAAAACCATTTTAGTAAATTAAAGCCCACAGCAAAACACATATATAATTTGTTTGTAATTAGCTCTTAATTGGTGGTAGTTGAAGCTTAGCACCCTTGGTTTCTTTCTTCATGATTGCCATTTTATTAGCAGCCAGTCATTAATTAATCTTTTTTTCTAATTAGCTTATAAAACTGTTGATGGCACATTATTGTAAATGTGATTTTAAGTTCAAAGCTTGTTAATAAGCTTTCTTACTTAGAAGAACAGAGATAAAGAAATTGCTGAAAACAGTACTACAGTTCTTTTTTTAACAGCCTTTCTTACAAGGGGACTGTGTAAAACATCTAACAGCTTATGGTTAATTTTTAATGCTTTTTGTGAATGGAAGAAGTTACTTGCACATAAATATTAAAATATAAAACAAAGCTTAAATATAAGAATAATTTTCTATGTCTGTGCTGCTTAATAATGGGGTTGTCCACGCATAATTTGACAGTCTGATACCCGGCATTAGATACCAACAAAGGTATTAGAAAGTATGTTGCACTTAAAGTTGAACAAATCATTGACAGAAGATCATTCTTACTTCAAAATTCATTCCATATTCTTGTTTGCTTTATATATTTAATATATATCAGCAATGGATAACATTCCATAACATAAAAGGGGAAAATCATTGCCACAGGCAGAACCTGAAATAACTAGATTCATATTTGATGAGAAACTGTAATATAGCATTAAAAGGCTGTTTGGTTTCTCTGATAGACTGCAGGATGCTTCAGGACCTGTTAGAATAGAGATGTTCGGTTAGAACCCCTTTGGGTTTAGCCTTTTACAGAATATACCTACATATGACATTTCTGAATCTTGCCTTAATGTTCTGTCGCATTATTCATGTCCTTGAGAGTATATATTTTACAATAGGTCTTTGAAATAAATGTTTATCCTTTTTGGAATTTTATACTGCCAACTCAAAGAGAGGCTCAAAGTGGTGCCCAAAAGTTAAAATAGAATTATTTATACACCCAAGGATAAGATACCATAATACAAAATTTGAAAACAAACACAAGCTCAAAATAGAGGCATCAGTCATTGAACCACTAAAGGCCAGCCTATGCAAAATAGCTTTGTGTTGCCCCTGGAAGTTAACAGGATTTGAACTCAAAGAAGCCTCCAGAGTGAGTGAGTTCTATGGCCTGGGAGTTACTACAGAGAGAGCTTGCTCATATGCCCTGAGCGTGTTAACTTGGCACATGAATGGCACTTCCAGGAGCGCATTCCCAGAAGATTTCAAGGCCAAGGCAGGTCGTAGTTCCCCTATGTAACATTTTAATCAAATAACTCAAGATCTTCTGTAATTTTTTTCTGAAAGTTACAGCAAATATCTTCTACAGCTGGGGGAAAAAATTTTCTCACTGCTTCAACTTTGTTTACGATTTTCAACTTCAACTGGTTTTTCTGCTTTTTTTTTTTTTTTTTTAAAAAAGGCTTTATGATGCTGTGCGAGAAACACTAGAAAGGGATAGCTGACAAGGAAAAAATTAAAAATTGGATAAAAAGTAAATGAATAATGTCATATTACTAAAAAGATGAGAGGCTAATTTGTGCCGACTTTTTGCTAATTTTGTTCAAGCCTCAAAATGAGGAGCTGTCACCCGTTCTGTGTAGCACTGATGACAGTGCCAATGATCCATGAAATAAGCTGCCGCTGGCTTTGTTCTGATAAGAATGAACAAATCTGCACAATGTACGGCTCCCTGAATCTCATTTTCATACTTGCATGCAGGCTAAAAGAAATAAGCTGTTTGCAGGCTTGATTAATCAGACATTTGAGGGGGTTTTGTCTCTTTGATCTCTTGCGTCTCCTAGGTAACTTGCTTGACATTAATGTTGAGCTTGAGTAAAGACAATCAGGAATTGTAGACCAAACTGATAGAAAAATTAAAGACCTTAGCACTTTAAGTACTTCAGTAATGGTTCCGCTTTACTTCAGAAAACATCTGTTTTCATTTAATTAAAGAACAAAAGCGAATAGCATCAATATTTTTCATAGAAACCTGTAATTCCACCAAAAAAAGTTTAAATATAAAAAACTACCAATTGTCATGTGTTCATACTGTTTGGAGAGAGATTCAGAAATTTGTTACCAGGTATTTTTGACGGGCAGCACATTTTATTTTTTTTTATTTTGGGGGGGAGCTATAATGAATAACAAGTTTGCCGTTATGGTGTATTAAGCTGGAAGAGCAAGATATTTGAAATGATTATCTCTGAACTTCAATCAGACTGATTTTTGCCTCCTAGAAAACTCCCTTGATTGAAAAAGTTTGTCTTTCAAAAATCTATACTGTGTTACAAGGATGAGCCATTATATCTACATTACTTCCCAATATGATTTACACACTTTAAACCTACAAAATTGAAAGGAATTTAAAAAAATGTCGC